>ONZH01001304.1:290000-730659 GCA_900303285.1 Rhinella marina | reverse complement strand
AGAGGGATGTCCAGAGGCAGAGGGATGAGGCAGAGGGATGTCCACAGGCAGAGGGATGTCCACAGGCAGAAGGGATGTCCACAGGCAGAGGATGCACAGGCAGAGGACGTCCAGATAGAGAAGTGAGGCCACAGCCAGCAGGGCCGAAGCTGTTCCGGCAGCGGGCAGTCGCGCGAAGCTCCCCATCGAGGCCTCGTACTTCTGTGGTGTGAGATTTTTTAATGTTTGTGCGGATGAACAAACTGAGCGCGGTTTGCACACTTGCCACTCAAAACTGAGTAGGGGCTCTGAGAAAAGCAATATGACAACCTCAGGCATGCGGGCGTCACTTGGAAGTCAAGCACTGGGCTGAGTGGGAGAGAGCAAACGCAATACAACCTGCGCAAGGTCTTCCTGCCACTGCCTCTTCCCCTTTATTGTGTGGCTGCCACTGCGGTCCAGACCTCCAGCCAGGACACCTCCACATCTGCCTCTGCTCTGGCTACTTGGGGCCTTCTCCTTAAGCCTCCCCTTCCCCCGCATCTTTGCCTGCACCTTCACACTCCTCGTCCCATCAACTGTCCATCTCGCAGGCGTTCGACCGCAGGCGGAAGTACGCCTTGAGTCACCCCCAAGCCCAAGCCTTAAACTGCCACATCTCCAAACTGCTGGCCCTGGAGATGTTGCCGTTTAGGCTTGTGGAGACGCAGGCCTTCCGCGACCTGATGGCGGCTGCTGCACCTCGCTATTCGTCCCCAGCGCCACTACTTTCCCGGAGTGCCTTCCCCGCCCTGCACCAGCACGTGTCGCGTAACATCAGGCGGGCCCTGAGGTACGCAGTCAGCGCAAAGGTCCACTTGACCACCGACTCGTGGACAAGCGCTTGCGGCCAGGGACGATACATCTCTTTGACGGCACACTGGGTGAATGTTGTGGAAGCGGGGACGGGGTCGCAAACAGAGACGGCCTACCTACCACCCCCGCCCAAGATTGCCAGCATGGGTTCTGATAAACCCCCCTCCTCCTCCTCCTCTGCCTTAACATCGCCCTCAGCCGCTAGCTGGAAGCGTTGCAGCACTGGCGCGGGGAGACGTCAGCAGGCGGTGCTTAAGCTCATCAGCTTGGGCGACAGGAACACAGCGCCCCAGAGGTGAGGGACGCCATATTGCAGCAGACGGAGATGTGGCTGTCGCCGCTGCAGCTAGGACCAGGCATGGTCCGTGTGCGATAACGGCCGTAACCTGGTGGCGGCACTGGAGCTTGCCGAACTCAATCACGCACCATGCCTGGCCCCACGTTTTTAATCTGGTAGTCCAAAAATTTCTAAAGACTTACCCCAACCTGGCAGAGCTACTGGTGAAAGTGCGGCGCTTGTGCGCTCACTTTCGGAAGTCAACTGTAGCTGCTGCTAGCTTAAAAAAACTCCAGCAACGCCTCATTTGCCTCAACATCGGCTGTTGTGCGACCTGCCGACTCGCTGGAATTCCACCTATTCCATGTTTGGCCAGGGTGTGTGAGCAGCAGAGAGCATTGATGGAGTACCAGATTATGAATCCACGCGTGCCTCCAACTCAGCTCCCTCAGTTTGCCAACCACGAGTGGCCATGGATGGCAGACATATGCGATGTACTGTGTATCTTGAGGAGTCCACCAAGAAGGTCAGCAGCGAGGATGCTATAGTGAGCGTAACCATCCCGCTCCTATGCGTCCTTAAAGAATCGCTCATCGCAACAAGGGAGAACGCATTGCACGCAGAGGAGACGGGGGTAGGAGGAGACGCAACGGAGCTATACAGTCAGACCACACTTTTGTCTGCTTCACGGTGGCAGTTGCAGGAGGAGGAGGAGGATGAGGAGGAGGACGACGTGGAGGTGGCTGTGGAAGAGGAGGAGGATGCTGGCGGCGAGGGTAGCAGTCAGGCTGTGTGCGTCCCATTGGTTCAGCGCGGATGGGGCGGAGAGGAGGCGGAAGAGGAAGAGGAGGAAATGGCAAGTGATCCTTCTGGTGGGGGCAGTGACGTCATGCCTATTCAGAGTCTGGCACACATGGCTGACTTCATGCTGGGCTGCTTTTCCCGGGACACACGTGTTGTCCGGATAGTGGGGAACAAACTGTACTGGGTCTTCGCACTCCTGGACCCCCGGTAATAAAGATAACGTCTCCTCTTTTATTCCGGTAGAGGAGAGGATGAATCGATTGCTGGAATACCAGAGGGAACTCGTGCAGAACATGATGGAGATTTTCCCACCCACCATCGCTGGCGGCAGAGAGGAGAGGGTCTCCCAGAGTCCCACAACATCGATCAGGCCCACAGCCACCAGGGGAACACTCTCCAAGGTGTGGGACACGTTCATGGCACCCCCTCGTGCAACTTCCATCACTGCGGGGCCCGCTATCAGCAGGAGGGACAAGTATCGGCGGATGTTGCGGGAGTACCTGGCAGACCGTACCCCTGTCCTCCCTGATCCTCGGCGTCCTACACTTACTGGGTCTCCAAGTTGGACACGTGGCTGGAACTGTCCCTGTACGCCTTGGAGGTGCTTGCCTGCCCTGCCGCCAGCGTGCTATCAGAAAGGGTGTTCAGCGCAGCCGGGGGCATTATAACCGATAAGCGCAGCCGCCTGTCAACCGACAGTGCCGACAGGCTGACGCTAATCAAAATGAACAGCAAGTGGATTGACCCGGACTTTGCTTCTCCAACAGTGGAAAGCAGCCAAAAGTGAAGTGCCATCTGTATGAAGTGCCATTTCCTCCTCCACCTCCTCCTCCTTAACGCCCGTAGATTGCTCATAAAAAAAAAAAATATTTATGGCTCACCTCTTGGGCCTACAAACAATTTTTAAGAGGTCTCACCTCTTGGGCCTACAAACAATTTTTAAGAGGTCTCACCTCTTTAGCCTCCAACAATTTTTAAGACGTCTCACCTCTTTGGCCTCCACATAATTTTTAAGAGGTCTTACTCTTGGCCTCCACACAATTTTTAAGAGGTCTCACCTCTTGGGCCTCCACATAATTTTTAAGAGGTCTCACTCTTGGGCCTACAAACAATTTTTCTCATGGCTCACCTCTTGGGCCTACAACAATTTTTAAGAGGTCTCACCTCTTGGGCCTCCACATAATTTTTAAGAGGTCTCACCTCTTGGCCTCCACATAATTTTTAAGAGGTCTCACCTCTGGGCCTACAAAAAAATTTTTCTCATGGCTCACCTCTTGGGCCTACAAACATTAGAGATCTCACCTCTTTGGCCTCCACAATTTGAGAGGTCTCACCTCTTGGGCCTACAAACAATTTTCTCATGCCTCACCTCTTGGGCCTACAAACAATTTTTCTCATGGCCACCTCGTGGGCCTACAAACAATTTTTATCATGGCTCACCGGGCCTACAAACATTTTAAGAGGTCTCACCTCTTTGGCCTCCACATAATTTTGAAGAGGTTCTCACCTCTTGGGCCTACAAACAATTTTTCTCATGCTCACCTCTTGGCCTACAAACAATTTTTCTCATGGCTCACCTCTTGGGCCTACAACAATTTTTATCATGGCTCACCTCTTGGACCTACAAACAATTTTTAAGAGGTCTCACCTCTTGGGCCTACAAGCAATTTTTATCATGGCTCACCTCTTGGGCCTACAAACAATTTTAAGAGGTCTCACCTCTGGGCCTACAAGGCAATTTTATCATGGCTCACCTCTTGGGCCTACAAACAATTTTATTATGGCTCACCGCTTGGGCCTTAATACAATTGTTAAGAGGTCTCACCTCTTGGGCCTACAAACAATTTTTATTATGGCTCACCTCTTGGGCCTTAATACAATTGTTAAGAGGTCTCACCTCTTTGGGCCTACAAACAATTTTTTAATTATGGCTCACCTCTTGGCGCCTACAAACAATTTTTATTAATGGCTCACCTCTTGGGCCTTAATACAATTTTTAAGAGGTCTCACCTCTTTGGCCTCCACTTAATTTTTTCGAGGGCTCACCTCTTGGGCCTCCATATAATTTTTCCGAGGGCTCACCTCAAGCTAACTTTGCGCACTCATTAAAATATTTTCACAAGGACCTAAGAGCCCTCGATGGGAGAGCTTTGTGTGGGGGCCTGTTATAGGGAAGAGATGCGGCCCTGCGGGCTCTAGCCTGCCTTCTCCCATGACCTCTGGCCAGCCCACGGCCTCTTCCTGCCTTTTGCGGTCCTACGCATCCCTCAACATCCCCACTGCTTTACCTGCTAGACATGACACTGGGCCAGGTCGGGTCACTGACATCTCAAGCGCCAACAATTTGGGCATTTTAAGGCTTCTGCATGTGTTTGAGTTGTTTTTTACATTTTAAAGAAGACATGTCTGACCACAATCTCACACACACACACAATGACAATTAGGGGTGGGTCTATTTGCTTTCCCCTTTGCCTATGCCATCTGTGGTTGTCATAGGCAACGTGATTTTAAGGGGTGCAGAATTTTATCTTCTTTTTTGTCTAGTTTGGCTTGGGGTCCATGGCAATGTAGAGGAAAGAAGGTTTCCTTGTATGGTCTCACTTTACAGAGAGGTTATATTGTCTTTTGAGTGTATTGTTGAGAGGCTGTGATAGTGGCGTGATAGTGCGACTTGGGCGCGTTATATGCACCCAGACATGCTTCCCCTGTTGTCCCAGTTGCATTCCAGCAGTGTTGGCATCCTTTTCTGAGGTTTCAGGGTGGACTTGGTGATCTCCAAGTGGTCGAATTGAGATTTCCAAGTGGCGAGCATTTTTTTCCCATAGACTTTAATGGGATTCGATATTCGGTCGAATAGTCGAATTTCGCGGTCTATTCAAATCGAATTTCGAACTTTCGAATATTTCACTACTCGCTCATCTCTATTTGTAACATCAGTTTTTTTTATAATTTGAGGGACATAGTTTCTAAAATGGGGTCATTTATTAGTGGTTTCCATTAGGTAAGCCTCACAAAATCACTTTATATCTGAATTGGTGCTCAAAAAAATGGTTTGGGAAATTTTGTTGAAAATTTGAAAAATTGCCGGATTAGCGGAGCAGGACTCTTAGCTTAATGAAGCAGACACAGGCAGGAGCACGCTCCACTCAGCTAATCCTGGCATAATACATGGGTACATGGTACCTCCGGGGGGCATAGGCAAAAGCAGCAATGTGCCCCATTGATAAAAGTGTTCTGCGTACACTGCTGAGAAGTCAGAGGTGTACAGAAATGTAGATTTTAAGCGCACAGCTAAATGTGCGCTTTAGGGAAGATAAAGTCTATTAAAAATACAAAAAACATTAATAAAGTATATTACAAAAACTGTTACGAGGGCATTAGGGACATGTTAACAAAAATGTATACAAAAGTTTACTCTTTAAATTTTGTTTCTCTGCTCGGACTTTCATCTGACAGAAGACCCAAGTGATTGGACCTTTACAATAAGAAGCTGAGCACCCCTGTCCTAGGCCTTAGGCATCGAATAGTGTTTTCTGACATTTTTAAGGACTACTAGAAGTCTTGTTCTGGTTGTCATGGTAACACACTTACAAACAAACGTGGTAATTTACTATCAGAAATACGCCTATATAAGGAAAAAGGTTATGTGTGCTGCAATCGGCAGTTTCTCCTCACTAACGCCCGATCTAAAATAAAACTGGACGTGGTGTGGGCAGTGAAGGACTATAATGGTCTATATTTAAGCCAGCAAGGAAGCTGTCTTACATTTAGACTGGCGCTGGATGCGCTGGCACTTCTACATAACTTCGGAGGATCCAACGCCAGTGCAAAGACGAGCATGTAAAACGCCGTTCTTAATAAATGACCCCCAAACTCTGGTGTAACCTGGTCCTATAGTTAGATTTACGTAGTCTGTTTGTTTGTAGTCTGTTACCATGACCCCTATTATGTCAAGGGAACAAAAGAAGATAGAGATAGATAGATAGATAGATAGATAGATAGATAGATAGATAGATAATGAGATAGATAGACAGATAGATAGATATGAGATACATAGATAGATAGATAGATAGATAGACAGCTCAGACAGATAGCTGATATCTAATATCTATCTATCTATATCATATCTATATATCCTTATGTATCTACTCATATATATTTAAAAAAAAACAAAATGCACAAGATACTTACCTGTGTCCAGCTCTGTCACCGGCTGTGAAGCAGGCCACCGACTGGGGCCTAAAATGCCACCTCCTTGCTTGGGTGGTTGCAACGACATCACCGTGACCTCCTAATCCAGGACCTGGGCGATGCGATGACTTACACACGAAAGCCCGCGCTCTGACTACGTCCTGCGTTCATGACCACATGATTGAGCCATCTGATATCGAGCTTAGGAGGTCGTAGTGATGTCATCAGGACTTCCTGCTCTATTCCACTGCCTCATAGGATTTAAGCCTAGTTGCCAGAGTCTTATGAGGCTGAACGGTGGGAATGGGAACCATAGGCTCCCGTGTCCCACGCAATGTGTCGCCCCCTCAGAGGCAGTTCAGACCCCCTATGGCAGGAGTGTACAAGTGTAGGAAGAGCAGACTGTGCCGCAGTATTACCAGGAGGACATGGAGGATAAGGCCCACTTCCTGACACAAATACCCACTGAGACACTCACTTCAGGAGACTTTCTGATCTATGCCCAGACTTTAACTGCATGGAGGAGTTAGAGAAACTATCCATTCTGCTGGGGCCATAGCAGCACAATATGTCTGTGTTTGCCATAGACTGAAAGGAGCCTGATATGCCATGGACTCCTATACCTGCACCCTGAAAGTATCCCTATCACCATCCCTACCCTATTATCCTATTTTTGAGATTATAAGATGTGTTTTTTCCCCCCAAAAGTGAGGAGAAAATAACTACAGTGTTAATGACCGCTTCCATTATGGATGTGGTCATCACCATGCAGGAGGCGTATGGTGAGGGAAGAACCGCGCTGGCTCTGCTTACCTTTTCTCATCGTCTTCCGGGCGCCATACTATACTGTGTCCTGAGAGAGTACAGCATCTGAACGTACTCACGTAGGCTCACACTACCACTTGACGCTATGTGAAGTCAGGACACAGCACAGCGCGGGCTGGAGGAAGACCAGGAAGCTGAAACTCCTGGATCTGCAGAGTGGTAGCACCATCAAGAGTAAGTTTATTTTTCTAATATCTGATCTAAGATCTGATCTAAAGCTGATGGGGGTCTGATCTGAGACTGATGAGGGTCTTATGGAGGATGAGGTGTATTTGAAGGGTGTCTGATCTGAGGCTGATGAGGGTCTTATGGAGGATGGGGTGTATTTGAAGGGTGTCTGATCTGAGACTGATGAGGGTCTTATGGAGGATGGGGTGTATTTGAAGGGTGTCTGATCTGAGGCTGATGAGGGTCTTATGGAGGATGGGGTGGATTTGAAGGGTGTCCGATCTGAGGCTGATGGAGGTTGGGAGTCTGATGTGAGGCCTACTGAGGTCTGATGTGAGGCTGATGAAGGTTGAGGGTCTGATCTAAGGCTGACAGAGGTTGGGGTGGGGTGGGGTTGATCTGAGGCTGATGGAGCTTGGGAGTATGATGCGGGTCTGATATGAGGTAAGATAGTCTTATGCAGCTTTGGGGTCTAATTTTTAGTGTCTCATCTAAGGTCTGATAAAAAATGGGGGTCTGATGAGGATCAAGGGTCTGATCTGAGGTGTAATGAACAATGTTTTTTTTCTTATTTTCCTCCTCTGAATGATAGATGTGTGTTACAGTCTGGGGAGTCTTATACTCCAAAATTATGATATTTGCTTTGGTAATGCTTCTATGTCTTTAGTACTGTCAATAAAGCTCATTTGAAATGAATTGGAATAAGACAGATATCATAGGGATAGTTATAGATTAGAGTTGAGCGAATGTGCTCGTAACGAGCACTGTAGTGCTCGGATCCCCTGCGCTCGCATGGGCGCAGTCATCCGGATCTGTCCTCCTCACCCGACTGCAAGTCAGTGGGGACAGATCCGTTTGGTCTGACACACGTTCGCTCAACTCTATTATAGATAGATCAACAGACAGATAGAAAATAAGGTGATCGATCAATCAAGAGAATGGGAGGCTTGTGCTCCTCAGAATGAATGTAGCAGCGGTCATACATGTGCAATGCCTCTCATTCAGCTCTATGGTGATAGTGGAGATCTTGTCCCATAGTGTTAATAGTAGCGGCATGAATCACAGTCTACTGCTCCATTCAATGGGGATCACGGGCCTCTGTTCTTATGAATGGTAACTGGACCCCCATCTATGAGTGAGGCATGGATGGGAATGTGTGTACATGAAGTCAATAGGGCATGCTGGGAATTGTAGTTTTACAAAAGCTAGTGTGCCGATGGCTGCTGACCCCTGTGTTATATGTATCATTGCTGCCAAAAACACAGGTAGTAGTCTTCTACTGTATTCTACATGGAGATGATTAAAGGGGTCGTCACTTTTTGAAGCCACCTCTACAATGTCATAAACAGGTGGGTGCTGGTAAACCTGCCGTCCATGGACTCCGTGTACAAACAGTGGTCACCAGCCGCGTCTACAGCAATCAAGATGGCGGAGGTCACGTCATTTACCCGTGTGCCCGGCTGTGTCCTCTTCTGTGCCGGTTTAGAGAACATTCAGCGCATGCGCAGATACAGGGATCCTGCTGCGTGTCTGCACATGCGCTGAACGCTGCCAACTGCCATTTTCACTGCTATGGACGTGATGCTGGAGACAACTGTTTACACCCAGAATCCGTGCGAGGAGCCGAGAACTGGTGAGCGTCACTAAGAGATGGGGGAGGGGTGGATTTCCTTTGTCAGCGCCCTGCAGTGTGCGGCATAAAGGGGTCGCCCATTCAATCCAATGTATATAAATGGCGGCACGCCCCACTGGTTGCCATATACCCAATGTATTATGTAACATGGACCCCACAGAGCACCATACAGTGACATAATGAGGGCCTACACTGCACAGTCCTGAGCGGCAGGGACTCTGTGCCCGGGATTCATCCAGACTGGAGATTCCTACGTCAGACTTCATCTTCTGGGCCCCGGAGTGAGATGCATCAGATATATGAAGAGGAAGATGATTCTTAATAAATCAGACACATCTCAGGCCCTTCGTGACCCAGAAACTGAATTCTACGCCCTCCAGGAGCTGGATCAGACGTCAGTTATAATTTATGCCGGTTCCTGGTGTAAATTATAGTAAATCCGGGGGAGGCTCCGCTCCTCAACTTTTTGAGCCACTTGCAAAAATGTTGAGAAGCACAAAAGTCACATATTATGGTGTAAATACAGCAGGTGCCACAATCTGTGACTTTTTACCACCACTATTGTACACACATAGACTTCATGATGAGGTTTTCTACAGACAAAGCCAGGAGGGGATCCAAAAAGAAGAAAAAGTTTAATAAAATATCAGAGAAGTGATAAATAAGAGACTAATAATCTAGAGGAGATAACAACCATTGTAGATACTGAGCAGTTGGCAGGAAGCAACATGGCGGCCAGGCTGTGGTGATGTCACAGAGCAGTCATCTACAACAGGTTCCTCTCTATGACATCACAATGTACTGGAACCTAGAAGACTCCTCTGCACAGTCAGCTCAGCGCCATTTTCTTGAGTTCTCACCTCGGTGGAAACTTCTTTTTGGCTCCGGAAGAGCGAGCTGGATTTCTTCTAGTGTTTGCTTCCGATTATTTTTTCCTTTGATTTTTCTCCGTACGGTCCAATATCATCAGGGCCCCTTCAGGACATTTTCATCAGGTCCGGCTCGGGAAACCAGAGATGGGATCCCGGGAATTACGACAGCTACACGCTGATAACAACACCTGGCTACGTCGCCCTGAGAATGAGGGTAAGTGACATCCTGAAGAAGAGTTAGGCCCTATTCACACGAACACATGTATTCCATGATCCGTATAAAAACGGAACGGAAGACATACGTAAAGTCTTCCGTAGTGTTCCGCAATTTTGCGGACCCATTGACTTAAAATGCGGATAAGATGCGGAAATGTACATACGGTCGTGTGAATGGGGCCTTAGGCAGTGTGTAGAGGGGACAACACGTCTAAACTTCATGGGTGTAACTATGTCATCTGGTGATAACTGAGCTGTTAAAGGAGTTGGAGTTGCGGGCGGGGGGTCCCATTACTGACAATCAGTTATAGATGGCCTGTCCTGAGAATGGACTATCACTTAAAAGAAGCTGGACAACCCTTTTAACAGTTGCCAAAAAGTGACCACCTAAGTCACTATGTCCAGGCTACAACAGCAGACACAGATAGATAGATAGATAGATAGAAAGATCCAGTATCTGTTGCCCATCTTCTGCTCTATGTCAATCATATACTGGAAATACTTTCATTCTTCTTCATTTCTTCGCTCTTTTAGGTCAGACTATCCTCCGAGAGCGCTTGAGATCGGCTCAGAGAACATCTGGGAGAGACAGACAACATCTTAACGTCTCGAGGATCAGAGTTCCACCTCGGCAAATACCATCGGCCAGGGAGAGGAGCCGATCTCCATTACCATCTGCGCCGGCCCAAGACCCCCGACCATCTGGGGAGAGCAGCCGGGAGAGTGCTGAGCCCACCACCCCTGTGTTCCGCCTTCCTCGGCCCATACCACCGAGCCGCAGGACCAGGGAGATACAGCCACCCAGGAGGTCTCCCCTACACCCTGCAGAGCGCCTCTTTAACATCTTTTTGCAGCTGCAGGGGATAGGCACCATGATGAGACCTCAGGCCATACCACCGCCAGAGCCCACAACACCGGCTCCACTGGGTGTGCCCCGCCAGCCTCTCCTGAGCTCCAGGGCCGCGCAAATCAGAGACCTCCCAGCTAGGACCATCACAGAGGAGGACAAACAGGCATGTGTCATCTGCCTCACTGATATCATCCAGGGTGAGCAGGTGACATCACTGCCCTGCGGCCATATATATCATCAGGCCTGCATCACCCAGTGGCTCCAAAACAGCCACCGCTGTCCCCTGTGCCGCAGGGACTGCTCGTAGGTGGACGCAACATCTCCACCTTCTGTCTATACCACCAAGACAGAAGACAACTGCAGGGGGCACCGAGGGGGCGTGAAAATTGCTGTAAGAGTCTTTGGAGTTTTCTCAGGTAAGTGACTTTTACATGCAGCAAAATTCCCACTTTCTCCTTTAAGCTCTGCTACATCAGTTCATCTCAATATCTATATTTGTTTTTCAGATTCCCACCTATGGGAAGACTCCATCTTGGTCACCATCCAATTTCATGCACATAAAAAGCAATGACAAGACCAAAACGCGTGCACCTGAGCCAGTCTCTGAGCCTCCTGATCTGCCAACGTCTCCTCTTCATCTGCTCAAAAAGAGACTTGTCAACACCGTCTGCAAGACTGCCTGATGTCCACCTACCTCTTACCTGAAGAACATCACCTACAGGTGGAGGACACATTTTCGCCCTCTACATCTAGAAGGCCTACAAGACTTATCTGATCTGCATGGCTTCCTCCAGGCCTTGGGACCTGACATTACTTCCTACAACTGGTACCTGATAACAGGTATCTCTTCTCCAAGTTCCAAATTCCTACTCGATCCATCAGCACCTGCCATGGGGACTTTCTAATGGACTGTAATAGACCACGTAACATCTCTGGTCCACCACTATTTCTTGATGAATAAATATTGCTGGTGACTTATCATACTTCTGCTCGTCCATTCTTATTGATGAGTGAATGGTTTCTCTATCTCCATCTTTCTGATCACATTGGGCTGCCCTCCATCTCCTCCAGCAGGGGGAAGGGCTTGGTCCCTGTATTAATACAGTATGGCGCCTCTTCTAAATCCCTTTCTGGGTGCCATCCCCTCAGGTGTTCCCTTCTCACACAGAAACACCTCCCTAGTTGTGCTCCATATATTCCCTAGACCTGAGTCATTAAATTGTGCTTTCTAAAGTTTTACATGGTCAAATAATCATTTACTCATGTCCAGTGTTTGTCCAACAACCCACTGGTATACTTTTATATCTAAAGGTGTACACCACGTTACACTCACGCCAAATATATTATTAAGATGCACCAATTCATACACTTGTTGCAGACACACAAAGCAAAACCAGACTTAAAACTGACACAAAAACCACCTTAAATGATAAATGACGCCCTGATGCTTTGATATGTCCTCTCACGCTATGCAAATGAAATAAAAGTCATATCTTACTTATTTTAGGGGGTACTATCTCTCCTTAAAGCGGCTCTGTCACTAGGTTTTAACCTATGTATTTAAATACATAGGTTAAAACCCCTTAACTTGTACAGTTAGAACATACCTGTATTGCAGAGTACAGCGCAGCGGTTGTGCTGAAAAAAGACCTTTAAACTTTATGTTAATGAGCCTTCGGAGCACCGGGGGGCGGGCTCTTTCTTCCTGAGCACCGCTTCTTCACCGCCCCCCGGGTCCCGAGGCTCTCCCCGATGCCGACGTCCACGCCCCTCTGAAAATTGATTGACAGCTGAAATCCCGCCGGCGCATGCGCAGAAGCGCTTGCAGTGCCGAACACCGCAAGCGCTTCCATCCTTGTGCGCACGCGCCGTCACTTCCGGGTTCAGCGAAGTGACGGCGCGTGCGCACAAGGATGGAAGCGCTTGCGGTGTTTGGCACTGCAAGCGCTTCTGCGCATGCGCCGGCGGGATTTCAGCGCTAGGCCAAACGGCCTAGCGCTGTCAATCAATTTTCAGAGGGGCGTGGACGTCGGCATCGGAGAGAGCCTCGGGACCCGGGGGGCGGTGAAGAAGCGGTGCTCAGGAAGAAAGAGCCCGCCCCCCGGTGCTCCGAAGGCTCATTAACATAAAGATTAAAGGTCTTTTTTCAGCACAACCGCTGCGCTGTACTCTGCAATAAAGGTATGTTCTAACTGTAGAAGTCAAGGGGTTTTAACCTATGTATTTAAATACATAGGTTAAAACCTAGTGACAGAGCCTCTTTAAGGAAAGCGCCTTTATCAGCGTGAGGAGACTTATAGGCCATACATGCTCCTCTGGATTTCTGGGAAGAAGGTATACAAATCAGCTCTTAACAAGCTCTGCCTCTGATGCCACCAGATGTAAGGTAGTTATCCTATAAGTCACTGTTCAACCCTTTAAATAGGCCTTGAGACATGACTTGGATAATAACTGAGCTAGCACCTCATCTGCAGACAGCTGTTTTGAGTTGATTGCCCCTCATCAGTGTGTAACAGGATAGATGGCTTATATCTGGTGGCATCAGAGGCAGAGCTTGTTAAAGGGTTATTCCCATCTTAGACAATTAGGGCATATTGCTAGGATATGCCCCCATTGTCTTATAGGTGCGGGTCCAGCAGTATATTGAGAATGTAGCCCCCAAAGTGAAGGAGTGTGCACTGCGCATGCACAGCCGCCCTCCATTCATTTCTATGGAGGGCGGCTATTTCCGTGGGCTCCATAGAAATGAATTGGAGCGGTGGCCGCGCATGCGCGGTGCGCTCCCATTCATTTCTATGGGTGCAGCGGGGAGCTGCGCCTGGCGGTGAATGGACCCAGGGAAACCTGAGGTCCTCCAGGCGCAGCGCTCCCCTCTCCATTCTTGATATAGGTGCGGGTACCAGCGGTGGGACCCGAACCTATCAGACAATGGGGGCATATCCTAGCTATATGCCCCCATTGTCTAAGATGGGAATACCCCTTTAAGATCTCACCTTCCCAGAAGTGACAGTGTTTCTCCAGGGGAGGACCGGCATCGGCCCACAGGGAAATTTCACCCGAGCCTTGCCCGTGGCTGCCGGCCTTGTACAGGGTAAAGATCTGCTGCACTCAGCATTAATTCACTTAGGGGCCTCAGGTACATCTGACCGGCCGCACTGTGGTATTTGGTTCTGCTGGGGCGGTATTTTGTGCTGCACGATGATATTGCTGGCCCCGCCTACTTATGTTGGCCCTGCCTACTTGTGTTTCTGTTAATTCGAACCTGCCTACAACACGGGGCCACTTTTAGATTTTTTCCAGCTCCACTTTAAGCTCCCCCCTAAGTCCGCCCCTAAACGCCTCTATGGACGTAACAGACAGACCAGGGAACAACGGAAGAGTATGGACAATAAGTTTTTATTTTCCTATTTTGTACATGCCCATGAGATTTTATTTTAACTCTTTGAAAGCCATTCATATTCCCCACATGATTTATTTTTATTTTCCTGAGGGGATACGGCACTACTCTATACACTACGCTCAGCATTTCATACTGATAGTACACCCCCGGTTCACATACTTACCTATACCATACACTTACATGAAGTATTTTTACCCGTGTTTTATACCAGTTTCCCATTTTCCAAGGAAACGCCAGAATCGTTTGGAGCCAATCAAATATTAATGTTAATAATGCGTTATGCCAATTTTATTTAACCATCTATTTTTAATGAGCAGGGGGCTGAATCACGGCTGACGAGGTGACTCCCTTCCTCGCTTCGCTTTCTGTATGTATAATTTATCGGCGGTGTAATGGACTGAACAAATATTTAAAAACTTGGGTGTCGACTTGTCATATTTTTGACATAGAGAAGAGAAGATATGACTTCTATAGAGGAGCTTCGCCCGTGAGTGCTTGATAGCGGAACACAAAAGTAGTAGTACCGAATGCACCCCAGATATCCTGCCGTGGCCCGGCCTGTGGATTAGCTCCATTGCCGTCCAGTGTGGTCATTATTCTGCACGGATTTCGGGACACAAAATACCTTATTCACAGGCAATTCCAGGGAGATCCACATGCATGTGCGCTTGGCAGCTGAAGGCTTCTGTGTTGGTCCCATGTTCATACAGTATGTGCCCACAGTCAGTTTTTCTGACGCGGTTTTGGAAGCCAAATCAGGAGCGGATCACAAAAGGTCCTCTTTTCTTTGAATTCACTCCTGGTTTTGGTATCGATCAGGAAACCTGACCGTGTGGCCGCACCCTCAGGTTTAGGTTTAAGGTTGTGTGTCAGGTGGACATGGGGATCGTTTGAGGATGGGGGCTGGATTCTCTTAGAAGCTGTACTTTCTAGGCGCAACCATCCTGGACAACCCCTTCAGCCACACGGTCAGGTTTCCTAATGCAGTTTTGGAAGTCAAAATCAGGAGTGGATCATAAAAGGAGAGAAAATATGCAGCAGAAATATGTCTCCTTGTTTTAAAATCCACTCCTGGTTTTGGCTTCTAAAACTGAATGCAGAAAGCTGACCGTGTGGCCGTACGCTTAAAGGGGTTATCCAACCCCTCGAATGCCCCCAAAATGCCCGGGCACTTCATACAGCTTATACTTACCCCACCCCCCAGCACCTGCGTTACTCCTGATGCCCACATGGCCGCTGATGCATCTCCCTAACGCGTGGATGAAAACATCCACTGATGGGGGGAGGGCAGCCTAGAGCAGGCCGCGACGGGGAAGAGCATCCCTAGCATCATCGCTGGTGACTCTACGTAGACTCGTTCCCGTTGCGACCTGCTATTGGTTGCCCCCCCCCCACCAGATGTTTTGATCCACTCAACAGGAGAGATGCAGAGGCGGCCATGTGGGCATCAGAAGCGACGCAGGTGCCGGGGAGCAGGTAAGTATAATCTACATGAGGGGCTCCGGCATTTTGGGGGGCATTGTAGGGGTTGGATAACTCCTTTAAAGGGGTACTTCCATCACAGACAATGGGAGCATATCACTAGGATATGCCCCCGTTGTCTGATAGGTGCGCCTCAAACAAGACCGTAGCGGGGAGAGCTGCGGCTGGAGGACCCCGGGTTTCGCGGGGTCCAGCCACCACCAGAAGCAGCTCCCTGCTGCTCCCATAGAAGTGAAATTGGAGCACACCGGGCATGAGCAGTCACCGCTCCCATTCATTTCTATGGGGCTGATGGAAATAGAAATGAATGGAGGCTGGCTGTGAATGCACAGTGTTCCCTCCTCAACTTTCCCCGCTCCGTTCTCCACGTAGGTGCGGGTCCCAGAGGTAGGACCCGCACCTATCAGACAATGGGGGCATATCCTATGCCCCCATTGTCTATGATGGGAATAACCCAGAGGCGTAGCTAGAGGTTCAGCACAGGGGGGGCGAAACATACTTGAGTGGGCCCCCCACTTGGCTTCCCAAACGCACGTTTCCAACTTCACAGGCACATACTACTAGTTGTGGTTATAATACTGTATTAGCAAGATGACTATATAAACTGCTAGATCATCTATGCTGTTAAGTACAGTACAATAGACTTTCTACATACCCTAGTGTAAATACTTTACCATATAATGCAGTAAAATATAGGAGTAATAGGATTAAAAAACAACGGGACTCCTATGTTAAAGGAAACCTGTCCCCAGTTTTTACATCACTAAACTAACAGTCCCCTGCCCCCATCAGACCTCAGATCATCAGAATGTGCCCCCATCAGACCTCAGATCATCAGAATGTGCCATCAGACCTCAGATCAGTGTATTGTGCCCCATCAGACCTCAGATCAGCGTACTGTGCCCCCATCAGACCTCAGATCATCAGAATGTGCCATCAGACCTCAGATCAGTGTATTGTGCCCCATCAGACCTCAGATCAGCGTACTGTGCCCCCATCAGACCTCAGATCAGCGTATTGTGCCCCATCAGACCTCAGATCAGCACAATATGCCCCCATCAGACCTCACATCAGCCTACTGTGCCCCCATCAGACCTCAGATCAGCGTATTGTGCCCCATCAGACCCCAGATTGTGCCCCCATCAGACCTCACATCAGCCTACTGTGCCCCCATCAGACCTCACATCAGCATATTGTGCCCCATCAGACCTCAGATCAGCGTATTGTACCCCATCAGACCTCAGATCAGCAGAATGTGCCCCCATTAGTCCTCACATCAGCCTACTGTGCCCCCATCAGACCTCAGATCAGCGTATTGTGCCCCATCAGACCTCAGATCAGCAGAATTGCCCCATCAGACCTCAGATCAGCGTATTGTGCCCCCATCAGACCTCAGATCAGCGTATTGTGCCCCCATCAGACCTCAGATCAGCGTATTGTGCCCCATCAGACCTCAGATCAGCGTATTGTGCCCCATCAGACCTCAGATCAGCATATTGTGCCCCCATCAGACCTCAGATCAGCAGAATGTGCCCCCATCAGACCTCACATCAGCCTACTGTGCCCCCACCAGACCTTAGATCAGCGTATTGTGCCCCCCACCAGACCTCAGATCAGCGTATTATGCCCCCATCAGACCTCAGATCAGCGTATTGTGCCCCCATCAGACCTCAGACCAGCTTATTGTGCCTTATCAGACCTCAGACCAGCGTATTGTTCCCCATCAGACCTCAGATCAGCGTATTGTGCCCCCATCAGACCTCAGATCAGCGTATTGTGCCCCCATCAGACCTCAGATCAGCGTATTGTGCCCCCATCAGACCTCAGACCAGCTTATTGTGCCCCATCAGACCTCACATCAGCCTACTGTGCCCCCATCAGACCTCAGATCAGCCTACTGTGCCCCCATCAGACCTCACATCAGCCTACTGTGCCCCCATCAGACCTCAGATCAGCGTATTGTGCCCCCATCAGACCTCAGATCAGCGTTTTGTGCCCCCATCAGACCTCAGATCAGCGTACTGTGTCCCCATTAGACCTCAGATCAGCGTATTGAGGCCCCCATCAGACCTCAGATCAGCCTACTGTGCCCCCATCAGACCTCACATCAGCCTACTGTGCCCCCATCAGACCTCACATCAGCCTACTGTGCCCCCATCAGACCTCACATCAGCCTACTGTGCCCCCATCAGACCTCACATCAGCCTACTGTGCCCCATCAGACCTCACATCAGCCTACTGTGCCCCATCAGACCTCACATCAGCCTACTGTGCCCCCATCAGACCTCACATCAGCGTATTGTGCCCCCATCAGACCTCAGATCAGCTTAATGTGCCTCCATCAGACCTCAGATCAGCGTATTGTGCCTCCATCAGACCTCAGATCAGCGTATTGTGCCCCTATCAGACCTCAGATCAGCAGACTGTGCCCCCATCAGACCTCATATCAGTCTACTGTGCCCTTATCAGACCTCAGATCAGCGTATTTGTGCCCCCATCAGACCTCAGATCAGCCCACCCAGCCACATAGGATTAAAATAAAAACCTTTCTTACCTGTTCTGCGCTGCGGCTGCCCTCCGGTCCGCGCTCCGCTCTCTTCCCTGGCCCGCGCACACTATGGACCATAGTGCGCGCCGCCAGGAAAGAGAGCAGAGCGCGGACCGGAGGGCAGCCGCAGCGCAGAACAGGTAAGTAAGGTTTTTTATTTTAATCCTATGTGGCTGGGTGGGCTGATCTGAGGTCTGATGGGGGTCCCTAAATACAAGTGAGCGCTTCCATAATGGAAGCGCTCACTTGTATTCGCCTGATAGTAGGCAAGGTCATCCTTGCTGGGCCCCCCTGAGTCACTGGGCCCGGAGCCGTGGCCCCCCCTGCCCCCCCGGTAGCTACGCCACTGGAATAACCCCTTTAAGGTAATTTTTCCCTCTCTACAGACGACACTTTCCATGTAAAGGCATCGCAAGTAATACAAAATATTCGGTGCACTGAGATGGAAAATAAATAGCTGGAGAGTCATTATTTCAGATAACCTATAGAAAGGCCGGCGGCGTGGCAGAACTATTGGGTAAAGCAGCGGGGATCTGCCTGCACAAAGTACAAACCGCGGGAAGCGAGTGTTTATTGTGCTACTTCATACATTATTACTAAGACCTCTGTTCTGCCTCCACCTGAGGAGACTTTACACAGCAACCTGAACAAAAAATGTCACAGCAACACACATTACATATCTGCTGGAATTAAACCCAACGGGAACACGAGATCACATACAATGGATTCAGAAAGTCTTCAGACCCTTTCACTTTTTCACATTTTGTTATGTTGCTACTTGTCTTACAATAAAGTTTTTAAAAAATCATGTTGTCTCCCCATTATTCTTCACTCGGTACCCCATAATAAGAACGTGAACACAGTTTTTAGAAATGTTTGCAAATTATTAAATTTATTAAAAAGGAAAAACTAAAATTTTACATGGACATGTTTCAGACCCTTTGCTATGACACTTAATACTTAGCTCCGGAGGCCTCCCATTTCTCTTGATCATCTTGGAGATGTTTCTACACCTTGACTGTGGTAAATTTAGTTGATTGGACATGATTTGGAAAGTCTTACCGCTGACAATCCATATCAGAGCAAAAACCAAGTCATGAGGAAGAAAAAACTGCCTGTAGAGCTCAGAGACAGGATTGTATGGGGGCACATATCTAGAGAAGGGGACAAAAACCATTCTAACACCACAGTGTCCGCCATAATTCTTAGATGGAAGAAGTATTGAACAACCAGGACTCTTCCTAGAGCTGGCCACCTCAACAAACTAAGTGATCGGAGAAGGGCCTTGGTAAGAGAGATGACTAAGAACCCAATGGTCATGCTGGATGAGTTCCAAAGATCCTGTGTGCAGATGGGAGAAACTTTCAGAAGGTCAACCATCTCAGCAGCCTCCACCAATCTGGTATTAATGGCACAGTGGCCAAAAAGAAGACACTCCTCAATAAAAGACACATGAAAGTTTTTAAAAAGCACCTAAAGACTCTCAAACCAAGACTGAACTTTTTTAACCCAATTAAATAAGCATCATGTCTGGACCATGTTCATCACCTGCCCAATACCATCCCTACAGTGAAGTATGGTGGTGGCAGCATCATGCTGTGGGGGTGTTTTTCAGTGGCTGGGAGGGGGAGGTGAGTCAGGGTTGTGGGAAAGCTGAATGATATCAAGTATAGAGATATTCTTAATGAAAACCTGATCCAAGTGCTCTGGACCTCAGACTGGGCTGAAGGTTCACCTTCTAACAAGACAATGACCCTAAGCACACAACCAAGATATCAAATGAGTGGCTCATGGACAACTCTGTGAATGTCCTTGGGTGCTCAAGCATCTCCGGAGAGACCTGAAAATGGCTGTTCACCCACAGTCCTCATCCAACCTGACAGAGCTCAAGAGGATCTGCAGAGAAGAATGGCAGGAAATCCCACCAAAAATGTGATTTTTAAAAAATTTTTATTTTCGGACAAGGTCGCAACATAACAAAATGTGAGAAAGGTGAAAGGGTATGAACACCTTCTGAATGCACTGTATGTAAACCTGACATGATAACTCCACCGACACATCACATGAAGGCTGCTGCTCAAGATTCACTTCATACAGTAGTTTACAGAATTTTTGCACCGTGGCTTCAATTACTCAAAATAAGAAGGGCTCATGCACAGAAACTTTTTTTTTTTTTTTGTTTGCAGAACCATTCACTTCAATGGGGCCACAAAAAAAAACGGAAATGACTCCGTGTGCATTGATGTCTGTATGTCCGCATGGCCGTTCTGCAAAAAAACAGAACATGTCCTATTATTGTCCACATTACGGACAAGGATAGGACTGTTCTGTTAGGGGCCAGCTGTTCCGTTTCACAAAATGTGAAATGCACACGACCAGTATCCATGTTTTGCGGACCGCAAAACACCTAATGGCCGTGCTCATGAGCCCTAATACATTTTGCTAATATTCTACCATTCTTTGTATACAGCTCATATGCAGACCTATGTGTCTCTGTGACTACAGCCTACCAACAGACCCTGAGTATAGTGTGATCCTGCAGTGAAGTGTTCGCCTGTCTCTACAACAGCTTCCTAACCCACTAACTGTGTGGCATTATAAGACTAAAGGGGTTATCCAACCCCTATAATGACCCTCCGCCCCATGCCCGGGCACCAATAAAGGGGTTGTTCCTCGACTGTCGCTCTAGTGCTTACCTGTTCCCAGCTGGTCTTTGCTTTCTGGTCCCGCCTTGACACACATGAAGTGGCAGGAGATTCCCCCTCAGCCAATCACTGGCCGCAGCAGAGACCCGCCTCAAGCAGTGATTGGCTGAGCGGGCATTTCTGGTCTCTTCCTGTGTGTCAAGGCAGGGACAGGAAGCGTTGGAAAAGCTTCTTAATAAGTTAGGCGCATCTGCTGCCCTCCAAGCTCCAGAAACTTAAATCAACGTTAGCTAACGGCTGGTGCAGAACTGAGTGATAACTTGCCCCAGTTACTGGCCTAAATCATAGTAAATCCAGTGGGCCATAGTCACACATGGCAAATGTATTCAGTAACTTTTTGTGATTATCCCATTTATCTGCTGCTGCCAAATACAACCACATTCAGATGAATGGATCTACCATATTTTTATCACGGAAGAGCGATGAAAGTGGATATCCATAGGATATAGGTATCCCTATCACACAATGTTACGTCATAACACTAGAACACTCCGATTAGTGGGGTCTGCCTTCTCGGACCCCCCCACCGCTGTGGCAACCTTGGTCCATTCAGCTTTTCTCCCGCACAGCGGCGCCACTCATTTCTCTCCAGACAACCACTGTGCAGGGAGTCGCAGCATAGCCCAATTAAATTAAATGGAGCTCGCTGTGAGCATTGACTTAAAGGGATATGCTGCCACTTAAGATGACGGGAAGATCCCTTTAAAAGGATGAAAAGGTTCTAACTTCCCTATATATGGGATACACCGTTATATAATGTAAGCGAGCAGATACCTGTTTTACGGTCCTTAACATGATCCATGGTCTGCCTGGTGGTGATTCCCAAATCCTGTATGTAGCGTAAAAGTCGCCGTCCCCGCTCTGCAATTACATATCGGCCATCTCCAGCTGACAACTTACCTAAAACAATGTACAGGGAAGAAAGGAGATTGATATCTGGAATTAATTTGGCTACATGGAATAATATTTAAAAAAAAAAATATATATATATAATATATTTTTTAGAACTTTTGGCTGTTCAGTTTATCATTATATATACAGGTAATCCATTTGTCAGTTTATTGCTGCTGTAAGGGGGTAAATATGTTATCTGCAGGGTAATCCTCATTGCAATAGTAGGTGCAGAAATGGGATAACAGCATGACAGCTCTATAGACCTAGATAAAGATGTCCACGGAAGAGAACTGCACTTATCAGTGTGATGCTCTAACTACAGGCGGTCTCTCTCTGGTCACATTGACGGTTTGACTGAAAAAGTTAAAGGAGTTTTCCGAGATTTTAATACCCCTGGATAGGTCCTCGGTATCTGATCGGTGGGGGTCTGACATCTGAGACTCCCACCAATCAGCTGTTTGAGAAGAACCTTCTCTCCGCTTACCAAACACAGCGCCGTACATTGTATAGCGGCTGTATTTGGTATCACAGTACAGCCCCTTTTACTTCTATGGGGCTGAGCTGCAACGGGGCCACGTGACCGATGAACGTGTCGTCACTTGGCCTAGCAAAAGCTGCGAGAAGGCTGCGGCGCTACTGTAAGTGCTGCTGGTTAAAAAAAAAAAATGACATATATATCCACATACAGGGAAGGGGGGTGACAGTAACAAGCAGAGATCTTTCTTCTTTGGCGTCATGTGAAACCTAAGATTCAAAAACACCCAAAGTAAAGCTCTTACAATCAGTCTATGATTGGCAGGCTGGGTGCGTTACATACATTGGCTGACATCTACTATTAAGAGTCCACATAGATTTTGCCATAAAAGACACCAAAATTTGATGCACTTGGGCACATCTAGGCTTAGATAAATTATCTGCATCTAGCCTAACAAAGGGCATGGTTTAAAGGGGTCGTCTCAGTTCAGAAAATGACATTTATCATGTAGAGGAAGTTAATACTTAATAATTATGTAAAGTCCTGTCTAAAGCCCACACCCCGGGAAGATATAAGTGAGGGACATGAAGATGTGGAGTCACTGAGGGTAGAAATAAATGGAGCCAAAAACAATAATAAAATACTAATAGGACTTTATTATAAACCACCTAATATACCAGAGCCCATAGAAAATCTACTTCTAAACGAAATAGACGAGGTGGCAAATCATAATGAGATCATTATTATGGGGGACTTCAACTACCCAGATATAGACTGGGAAACTGAAACCTGTATATCTCATAAAGGAAACAGGTTCTTGGAAATAACCAAAGACAATTACCTTTCCCAACTGGTTCAGGACCCGACTAGGGGGAAGGCCATACTGGACTTAGTATTAACCAATAGACCTGACAGAACAACAGATGTGCAGGTCGGGGGACACCTGGGAAACAGTGACCATAACATAATAACCTTCAAATTGTCATTCAAAAGAGCGTTTCTTCAGGGAGGAACAAAAATACCAAACTTCAAAAAAGCAAAATTTAGCCAACTAAGAGAGGCCATAGGCCTAACTAACTGGGACAAAGTCCTCAAAAATAAAAATACAGCTACAAAATGGGATATTTTTAAAAACATCCTAATATCTAATTGTGAGAGGTTCATACCTTATGGGAATAAAAGGTTAAGGAACAAGAAAAAAAACAATGTGGATAAATAGAACTGTAAAGAAAGCATTTAAATCACTAAAACAGGAGGGGAGCGAGGAAGCATTGAAAAACTATAAGGAAAAAAATAGAATATGTAAAAGACAAATAAAAACAGCCAAACTAGAGACCGAGAGATTAATCGCCAAAGAGAGTAAAACTAACCCTAAAATGTTCTTTAATTATATAAATGGTAAAACGTATAAACCTGAAGGTGTCGGCCCCTTACAGAGTAATGAGGGGGGAGTTGCAGAGAGCGATGAGGAGAAAGCAAAGCTACTAAATATCTTTTTCTCCACTGTATTCACTGAGGAAAATAAACTGTCAGATGAAATGCAGAATATAAAAGTGAATTCCCCATTAAAAGTGCCCTGTCTGACCCAGGAAGAAGTAGAGCTGCGTCTTAAAAAGATTAAAATAGACAAATCACCAGGACCGGATGGCATACACCCACGTATCCTAAGAGAATTAAGTAATGTCATCGCTAGACCTTTATTTCTGATATTTAAGGACTCTATACTGACAGGGAGTGTTCCACAGGATTGGCGCATAGCAAATGTGGTGCCAATATTCAAAAAGGGTCCAAAAACAGAGCCCGGGAAACTATAGGCTGGTAAGTTTAACATCTGTCGTGGGTAAACTGTTTGAGGGTTTTCTAAGAGATGCTATCTTGGAGTACCTCAATGAAAATAAGCAAATTACTCCATATCAGCATGGCTTCATGAGGGATCGGTCATGTCAAACCAATTTAATCAGTTTCTATGAGAAGGTAAGTTCTAGACTGGACCACAGCGAATCAATGGATGTCGTATATCTGGACTTCTCCAAAGCATTTGACACTGTACCACATAAAAGGTTAGTATATAAAATAAGAATGCTTGGCCTGGGAGAAAATGTCTGTATGTGGGTAAGTAACTGGCTCAGTGATAGAAAACAGACGGTGGTTATTAATGGTACATATTCAGATTGGGTCACTGTCACTAGTGGGGTACCACAGGGGTCAGTATTGGGCCCTATTCTCTTCAATATATTTATTAATGATCTTGTAGAAGGCTTGCACAGTAAAATATAAATTTTTGCAGATGACACTAAACTGTGTAAAGTAATTAACACAGAAGAGGACAGTACACTGCTACAGATGGATCTGGATAGACTGGAGGCTTGGGCAGAGAAGTGGCAGATGAGGTTTAACACTGACAAATGTAAGGTTATGCATATGGGAAGGAATAATGCAAGTCACCAGTACATACTAAATGGTAAAATATTGGGTAACTCTGACATGGAAAAGGACCTAGGAATTTTAGTGAACAGCAAACTAAGCTTCAGAAACCAGTGTCAGACAGCTGCTGCCAAGGCCAATAAGATAATGGGTTGCATCAAAAGAGGCATAGATGCCCGTGATGAGAACATAGTCCTGCCACTTTACAAATCACTAGTCAGACCACACATGGAGTACTGTGTACAGTTCTGGGCTCCTGTGAACAAGGCAGACATAGCAGAGCTGGAGAGGGTTCAGAGGAGGGCAACTAAATTAATAACTGGAATGAGTGGACTACAGTACCCAGAAAGATTATCAAAATTAGGGTTATTCACTTTAGAAAAAAGACGACTGAGGGGAGATTTAATAACTATGTATAAATATATCAGAGGTCAGTACAGAGATCTCTCCCATGATCTATTTATCCCCAGGACTGTTACTGTGACGAGGGGACATCCTCTGCGTCTGGAGGAAAGAAGGTTTGTACACAAACATAGAAGAGGATTCTTTACAGTAAGAGCAGTGAGACTATGGAACTCTCTGCCTGAGGAGGTGGTGATGGTAAGTTCACTAAAAGAGTTCAAGAAGGGCCAGGATGTATTTCTGGAGGGTAATAATATTACAGGTTATAGTTACTAGAGAGGGGTCGTTGATCCAGGGAGTTATTCTGATTGCGTGATTGGAGTCGGGAAGGAATTTTTTTCCTCTAAAGTGGGGAAAATTGGCTTCTACCTCACAGGGGTTTTTTGCCTTCCTCTGGATCAATTTATAGGAAAACAGGCCGAACTGGATGGACAGACGTCTTTTTTCGGCCTTATAAACTATGTTACGTTACTATGTTACTAATACAAGACACTTACTAATGTATTGCTATTATCCATATTGCCTCCTTTACTGGCTGGATTGATTTTTCCATCACGTTATACACTGCTCGTTTCCATGGTTACGACCACCCTGTAATTTAGCAGTGGTGGTCGTGCTTGCACACTATAAGAAAAAGTGCCAGCCTCTCTGATGGCCAGGACTGTGGGAGTGTGCATAGGCACACATGCGCAGCAGCCCCCATCCCGACCACCTTGTATCTGTGCTGCAGCGGTGGTCATAACCTATGGAAACGAGCAGTGTATAATGTGATGGAAGAATGAATCCAGCCAGGAAAGGTGGCAATAAGGACAATCATAGTAAGTGTCTTGTACTAAAAGCTATGTACACCTTCGGAGGCAACTTTTGTTTATGCATTTATGCATTTAACTTATTTTTGGCTAAAAAACATATTTTGACCTTTATTAAAAATATTGAGCCGTTCTGTCACAAAGGGTTAACTGTTTTTCCTACTATGTGACTGATACTTTCACTGAACCACTATGCTGCCTCCTATAACGCAGCTTCCAATGTCCTAGTCTCTGTTCCTCATCACTGCACGGCCATGGTGAGGAGGAGTTTGACTGGAGTGGTGGTCGCACATGCTCTCTGCCGTTCGATTCAAAGTCTATGGTACTGATGGAAACAGTCCAGATGATTCCATTATCTCCACAGACATTCAATGATATGGCAATGTGCATGCTTGATCGCCGCTCCTCACTGTGGCTATGCACTGAGGAAGAAAGGAGGCTATAACTTTTTTTGTGCTAAATTTTTTTTGCATTTTTTATACATAATTTTGAAACAAATACTAAATGCAGCTCAGCAGTACTATTGTAGGGGTTTGTATTGTGGTCATAATATATGGCAGACCTACATTATATTTTCATTTTCTTTTCCGTCCCTCTGGCAGGGGCTTAATGAGAGAAAGAAGAAGTTTTTCATCCCTCTCCTTGGTAATTGACCCGCCATGAAGGAAAAACAATTGGACATATGAACGCTACTTCATTTTGCTCCTGTCTGTTCCGAGCTCATCTCTGGACTAGTAATGGAGGCACAATACGAGTGAAGCATCTGGAGAGAGATTTCTCTCAGACAAAATAAACACGACAATAGTCTAAAAAAAAAAAGAGCAAAGGTAAAATCGAGGACCCGGAGAACATTTTCTCCTCCCGTCTGAGAACTCAGGGCAATATTAATCAGTGAAGAGCATCTATGCCGAGCCCCCGGCCCCTTCCCTGACGGCACTTATTTATGTCCGCTGAAGTCCTCCTGAAGAATATAAAAGCCCTCCGGATGAGGGAAAACGGTGACCCGGGGAGAAGCTGCTGTAAAGAGATGAATGGATGCATTAAAGTGGAGACAAGTCTCTTGAAATAAATACAATAATATGGCAACGGGGGACGCAATTTCCCTTTCTAGACACCGGTTTTCCTTGGGCACCTGAAGAAGGATGAGATATAAACTAGAGAAAAAACATCCCTCAATACAAACTATACAAAAAGGAGATGAAGTCAAACTTAACCAATTGTAAGTCCTCAAAATACAGCGACCTATAAATCTGCATTAGAAATCCGTGTCCCTATATTATACTACAGCACATCAGGATAAAACTCCTAAAAATGCCTATATAAAAAGATAAATGTAGGTATGGACACAAGCATAACTTTAAGCTCCTCGGACCTAACACAAAATCTGTAAAATGGCCTCACCTACCACCTACAATCTATAATACTGGTGTCCACTTTTTTCTACTGATGAACTATCCTCAGGACAACCCCTTTAAGTTTGTGACTGCTTCCACTGCACAACCTGTAGCTATATGTCTTTTAATGACCTCTGCAGCCAAAATAGCTGACTGCCGCAGCATGCCCACAATAGTTTCAGAAACAGTACCCCCAAAATAGTATCACTTAAAAGTTCCCAACTGCCACAGCATGTCCGCAACATTTTCAGAAATACTACCCCTGAAACAATATCACTTAAAAGTTCTCTCTGACTTCCACAGCATGCCCACAACAGTTTCAGAAACAGTGCACCCAAAACAGTATCACTTAAAAGTTCTCCTTCACTGTCACAGTGTGCCAACAACAGTTTCAGCAACAGTACCCCCAAAACAGTTTCAGAAACAGTAACCCCGAAACAATAGTATCACTTAAAGTGCCCCCTAACTGTCGCAGCATGTCCACAACAGTTTCAGAAACAGTACCCCAAAAACGGTATCACTTAAAAGGCCCACTGACTGCCACAGCATGCCCACAACATTTTCAGAAACACTACCCCCGAAACAATATCACTTAAAAGTTCCCTCTGACTGCCCAAGCATTAACACAACAGTTTCAGAAACAGTACACCCAAAACAGTATATCTTAAAGTTCCCTCTGACTGCCACAGCATGCCCATACAGTTTCAGAAACAGTACCCCCAAAAACAGAAACACAAAGTTCCCCCTGACTGCCACAGCATGCTCACAATAGCTTAAAGGCTCGTTCACACGAACGTGCTGTGTTTTGCGGCCCGCAAATTGCAGATCCGCAAAACACGGATGCCGCCTGTGTGCCTTCCGCAATTTGCGGAACGGGCAGCCCATAATAGAAATGCTTATTGTTGTCCGCAAAACAGACAAGAATAGGACATGCTTTATCATTTTTGCAGGGCCACGGAAGGGAGCAACAGATGCGGACAGCACATGGAGCGCTGTCCGCATCTTTTGCGGCCCCATTGAAGTGAATAGGTCCGCACCCGAGCCGCAAAATATGCGGCTTGGATGCGGAACCAAACCACGGTCGTGTGAATGAGCCCTTAGAATCAGTAACCCCAAAACAATAGCACTTAAAAGTTTCCCTTTGACTGCCACAGCATGCCCACAACAGTTTCAGAAACAGTTCCCCCAAAACAATAGCACTTAAAAGTTCTCCTTCACTGCCACAGCGTGCCCACAACAGTGGTTCTTACGGGATCATCATAGCCACAGTGACCCTAAAAAAGAGTCACAGTATATCATGAGAGTGGCCATAAACTCCTTGCTTCTTCTTGCCTCCCAGTGCTAAACATGTAAAGCAGCATGAATATGCAGGGGTCCTGACACCGGGACCCCCGCAGATCACTTTAACGAAGAGGCCGCAGGGCTCCGCAAGTGCCTAGGTCTCTTCTTAGGCTATGTCATGTCACACGTTTCAGTCACATGGCCTAGGTGCATCTCAGCCCTGTTCAAATGAACAGGCCTGAGCTGCATTACCAAGTACAGCCACTATACAATGTACGGTGCTGGTAAGCTGCAAGGAGGCTGTGGTGCTCACCGGAGTGCTGCGGCCTCCTCAAACATCTAATCGGCTGGGGTGCTGAGAGCCAGACCCTCGACAATCTCATACTGATGAGCTATTGCGAGGTTAGGTCCGGATGAGAGGCAACAAATCTGACTGTGCTCGTTTGTCTCATTCAGAATCACAGGATTCTGGAGGCACAGATCGCATCTGCAGGGTCAGCAGCTAATAGTGAAACAGCGGAGGATTTTGTGGTGAGTTCCTGTTTACAACATTCAGAGATCTGCTTTACAGCAACCACATGGACAATATGAACCTATAGGCTGGAGATACCTCAATGACTCCTATGGTAGAGCGCTATGGGCATGCTCTGTGACCTATAAAGAGGTCATTGTGCAGGAAGGGCAATGAGATGAGCGGAAAAGTCACCTACCGTCATGGGTGGATCTTATTTATATATAGGTGCTACCTGTCGCTGTAATCTTGCCTCGGATGATAATAAAATGACTGCTGGGAAGTGATCGCTACCGAACAAGAATAAAGTGGGGAAAAACTGACCACGGAAACCATGGACGCATCTGTTATGAGGCAAGGTGAGCATCTTTCCTCAGGTGGCAGCTAAGTTGTCTCTGAGGGGGCATTGGTTGACAGCAGGGCATAGGAACCTGTGGCTCCCATCCCTGCCATTCACTCTCACATGCTACTAGGTCTGAAGCCTAAGAGGCAGTAGAACAGTGTAGGTGGCCGTGATGCGGTGACAAAGGAGGTCAAGATGATGTCATGGCGCCTGTCTACGCACAGACAACTCAGGCCGCAGTAGTCAGGTATTTTTTTTCATTGGGGGCACTACATAGGGCACTATAACTACAGGGGGTACGGCAGAGGAGGGCACTGCAGGGGGGCATTATGAATACTAGGAGGCACTACAGGAGACCATTATAACTTCTGTGTGCACTACAGGGGGTCATTATAACTACTGGGAGAACTATGGGGCATATTATAATGTCAGGGGGCATTTTCACTACTGAGGTACTACAATGGAGAAAGAGAACTACTGGTGGCACCACAGTGGGCATTATAAATACTAGGGCACTACATGTGGGCAAATAACTACTGGGGCAATTACAGGGGGCATTATAAATACAGCAGGCACTATAGGGTGCATTATAACTACTGGGGGCAATGAAGGGAAGCACTTTACTTTTGGCACTATAGGGGGCATTATAACTACCAGGGGCACTACAGAGGGCATTATAAATACTGTATGTACTATATGGCCTTATTACTACTGGGAGCACTATAGGGGTACCTTATAGATGTGACTTGTAACTTCTGGGAGCTCTAAATGGATGCCTTATAGAGGAGCCTTATTACTACTGGAGGCACTATAAGGGGTCTTATTTCTACTGGGGTATTACTACTACTAGGGGTTTTGTGGGGATATTAATATTATTGGGCACTACTACTACTGGGGCACTCTTCGGGGGCATTATTGCTACTGCGGACACTATTACTAAAGAGGACACTCTGGAGAGTATTATTATTATTAGTAATTAGAGTATTACTAATATCGTTAAGACTTTTTTGGGGAGCAATGTTTCTATAAGAGGGGGGCTATCTGTGTGACACCATTATTTCTGCACTATAGTGTTTACAGGCATTGGGGAGCACAGGGGGCACAGTATTGCGAGTACCAGCAGGATAACAATGTTGGGACACCAGGAGAGGGAGGATGATAGAAAAGTGGGGAACCTAAGATGTCAAAATGTGGCTGAAAGAAGTCGTCATGGTGGCCTGGATCGAATGGAGATGAGGAAGAGACAACACTGGATCTAATAGGTATGTAGTGCTGTATACTCCTGTATGTTTGGTAGCACTGAATCTGGACACTGGCTTATTGATACCACCGCTAGTTTATTGGGCGTTACATGACTATCATTTATATTTATCATTTTTGTGGTTTTTAGCCTTTTTTTACCATTTTCTTTCCTTCCTGAAAAAAAAAATGTCGGTCCAACACACGTTTCACCCAGGTAAACGGGCAAGTATGTCAAGGATGAAAGTACGCCGCAAAGTAGAAGTCTGCCTGCAGATATTTATGTCCCCGTTCTGTGGATGATGTAGTAAGATATAGTGTCCCTCGGAAGGTAAAATCAATTTTATTCTCAAACATTCTCCGTGATAATAAACATCATCTATATTTATGGGGTGTTTTCCTCGACTTGAGATTCTAAGATGAAAGAGTTATATTTTCTGTCTGGGTTTTTTTTTCTTCTTGTTGGGTACGGCGCCAGGTATAGAATTTTAATCCTCCGTAGTCATTATTCTCCGAGTATATCTGAAGCGTGGCACGGAAAGAAAGAAAATGCTCAGGTACGGAGCGTTGTGTCACTTGGCACCGACACACAGTGTTACTTGTTTGGTGTTGGCGTGAGGATTTACGGGAAAGCGGGCGAGGCATTGTCTAGGGATTAACATCTCCAGTCATCAAGGTCATGATCAATGAAGGTTCAATAAGGATCCTGCTGATTCACACATATCCAACTGCATATCCTCCAACATTTAGCAGGACGAGTCTCAGCTGCTTCTAAAAACCTTCATTCAAAGTCCTCTGTGTAGGTGTGAACACATATTATTACGAGATTTTTTTAATTTTTTTTATTTTTTTGATGGTCATCACCTCTAAAACATGGTAGTATTAGGAAATATGGGCATCGTTGGAGACATCTAGGAGGGGTTAAAGGGTTTTTCCAGGATTTTACTACTGATGATCTATCTTCAGGATAGGTCATCAGTATCTGATCAGTATCGGACCCCCGCCGATCAGCTGTTTGAGAAGGGCGCTCCTGTGAGTGCTGCTACCATCTCCATGCTTACTAAGCACAGCGCCGTACATTGTATAGTGGCCGTGCATGGTATCGCGCTCAGTCCTAATCACTTGAATGGAGCTGAGCCGCTCCTAGGCCACGTGACCGATGAAGGTGACGTCACTGGCCTAGGAAAAGCTTAGAGAAGGCCGCAGCGCCCAAGGGAGCCCCGGTGCTTTCTCAAACAGCTGATTAGATCAGATACTGATGACCTATCCTGAGGATATACACTCACCGGCCACTTTATTAGGTACACCTGTCCAACTGCTCGTTAACAGTTAATTTCTAATCAGCCAATCACATGGCGGCAACTCAGTGCATTTAGGCATGTAGACATGGTCAAGACAATCTCCTGCAGTTCAAACCGAGCATCAGTATGGGGAAGAAAGGTGATTTGAGTGCCTTTGAACGTGGCATGGTTGTTGGTGCCAGAAGGGCTGGTCTGAGTATTTCAGAAACTGCTGATCTACTGGGATTTTCACGCACAACCATCTCTAGGGTTTACAGAGAATGGTCCGAAAAAGAAAAAACATCCAGTGAGCGGCAGTTCTGTGGGCGGAAATGCCTTGTTGATACCAGAGGTCAGAGGAGAATGGGCAGACTGGTTCGAGCTGATAGAAAGGCAACAGTGACTCAAATTGCCACCCGTTACAACCAAGGTAGGCAGAAGAGCATCTCTGAACGCACAGTACGTCGAACTTTGAGGCAGATGGGCTACAGCAGCAGAAGACCACACCGGGTGCCACTCCTTTCAGCTAAGAACAGGAAACTGAGGCTACAATTTGCACAAGCTCATCGAAATTGGACAGTAGAAGATTGGAAAAACGTTGCCTGGTCTGATGAGTCTCGATTTCTGCTGCGACATTCGGATGGTAGGGTCAGAATTTGGCGTCAACAACATGAAAGCATGGATCCATCCTGCCTTGTATCAACGGTTCAAGCTGGTGGTGGTGGTGTCATGGTGTGGGGAATATTTTCTTGGCAGTCTTTGGGCCCCTTGGTACCAATTGAGCATCGTTGCAACGCCACAGCCTACCTGAGTATTGTTGCTGACCATGTCCATCCCTTTATGACCACAATGTACCCAACATCTGATGGCTACTTTCAGCAGGATAATGCGCCATGTCATAAAGCTGGAATCATCTCAGACTGGTTTCTTGAACATGACAATGAGTTCACTGTACTCAAATGGCCTCCACAGTCACCAGATCTCAATCCAATAGAGCATCTTTGGGATGTGGTGGAACGGGAGATTCGCATCATGGATGTGCAGCCGACAAATCTGCGGCAACTGTGTGATGCCATCATGTCAATTTGGACCAAAATCTCTGAGGAATGCTTCCAGCACCTTGTTGAATCTATGCCACGAAGAATTGAGGCAGTTCTGAAGGCAAAAGGGGGTCCAACCTGTTACTAGCATGGTGTACCTAATAAAGTGGCCGGTGAGTGTAGGTCATCAGTAGTAAAATCCCGGAAAACCCCTTTAAAGGTGTGTTTTCATTACAGACATGAAACCCGCACCTATCTCCAGAAGCGCTATCTCCCACTAACCAGTGCTTCAGTCGGAGTGAATGGAGAGGTGGCTGCTTACGACACCTATGGTAATTTCTTGAACAATTGAGCAACTGCGCTCGGAGGTTCTCAAAGTTCCCACAGAGGTCAATGAGAGAGCCGAGCGTGCGTGACCACTGCTCATTTCATTGCGGCCACAGCACCAGTGAAGAAAGGTGGTCGGAGGGACACCTGTTCTGGAGATAGGTGCAGGATCTCATAGGCGGGAGCCTCATCTCTGACACCTTATGGCACGTCTGTGATAGAAATATCTCTTTAGGGTTTCTTCATGCATACTTCTGTTCATGGTGGTGGTGGTGGTGGTGGGGTAATGGTAAAAAAAACCCCAAAAACTCAAAAACATGTCTGATTTCATCTGCTGTTTTTGTGGCATTTTCTGTCTTTGCCCATATAATGTTTTTTATGTTTTACAACCTGGTATTTTTTTCAATAGCCTTTTTTGCATGTGTAGTGGACAGTATGTGCACCCTTGTGATGTCACTTTATCTAGAGAGCAGTATAGGGGAAAAGGCATTAATTAAAAAAATCAACACACTCTGGTTAGGTCATCAGTATCTGATTGGTGGGGGTCCCCAGCATCACCGCCGATCAGCTATTTGAGAAGGCACAGTAGCGCCGCGGCCTTCTCCCAGCTTTTCCTAGGCCAGAGACATTACATTCATTGGTCACATGACCTAGGCGCAGCTCAGCCCCATAGAAGTCAATGAGTGCAATACCCAGCACTGCCACTATACAATGTATGGCGCTGTGCTTGGTGAGCTGAGGGAAGGCCATGGCTCTACTACAAGCGCTGGTGCCTTCTCAAACAGCAGATCGGAGGGGGGCCCAGGTGTCGGAGCACCACCGATTAGATACAGAGTGTAAGGACATCAGTTAAAAAATCTCAGAAAACCCCTTTAAAAGCAGCAAAAAAAGGCAATGAGAGAAAAACACCAGACTCAGAGCATGCTATGATTGAAAAAAATGCCACTGACCCCAAAAACCCTTATACAAAAAGGTAATATTTCCCAAAAACCCTTTCTGCTGCAGCTCTCTACCTATCACACCTCAGGGGTGTGTGTCCTTTGTCAGGGGGCATGTCCTTTCTGCTGCAGCTCTCTACCTATCACAGCTAAGAGGGCGTGTTCTTTTTCCTGCAGCTCTATAGCAGCAGATATACCGTAGCCAGTGGCAGCTGAAGGATAGAACTGAGCTTGTGCAACCACCTCATAAAGCTGCACAGAAAAATGAGGAAAAGGACAAACAGCAGGTGGCGCTATATAGATAACTCAGTATAATATGTGTATGATGTATAAACATTTTATGGGACACAACCCCGTTAGTATATATGCTTAAAAACAACATGACACCTGCTTCTAAAGGACTGTTCTGCATCTTACATCCACCTTTTAATGCGACTGTGCTGCAACATTAAATAGGTTCTCCGGGCACTCCTCAGGATAGGTCAACAATATCAGATCAGCTGGGGTTCGATCAGCTGTATGAGGAGACGCAGTGTGCACTGTCCGTCTCCCGTCTCTCATCCTGCTCGCTGCTGCTAAGTCTACGGCAAATGTTCAATGAAAATGGTTCTAATACTAGGAGGTCCTATCAGTGATTGACAGCCTCCCCTCTATAACTGTGTATACAGAGATAGCTGTCAATCACTGATAGCTCCGCCTCCTGGACTACAAAGCTCAGAAGGAGCAGGAATTCAAATGAATAAATTACAAGTTTTACTGAATCTTTTCCTAAAAAAAAACTATATATCAATTTGCTCAGCTCCTCCTGCTCTATAATCTGCTGCCTGTAGAGTACTTCCCATTTTCAAGGTGACAGGTTCCCTTTAAGATTCACATACTGTAAATGATTGATCAAAAGTGAGCATTTCCCCCTTAATAAAAATTCTTCAGCCATATCCGTTTGTGGGGAAGCTGACAGCCAATGACTCCATCAGGGTAAATTCACAGGTGGTGGATACGGGAGATATTTTACCTGCACGTTTACAGGTAAGGGCTCGTTCACATCACCGTTCAGCTCCGTTATAGGAGGAGAACGGAAAGGATGGATTCGGGACATAACTGAGCCGAACTGAGCCTAAGGATCCCATAGACTATAATGGGGTCTGTTAGGTTTCCGCTCAGAAGATGATTTTTGAAGCGGATACAAAACTCCTGCATGCACAACTTTTGTCTCTGCTCCAAAATCTTCTGAGCGGAAACCTAACAGACCCCATTATAGTCTATGGGGTCTTTAGGCTCGGTTCGGCTCAGTTATTTGCCGAATCCATCCTTTCTGTTTTGTTCCTAAACGGAGCAGGAGAACGGAAGGGCTGAATGGTGATGTGAACGAGCCCTTACCTGTAAACACGGTGGCCTAACAGGCTGACTGCAGCACGGTCACTCCCGAAACACCCCACGACCGCGCTGTGTGGTTGTACCTTCAATGCGGCGGAGGTGAAATCTGTGATGAATCAACAGCAGAATCTGGAGGTAACACCGGTGGATTTTGCTGCAGATTCGCAGTGGATATCTTTGTGTGGTCTTACCCTGGGGGAGGGGGGATTGATTTTGCAGCAGATTTCCCCCTCCGCACCATAAATTGACAAACTGCAAATTCTAAATCTCACCCCAGGCCATTTTACACTGCAAATTTCTTATGCAGCATGCAAACAAGCAGTATATCTGTCCTGGCTGGACGGACCCTTACAGGACCCATTTAGTTTTTGCAGACCCCGATACCTAAACCTGCCTGTATGAGTAATACCATACGCCTCACTCCTATATAGCTGCATAACTTTGCTCTCTATGCCTCTAAGAAAAATCCAGCAGTCACCAGCTTTCCCAGTAAAGAATACAACACGTTCTTTTACATTCACGGGTGTTTGCTTTTATATAATTCTCTTTAGATTTGCACGTATTCTCAGAGGTTGGAAAGGCGCCGACTTCTGACAGCTGACAAATCCAATCCTTTACGACGCGGTAAATGAATAAAACCCACCTGAACAGATCGCTCAGGAGCCGATGTTTTCCCTAATTGTTAATAGCAGATGTGCCGTATTCTTATCAAACAGTATCCTGCAGTCCTGTCATGGCAGAGTATAGAAGGGGCGCTTGTCTCTGCGTGATCCCGCTCGCTCTTCATCCGCCGGAGCTGATGACTGACAAGTAGGTTTCCAAACTCCCAAATACAGCTGCCACGGCTTTGTTCTCGTCCCTGTGTACGGCGTGCTTTGTACTTGGCACTTCAATATCACAACTTCTTGCTCCTTTACATACTGTACTGCATGCTAAATGAAGCGCGCGTCCGCCTTTCATTAAGGTGCGGACCGTCGGGTATTTTATGTGCCTTTGAAAAGGCTGATTCCTCTTCTGAATGACATGGGAACATCAAAAAACACAGCCGCCATCCATCTCTGAGTGAGGATCTTGACAGCTCCAATATATAACTTAGACTACAAACTTATTGCATCGAAGATGGGAGAACAGTCTCCTGCTAAATCACACTTCTGACACTAAATAAAACACAAGCGGTGAGGGAACACTACCGTAACCGGAGAGAGTCATCAGTGATCAGTCCTCGTAGAGGACATTGAAATGGGTGGGGGGTCAGACCCAAAACACATGTCCGCACAGCAGAGACATGTCTCTTCTCTCTGGAAGAGATTTACTAAGCAAAATGACCAGGAACCCTGGCTCAAACTGAGACAAATTTATTAAAGAAGAACTCAATTTTTGTTAATTTTTACATCTATTACTAACTCACTACATATATTCCAGCAGTATAATTTGTTACACCCTAACTCAACTGCATCCATACATTTTGAACCTTTTCATTATGGGAACTGGGTCATGTGACCTGAAGTCTGACACCTTGCTCTCATGTGTAAACAGGAAGTCGGTCTCTCCCCTGCGGCTGACTTCCTGTGAACTACGGGATGACATCATCACCAATCATATCCCTCCTAGTAGTTCTCAGGCCCCTCCCTCCATTTTCCTCTGTATATATCTGTATTCTGTAGAATAGTAAAACTTGTTGAGCAGCACTTCTTGCCGTGTGCTAATCCCCTAGGATTCCGGACCCTTGAATCCTCAGTAAAACAAAGATAAGGGAGAGGCAGCACTCCGGTCTTCAGATAGTGAAAAAAGTGGATCTTTATTTGCACATATGCAACGTTTCAACTGCTCCTTGCAGTCTTTGTCAAGCAAGGAATATAGTGCTCACATGTGATATATAAAGGAGTGTCAATACAAAATTACATAATTACATAATTAAGTGAATCATTGTGTTAAAATACATTTCATAAAAAGATTTCATAATCCATGTGACAATAATATCGTGATAGACCTCATAAATACAAAATAATCATAAATAAAATCGTGTCCTCGATATTAAAAACCATTTCATAATACATCAATCTAATTGAACAACATGTGACACCTGTATGTGAAAATGATCTGTGTACATAATTAAAAGCCGCATGGCGCTCACCGCACATGTCTGATCCGATATCAAGTTGATGTCCGCGTACCCTAACCAACAGACATTTCTCTTCCAGATCAAACTATATTGGCGTCAGTAGACGTGGTAAGTTTGTATACATCGATTTCTCATATAGGGGGACTTAATGCAGTACAACAGTGCCTTCTAGGAACTAATTACACTGTGGAGTGTAGAGATTTTATGGTATCACTATTAGAGATAGTCCTAACCTGTAACTATTTCTTATTTCAAGATGAATTTTACATCCAATTACGTGGGACCGCGATGGGGTCCCACGTGGCACCGAATTATGCTAATATCTTCATGGCCGGTCTGGAGGAGATGCACGTCTATGTGAGCCACCACTTCAGACATGTTCTGGGGTGGTGGCGGTACATTGATGACGTTTTTCTCCTCTGGACTGGCACAGAAGAGGATCTTTTGTCTTTTGGCGATTTTTTAAATCGGATAGATACCACTGTAAAATTCACGTTGACATTCTCCAGAGAACAGATTAATTTTTTGGACATGACAGTTAGGAAGGTGGATAACAGACTTGCAACGGATCTTTACGTTAAACCAACAGATAAGAACACGTTGTTATTATACTCCAGTAGCCACCCTAGACCTATGGTTAGGTCATTACCACGTAGCCAAATGCTTAGGGTCAGACGGATTGTGGAGGATGAGGAGCATACTTTAATGAGATTGACAGATATGGGACAGAAATTTATAAATAGGGACTACCCTAAAAAATTAGTCCAAAAACATATAAAAGATACTTTGATAAAATCTAGAGAGACTCTATTGGAGGAAAAACAGTGTCCTGATAAAAAACTCAACCGTATTCCTTTTGTCTCCTCCTATACGACAGCTAGTAACAGGATAGGGGCTATTATAAAGAAAAACTGGCCTATTTTAGGCAGTAATTTTAAACAGATACAAGAATTCAGTATACCCCCAATGTTGTCATATCGTCGCACACGCAGCATACGGGACCAATTGGTCCATGCTGACGTGGGCAGTAAAAAGAAAACTCTGCGCTCCCATTTTGGTTCCACCAGACTGGGGAGTTATCCGTGTTTCAATTGCATAAATTGTCAATTTATGCAAAGAGGCCCTACTTTTATTCACCCTTCAACAGGGTGCATGTATAAGATCAAACATTTTTTGACGTGCGATTCTTCGTATGTGGTATACTTGTTGGAATGCCCATGTCATCTCCTTTATGTAGGAGAAACGACATGGGATGTAAAAACTAGATTGAATCAACACCGATACAGCATTAGGAAGAAAAAGTTAGATTTGCCTGTTTCAAAACATTTTACTGAGGCAAAACATAGTGAAAAAGATCTACGATTTCGTATAATTGATTATATAGCTCCCCCTAGGAGAGGTGGGGATCGGGTTTCCATGCTGAAAAAGCAAGAACTGTATTGGATATTTACCTTACAGACATTACAACCATTGGGACTTAATGTGGAGTTTAGGGTGACATAGTTCTCTTTTTGGTCTCGGTGTTCCCCCCCCGATTCTAGTTATATGGATTAAACTGGTGCTCTAACTAAGGGATATTTTGTCATAAATTCTCATGTTATATAATCCCCCTTTTTTATATTGTAGGACATGGAGAATAAGAACATTTATATATCAAGTCCTCGTGATGACGTCACCCCACATATGATCCTTGATATACGCGTTACCATTGGATGTGATTGTACCCATATTTCTATCCAAGTTTGTCTATATATTGTTGTTTATAGAGTATGATATGAATAGGACCTGCCGATGATGGTTGCTATTGGTAACCGATTTTATTTGGTTCTCTAAGAACGGATTAATTCCCAGTGATAGGGCTTGATAAGTGATCTTCCGATGGGGGATCGGGAGCAGAGTTTTGTTCCCTATCCACATACGGATAATATGGTTATTCACTACCTGTATAAGGGAGGTGATAGCCGGTATCTATGATCTTCTTGATCATCCTTCTCTGATAACGTAGTGACTAGTTTGTGTACTGGTCACCAAGGTTACCACCCTAAGGCAGAATCATCGATCACGCGCATGCGTGGTCTTTGTAGTCTATTACTATGACGCTATACTAAGAGCGCATGCGTAGAAAAGATAGTGACCGGGATTCTTATACCCGACACTCACGCATGCGCTGTGTTGGTTAGGGTACGCGGACATCAACTTGATATCGGATCAGACATGTGCGGTGAGCGCCATGCGGCTTTTAATTATGTACACAGATCATTTTCACATACAGGTGTCACATGTTGTTCAATTAGATTGATGTATTATGAAATGGTTTTTAATATCGAGGACACGATTTTATTTATGATTATTTTGTATTTATGAGGTCTATCACGATATTATTGTCACATGGATTATGAAATCTTTTTATGAAATGTATTTTAACACAATGATTCACTTAATTATGTAATTATGTAATTTTGTATTGACACTCCTTTATATATCACATGTGAGCACTATATTCCTTGCTTGACAAAGACTGCAAGGAGCAGTTGAAACGTTGCATATGTGCAAATAAAGATCCACTTTTTTCACTATCTGAAGACCGGAGTGCTGCCTCTCCCTTATCTTTGTATTCTGTAGAAGATATAATGTCTCCCCTATTTAAAGGGCCATAAGTGAAGATATATAGTTGGTGAATGTATACAGTGAATGTAAAACTGCTGTTTTTTATCTTTCCCCTAAAAATAATGTATTCAACACACTATATGAACCCCAAAATGGTTCCTACAAATACTACAACTCATCCCACAAAATTCAAGGTCTCAAACAGCTAAAGTGATAAAAAATGTAAAAAAGTTATGAACATAGTTTAAAAAATGTTACTGATCCTTAAAGGGGTATTCCGGTAAAGTAACTTAATTTTTGAAAAACTGCGTAAGGCTGCAAGCTGTGACCCAACCAGAACTCATACCTGTACATATAACCAGAGCTTCATTTTACCATGCAATCCATTTGTCTAGCTCCTGTGTGAGCCTGCAACACACTGTGCCTGATCTTCCCTCACAAAACTACAATCCCCCCAATCCCTAGCTTTCCTGCAGTGAGTTTGTGCTTGTTCATGAGTGTTGCTGTTTATTGATTGGCTGCCTGATATCACAGTCCGGTCACACCCCTTTTACTCTACGCACTGAGCATGCTCGACCTAACAAAGGCTCAGAACTACAGGTCGTTGCCATGGTAACTTATGAGGAACACAGTGGGTAGCAGAGGAAGAAACTGAACGGTAAATAAGTGAAATTTACATTATATTAGGTGATGATTAATGATGAATTAGTCTAAAACATAATTTATATTTATGGTAATCGGAATACCCCTTTAAAGGGCTTGTACAAGACTTTTATACTGATAACCTATCCTCTACATAGGCCATCAGTATCTGATCGGTGGGGGTCTAACACCCAGGTCTCCGATCAACTGTTTGAAAAGAGACAGAGAGCACAGCGCCGTACATTGTATAGTGGCTGAGCTTGTTATTGCAGCCCAGGCCCATTTACTTCAATGGGACTCAGCTGCTCCTAGGCCATGTGACCGATGAACATGACATCACACGGCCTAAGCTTAGCTGCGAGAAGGTCGCGGCGCTACTGCGAGTGCCTGCGCCTTCTCAAACAGCTGATCGGCGGGGTTCCCAGACCCCACTCATCAGATACTGACAACCTATACAAAGGATAGGTCTTCAGTATAAAATTCTCGGAAAACCCCTTTAAGGCAAAAATTAGTTATGTCACTAGTGTCCCCTGAGTTGTGAGTCAACAAGATTTACTTCAGATATAAATTCAAAATCTACAATAAAATAAAGTGACATTATTGGGAGGGTTTTTCCAATTTTAATGTGACTGTTGAGGGGTTGAAAGTGTTGTTTTTTTTTGTTTTATTCTTTGTACAAAGAAAACTTGTGCAACTTATACTTTAATCAGTCATCAACATTATTATCAAGATCCATGCTCGCTGTCTACTAATGACACTCAAACAGGAGCGTGCCTCTGAGTAGGACAAGGATGGGTTTTCGGCCTCTGGTTGAAAACAATGATTTTTTTCCATGAAGAAAAAAAATTAATTCATAATTACATAGAAAATACAGTTGAAAAAAGACATACGTCCATCAAGTTCAACCAAGGGATAGGTGGGGATGCGACTCCCAGAAGCAAGCAGAGATCTTGAAAATGCACAAAGTATATAAGAAAATGGAAAGGCTTTTCATTATACAGGGAATAATTATTATTATAATAATTAAAAATAATTATAAGATATAAAATAATAATAATTATAATATTAAATAATAATTATATAAATATAATTTTCATTATATCAAAACATTTAAGGGCCGCCATGTTTTTCTACACATGTCTAAGGACTCATGCACACGGCCGAAGTTTTGGTCTGTATCCAAACCACAAAAAACGGATGCGGACCCATTGATCTCAATGGGGCTGCAAAAGATGTGGACAGTACACCCAAGTGCTGTCCGCATCTGTAAGTCCATTCAGCAGCCCCGTAAAACAATAGAACATGTCCTATTCTTGTCCGTTTTTGCAGACAAGGATCAGACATTTCTGCAGGAGAAAAAAAAGAAAAAAAACATGGCGACAAGCATCTGGCCGGGCTCCGTGTTTTGCGGACCACAAAAACGGATATGGTTATGCGCAGGAGCCTTAACACATAGCGGTAAGATCAGTACTGCACCTACATGAGCGAAAAGGAAGTTCCCCCTCCGGAAACTTGCTCCAAGACTTCAGACATACTGATTTTATTCTTGGAGCCCCCCAGAATATTCATGAGTGTAAGATAAAAGCAGTAGGTAATGGCGGGTATACATACATATGGCGCTGCTGGCATCCTCGCTGCCGCCATTATTGCCGGCCCTGACCGCTCCACTTTCATCTCCAAAGCTCTGGAGGAAGAAAAAGTTAAGCAGAGATGTCAGAGAAACCGTCACAAAATCTACCAAACGCTTTATGCCACTTTCCAAAAGTCACACAGAAATTTTTTCAATTTTTACGCTGAGAGAAGGGCTTAGCACAAAGGGTGTGACCTCTCCATTCCTGACAGAATTACTATAATTTAGATCGGAAACTGGCGTTATAGCGCAAATCAACCCCGGCTCATAGGTGGAATTGGTCTGGTGTTCTGCTGCAGGAACTGACAAATTTAGGAACTCAAAATAATCTCAATTGTGGAACAAAAAATAGCAAAATGCTGTTCACTTGTGGACATTTAGGCCCCATGCAGACGACCGTATTTCACGGTCCGATACGGGCGTGAAAGCCCGGCCTGTGCTGCCCCAGGAAGCGCACGGCGTTATAGCAACCAATTAAAGCCGTGCGCTCCCGGCCTCTGGGGCAGCACAGGCCGGGCGTCTGCATGGGGCCTTACTTTAAAGGGCATCTGTCAGCAGTTTTGTACCTATGACACTGGCTGGCCTGTTACATGTGCACTTGGCAGCTGAAGGCATCTGTGTTGGTCCCATGTTCATATGTGCCCGCATTGCTGAGAAAAATTATGTTTTAATATATGCAAATGAGCCTCTAGGAGCAACGGGGGCGTTACCGTTACACCTAGAGGCTCTGCTCTCTCTGCAACTGCCCCATCCTCTGCACTCTGATTGACAGGACCAGGGCCATGATGACATTTTCCCTGTCTTACCCTGTCAATCAAAGAGGAGAAGGCACGGCAGCTGCAGAGAGAGCAAGTAAATGAAGCATATTACAGACTGAAAGGTGACCTGTACTTAAAGGAGTTTTACCATCACATACAATGCGGGCAAATCGCTAGGATATGACACCATTGTCTGATAGGTGCGAGTCCCACCTCTAGGACCCACACCTACAACAAGAATGGAGCTGGGAAATTAATGGAGGTCGCACTGCGCATGTGCAGCCGCCCTCGATTCAATTCAATGGGGCAGCCGGCTCGGCTATTTCTGTCTGCCCCATAGAAATGAATGGGAGCGGGGGCCACATGTGCACGGTGCACTCCCATTCACTTGTATGGAAGCAGCGGGGAGAAGAGCTTGGTGGTGGACGGACCCCAGGAAGCCCGGGGTGCTCCAGCCACAGCTCTCCCCACTCCGTTCTCCTTGTAGGTGGGACCCGCACCTATCAGACAATGGGGGCTTATCCTAGCGATATGCCCCCATTGTATGTGATGGGAATAATCCTTTAAAGGGGTTTTACGAGATTTTAATACTGATGACCTATCCTCAGGATCGGTCACCAGTATCTGATCGGTGGGGGTCCGACACCCGGGACCCCACCAATCAGTTGTTTGTGAAGGCAGCAGGGCTCATGGTAGTGCTGCAGTCTTCTCGCAGCTTTTCCTAGGCCATGTGACAACACATTCAGTCCAATAGAAGTGAAAGGGACTGATCTGCGATACCAAGTAAACCGCTATACAATGTACGGTGCTGCGCTTGGTAGGCAGGGTGAAGGCCGTGGCGCTACTGAGAGCACCGATGCATTCTCAAACAGCTGATCAGCGGGGGTACAAGGTGTCGGACCCCCACCGATCAGGTACTGATGACCTATCCAGAGGATAGGTCATCAGTACTTAAAGAAGTATTCCTATCACAGACAATGGGGGCATATCTCTACACCAAGAACAGAGTGGGGAAAAATGGTGGAGGGCGCACTGCGCAGATGCCTTCCATTCATTTCTATGCGGCTATTTCCGTCAGCCCTATAGAAATGAATGGGACTGATGGCCGCGCAGGCAAAGTGCGCTCCCATTCACTTGTATGGGGAGAGCGCTTGGCTGCATGGCCGGACCCCGCACCTATCAGACAATGCGGGCATACATTGTCTGTTATGGAAATACCTCTTTAAAGAGGTTCTCCGAGTTATATATATGTTCGTGGCCTATCCTCAGGATAGGTCATCAATATCAGATCGGCGGGGGTCGAAGCTGTTTGAAGATGAGGCACGCGCCGTATCAACGCTGCCTCCTCTTCACTGTTTACATGCTGGCCGACACGGGGTAGTGGTGAGTAGGTGTAATTACATTTCAATGGGAAGGATCGCTCCTATACAAGTCTATGGAAGCGATTCTTCCCATAGAAATGAATGGGGCGGTGAGGTGTAATTACACCTACTCACCACTATCCCTGTTACGGCCAGCATGTAAACAATGAAGAGGAGGCAGCGCTGATACGGCGCGCGCCTCCTCTTTAAACAGCTGATCGACGGGGGTGCCAGGTGTCGGACCCCCGCCGATCTGATATTGATGACCTATCCTGAGGATGTATATAACTCGGAGAACCCCTTTAACCCTTTCACGACCGGAGGTTTTTTCAGTTCTGCATTTTCGTTTTGCGCTCCCTGCCTTCAAACAGCCATAACTGTTTTATTTTTCTGTTCACATAGCTGTATGAGGGCTTGTTTTTTGCGGGACAAGTTGTACTTTCCAACGCCACCATTTAATATTACATATGGTGTAGTGGGAAGCGGGAAAAAAATTCCAAATGGGGTGAAATTGCAAGAAAACCGCTATTCCGCTACAGTTCTCCGGGTTTCTTATTTACAGCGTTCGATGTGCATTAAAACTGACCGGTTACTTTCATTCTACTGGTCAGTACGAATCCGGCAATACCTAATATGTATAGTTTTTCCTGCGTTTAGATGGTGATAAAATAATTAGAAAGTTGCCCTTTTTTTTTTTTTTTTTTCCTTGTCATATCTTGACCCCTATAACTTTTTGGTATTTATGTGTACAGAGCTGTATGGGGGCTTATTTTTTGCGGGGCGGTCTGAAGTTTTTATTGATACCATTCTGGGGTGTGTATGACTTTTTGATCACTTTTTATTTAATTTTTTTTAGAAAAAAAAAGGGACAAAAAACTGCGAATCGCCATTTGGACGCTTTTTTCCGCCACACAATTCGCCGTATTGAAATTTTTTTTTTCTATTTTAAAAGTACGGGCGTTTTCGGTCACGGTGATACCCATGATGTCTATATTTATTGTTATTTAGGTATTTATTTTTTACTTATACGGAAAGGGGGGTGATTTGAACTTTTATATCTTTTTTATTTTTTATATATTTTTTAACATTTTTTTTTAATTTTTCTGTGATTATTTTAAAGCTCAAATATCATCTGATCTATTGTGTTTTGTTTTTTTTCTTTATGAGCAATCATGGATTTACTAGATGCAGTTAAAACCATGAATTGCTCATTTCTTATCCTGGCCTGCCATCTAGTGGCCAGAATAAGAATTGCAGTTTGAAAACTGTAATCCTCACCAGCGAGGATTACAGTTTTCATATGGTGTACAGACACCCCGATTAGCCAATCGGGGCGTCTGTACACCACCCGGAAGCGTGGGCTTCCGGGTTCAGACGCATCCTGATGCCGTGATCACGTGTGATCACGGCATCAGTAAGGCCCAGGAAGTCTCCGCAGACGGAGGTAAGATGCGGCAAGTCTCTGCTGTTAGAAACAGCAGAGACTTGCCGGCCATGACGCCCGCCGCACCCGCGAGCGGGCGTCATGTCCCCGCACCGCCCGCGCGCCGTACATGTACGGCGGCGGTCGGGAAGGGGTTAAGTTCCAGAAAACCCTTTTAATGTTGCCTGGACATCCCCTTTATGTTCCCATACAAAGAGTTATATAAAGGGAACTGGATATACTAAAGGGATTGTCTGGTTTCATGAAACTGATGACCTATTCTCAGATCAGTGGGGGTCTGACTTCGAGCACCCCACAGGTCAGCGGTGTGAAGCGGTTGCGGTGCTCCTGGGAGTTTTGCATCCACTCAATCAGGGATGTACTAGCCGTATATCCTCTAGGGAAATCCCTCGGTGGGCCAATGACCAGGGGGCTGCCCAAGCCCTTCTCACTGCTGCTGGCCGGGTACATAAGTATCTGATGCTGTCCACAGAATCGGAGCATCAGTTAATTACACACCCCCTCAGTGGCCGCAGGTCCCCTCCTGAATTCAATGGTATCTCTGGCTTTAGGACGGTGATACAGTTGATTACTGTGGCGGGGCACAAGTGGAGCAGGAACACAGGGGTCTCATTCTGTAGGCTGAAAAAGGCTGTGATCTGCACTGGAGACAGGGGCTTGGAACATGATTCAAGTTCTTTAGAGGGGTTCTCCGGGAATTAAGAAAATGAAAATACTTAAATATTACTTAATTATAAATATATTCCCAAATACCTTTCATTAGTTATAATGGCTCATTTTGTCTGCGGAGCAATCATTAGGAGAAACAAAATGGCCGCCGTCCTACTAGTACACACAAAACCTGTCCTGATCACACAGGAGGACAAGTTACTTCACAACACTGAGAGAAAGAGCTGCCTCGTCCTCCCCCCTCTCTGCTTGTCAGGGATTATGATCCTGAATACAGTTTAATATCATCTCCAGCTGAATGTTTGTGGGAATGGAGTTCATGAGGAGACATGAAGTACAGAGAGAACAGACTGTGGTAATGGAGCATTCACACAAGTGCTGCTACTTATTACCCACATCTGCTCATAAACTCCATTCCTACAGATTGAGCTGAAGATCTTATCATCTGTATTCAGGATCATAATCCCTGACAAGCAGAGCAGAGAGGAGGAGGGGGCAGCTCTTTACCTCAGTGTTGTGAAGTAACTTGTCCTCCTGTGTGATTAGGACAGGTTTTCTGTGTGTACTAATAGGATGGCGGCCATTTTGTTTCTCCTAATCATTGCTCCCCAGACAAAAAGGGCCATTATAACTAATGTAAGGTATTTGGGAATATATTTATAATGAAGTAATATTTAAGTATTTTCATTTTCTTAATTCCCGGAGAACCCCTTTAATTATTTTTTCTTTCCTTGGCCATTTGGGGAGCATACTACTGATGGCGCTATAGGGGTCATCACTAGGGGAAGTCAGGCAGAATGCTGAAGGTGGGGATGGCTTGGTCTTGTCACCCACATCTCACCTCCTAAGGCCCCTGCTCCATATCTTAATCACAGACAACAGGAGAAGGAGGAGGACACAACATGTCAGCTATTGATGACCACCAGAGAGAGACAGTTTCTGGGGAGGTAATTCTGTGCTCCACTGTGGTATTTGTGTTGCTCTGGGGTCCCATGCCCACCACTGCCACTCGTCCCTGCGGGCACAGAGGTCGAGCTACTCACCTTGCTGGCCCTCTTTCCCGCCTTCAGTCCTGGCCACTGGCCTTGTTGGCACAGGTTTGGCATTGTGTAACTGGTCCTGGGCTGTACTATGGACACACGCTCGTTCTCGGCCTCTCAAAGGGCCACTGCGCGTACGTCCTAATTCTTCCCCAGCCTAATTGGGTATTTAATGCACCTTCCTCTAGAGAAGAGTGTCTGAGCTTTAGGTTCCTAATCTCTAGTTAACCACTGAAGGTGGGTTATTCTGTCTAACTACTCACGTACCCTGGTCAAGCCTCATATTCCCCGTGGCCACCTCCCCTGAGCTTAGACTTGTAACACTGAAGAGGGGACAGCTCTCCCACAAGCGTCGCAGACTCTTCAAACAGTTGATCGGCTGGGGTGCTGGGAGTTGGACCCCCACAGATCCTGAGGACAGGTCATCGATATGATAAAACCAGACAAGCTTTAATAATTACAGCGGGCTCACAATCCCCTGAAGACAGACACATACCTGGTGAGGTGATCCACCCCTGGAACTGTGACCAACATCAGTAAACTTTCTCTTCGGAGGTCGTCCAGCCATTTTTGCTGGAAAAGATGTAAAGGAGTGGAATATTAGTCTAATGACGTATGAGATTTCCATAATTTATGTGCTAAACCCAAAAACCTCTGATAAACGATAAATAATACGGAAGCCAATATTCCAATGTTCTAAATAGAAATTAAAATGAGATTTCTGGGAATTAAACATTGATGATCTATCCTCAGGTAGGTCACCAATATCTGATCAGCCCAGCATCCCTGCCGATCAGCTGTATGAAGGGGCATTGGTGCTGCCACATCTTCACAGTATACGAGCACAGTGCCGTGCAGTGGCTGTGTCTGGTATTGCAGCTCTTGTCCAGTCACTTGAATGGGACGAAGCTGCACAAAGGCCACAAGAGGGTTGGACGTAGCGCCACAGGTCGGGGAGCCGGCTGTAGCGCTCATCCAACTGCTGCGGCCCCTTCCACCAGCTGATAAACCACCCATTTACCACTTCAGCTCATACATTGCTATTATCTCATCTCCACCCTCTGACAACTATAACGGCCACTGCTTTATAATACTTCACATACCCAGACGTGTTCGCTCCAGGACATCATTTTGGAAATCATGTATATCTTGTACTAAACCAGGGATGCCCAACCTGCAGCCCTCCAGCTAAACTACAACTCCCAGCATGCACGGATAGCTGTAGGCTGTCCAGGCACGATGGAATTTGTAATTTTGCAACAGCTGGAGGGCCGCAGGTTATCTCATGTCAGTGATACATACCTGCATGATAATCAGTCAGTATAAAATGTCCTAGCGGTAACCCTTCACTCTTGCCTATTTATATACTTTACAAAAAATATAATGGTGCAAAATTTGGCTCTCGTGAAAAGGACACTTTTTATGGCTGCCCTTAACGGCTCATAAAGTGCTGGCACATTGCTAGGATATGCCATCACTTTGTGGTCATGGGGATCCCCACCGATCCGGAGAATAAAGGGGCCGCAGATCTGCTGTACGGCCCTCCACTGAGCAGGAGATATGTGGTACAGCTCTATACAACTAAATGGGGCCAGCTACAGGGCCTTGCATATCCGGGTAGCCAGGAGCGTCGCAGTACAGGGGAAGACCGTAAAATAGCCACAGGGAGGCCCTTCATTCCCAGGATTGGTCAAACCCCACTGACCAAAAAGTGATAACCTTTGCTAGCAATAATGATTCAGAAGGATCGATGGCACTTTGTTTCCCTGCTCCTGTGGTGACACCAGAGTGGAGCTGGACTCTTGCTGTCATCTTCCCCTGCAGATTAAAACTGATCACTGTGGGTCCCATAATAGAAAATTAAAGGCTAGTTTCACACTAGCGGCAGCACCCGCCGGATCCGTGCTGCCGCAGGTGCACGTGTGGGGCTGGAGCCGCGCTCCGGCCCCATTCACTGTAATTGGGGCGGGCTGCGGATCTGGCCGCAGCACGTTAACCCCTGCTGAGAGGCAGCTGGAACGAAAATACAACATAGGGCACCCCCATTACCCTTCACCCGCCGGATCCGTGCTGCCGCTAGTGTGAAACTAGCCATAGTCCTAAGCAGACAACCCCTTTAAGGTGTGAGTGTGAAACATTTATATCCAATATGCATAACCTTAGCCTGGGCATGGCTCAGCCCCATCAGGAATTTGGTGGAGTGCTCTTCCACCTGTCCCCCCCAATATCCAGTCATGGCTCCTCTTGTTTGGGGAAGGAGGCAGAACCTCTACACAGGCATGTGCTCGTCACTGTGCAGTAATGCTTGGTCACTGGTATGGCCCCGGGACCACCATGGACAGGCTGTTGAGGCCTGAGTTGAAAAAAGTAGGAGAAGCCCTGATCAATCCTTTTAGCAGCTAGCCAGCAATCACAGGCATCATGACCGAGGCACATTTAAGAAAAACAAGCTACATTTTTCAAACCAGAACCTGGATCTGAATACTTTTGTAATTGCATGAAATTAAAAATTTAACATAGCCACTGAGTTATTCAACAAAATGTATCTGTATAGCGCCACCTGCTGTTTGACCCAGTTCTTACTTCTCTGTCCACCTCTGTAACGCTGCTAAAGTGGTCACAAATTCTCAGTCCCATCCTTCCACTGCCACTAGCCATATCTACTGTTAGAAGCTCTGACGACTACAGGGAGAGAGCTGCAGCAGAAAGGACACTCCCCTTGAGCTGTCAGCTTGATATAAATCTAGCAGAGCAATGAATGTGGAGATCTCTGGATCCATGTGAGGTACAGGGCTGGTTCTATGGACACGAATGGACACGGAAAGAAAATACATTCGTGTGCATGAGCCCTAAGTTTGACTCTTACTACGTTCATTTATACTGATCACCAGTGCTGCCCATGAGGAAAACTCGCAACTGGATCCGCACTCAACGCCCGCCCTGGATGACTGGGAGATCTTAAAGTGTACCTAAATGCTTAACTACATTTTTTAAAATTGTTAGAAATAATTTTTCAAATACACTTCATTTATTCATTTTCTAATTTCACCACCTTATGTTCGGATCTCCCGAAGCACTCTTCACTATAGGGCATAGAAAATCTGTACGCCACAGCCATGTACGTATGTGCTGTGCAGATACTGAATGCATCATATACGCTGCAGTGAGCACTGTTCCGATGGGAGTACATCCCTGCTCCAGCCTGTACCCTCTGCTGAAAGCTCTGGCAACACCCTCTGAGCCCTTAGCTATCCCTCCCCCATACATATGCATGCTCGCCGAAGACAAGCATGCATGTGTTTGGCTACTGTCAGACACCTCTAACAGTGGCTTGTTTACCTCGACATCTGCAACTGAGGGAGAAAACTGGAGATCATCAAATGCTTGAAGGGTCAATCCTACCGAATCTGAAGGTTACAGTTGACACTAATGAGTTTGGCCAATTTAAAGGGGTATTCCAGTATTTTAATATAGATGGCCTATCATCAATACCTAATCTGTGGGTAATCTGAGTCCCCGCAAACCTTGACGATCAGGTGTTCCTAAGTAGCTCAGCCACCAGAGGTTACAATTAAAGGGGTTATCCCATAAGTAATGTAAAAAATGAAAATCAGCCATCATATAATACAAGACTTTTTCTAACAAAGCTAGAACCAGCCCTGTACCTCACATGGATCCAGAGATCTCCACATTCATTGCTCTACTAGATTTATATCAAGCTGACAGCTCAGTAGGCGTGTTTCAGCTCTCCCTATCACAGCTCAGGGGTGTGTCTCAGCTCTCCCTATCACAGCTCAGGGGTGTGTCTCAGCTCTCCCTATCACAGCTCAGGGGCGTGTCTCAGCTATCCCTATCACAGCTCGGGGGTGTGTCTCAGCTCTTCCTATCACAGCTCAGGGGGCATGTCTCAGCTCTCCCTATCACAGCTCAGGGGTGTGTCTCAGCGCTTCCTATCACAGCTCAGGGGGCATGTCTCAGCTCTCCCTATCACAGCTCAGGGGGCATGTCTCAGCTCTCCCTATCACAGCTCAGGAGGCGTGTCTCAGCTCTTCCTATCACAGCTCAGGGGGCATGTCTCAGCTCTCCCTATCACAGCTCAGGGGTGTGTCTCAGCTCTTCCTATCACAGCTCAGGGGGCATGTCTCAGCTCTCCTATCACAGCTCAGGAGGTGTGTCTCAGCTCTCCCTATCACAGCTCAGGAGGCGTGTCTCAGCTCTCCCTATCACAGCTCAGGGGGCATGTCTCAGCTCTCCCTATCACAGCTCAGGAGGCAGCTGATGGGTGAAACTGAGCATGTAAATAAATAAATAAGAATAAAAACAAACAGCAGGTGTATCTATACAGATAGATATTATTGAATAACTCAGTGACTTTACTAAATTTTTAATTATAACAATATTTAGTACAATATTTTTTCATGGGACAAACCACCCCTTCGCGCCCAGCGCCGTACATGTACGGCGCTGGGGCGATGCGGGCACATGGCGCCCGCTCGCGGGTGCGGCGGGCGTCATGGCCGGCAAGTCTCTGCTGTTTCTAACAACAGAGACTTGCCGCTACTTACCGCCATCGGTGGTGTCTTCCTCGGAGTTTAGATGCCGTGATCACACGTGATCACGGCATCTAGTTGCGTCTCAACCCGGAAGCATTCGCTTCCGGGTGGTGTACAGACACCCCGTGTGGCCAATCGGGGTGTCTGTACACCATATGAAAACTGTAATCCTCGCTGGTGAGGATTACAGTTTTCAAAGTGCAATTCTTATTCTGGCCACTAGATGGCAGGCCAGGATAAGAAATGAGCAATTCTTGGATTTTTGAGTCTATAAAATCCATAATTGCTCATAAAGAAAAAAAAAGCCACAATATATAAGCCCATATGTGACCTTTCAAATAGTAAAAAAAAATTAAAAAAAATGTTAAAAAATATATAAAAAGTAAAAAAGATATAAAAGTTCAAATCACCCCCCTTTCCGTATAATTAAAAAAATAAATACCTAAATAACAATAAATATAGACATCATGGGTATCACCGTGACCGAAAACGCCCGTACTTTTAAAATATATATAAAAAAAAAATTCCAATACGGCGAATTGTGTGGCGGAAAAAAGCGTCCAAATGGCGATTTGCCGTTTTTTGACGCTTTTTTTTTCTAAAAAAAATTAAATAAAAAGTGATCAAAAAGTCATACACACCACAGAATGGTATCAATAAAAACTTCAGATCGTCCCGCAAAAAATGAGCCCCCATACAGCTCTGTACACATAAATACCAAAAAGTTATAGGGGTCAAGATTTGACAAGGGAAAAAAAAAAAAAAAAAAAGGGCAACTTTCTAATTATTTTATCACTATGAAAACCCAGGAAAAACTATACATATTAGGTATTGCCGGATTCGTACTGACCAGTAGAATGAAAGTAACGGATCAGTTTTAATGCACATCGAACGCTGTAAATAAGAAACCCGTAGAACTGTAGCGGAATAGCGTTTTCTTTGCAATTTCACCCGGTTTGGAATTTTTTTCCCGCTTCCCACTACACCGTATGCAATATTAAATGGTGGCGTTGGAAAGTACAACTTGTCCCGCAAAAAACAAGCCCTCATACAGCTATGTGAACAGAAAAATAAAAGAGTTATGGCTGTTTGAAGGCAGGGAGCGCAAAACGAAAATGCATAACCGAAAAAACCTCCGGGCGCGAAAGGGTTAAATGGCTGATCGGCCGGAGCCCAATATCCTGCACCCCCTCGTATACTGATGTCCTATCCTGGACATGTGGACAACCCAAGACTAGGGCTCCACGGAGGCCGTCTGTGAGTTGCAGTCATGTTGGTCGCAGAGGAACCTCAATCTCACACCTGTAAGATGGCTACGATATATAAGGAGCCATAAAGGGGCACCCAGAGAATTTCATGGGGCCTTTACTGCACCTCAGCATACCTGCATGAGACTACAGACGACCCCATACAGACTACCACCACTAATGTCAAGACTTCAAACTATCAGAGACCAGAGCAATAAGCAGCAAGCCAACATAAGGAGAAAGGTCAGAAGTGGTGGATGTTTTTCAGAATAAAATTTTGCTGCAAGACCGTAGAAAATTCACAAGTGAATTCCCCAGAAAGCAGGACCCCCAAAGCTAAGGCTGCCACGTGGTCAAGCCCTTCTCATCCTTGGAGGTTGATGGCTGCAGGATTTTGAAAGTATTCCTCAGCGCTACCTGCAAAATCCAGCAGCTCGTAGAGACAAATCGTAAGGTGTCATCCGTGAAGGACCAGACACTGACACCCTCACCACTTTCTGCTATGATGTGGGTCTGGCTGCCGAAGGCTTTGTTCACATTTCCATTCAGATCCCTCATCAAAAATATTTTTTCAGAAGCCATGACTAAAACCGCCTTTCGGAGGAAAGGGGGATTATCAAATTAAAAAAGAAGTCTCAAATTATGGTGAACATCATATATTCGACTTTTTAAGCTTCTGAAGTGGCAAGAAAAGAAAGTGGGGTTTAGCAAGAGTGGGTGGTGCTTAGTGCGGCCCTCTGGATTTACTATAGCTTAAGCCAGAAACTGGCATACGTAATAGCTGAAGTCTATAACAACCCTTGACTGGCACAGATCAATCTTCCCCTTGGTGTCCATCATAGGGTTAATCCATTGCTCCAATGATGAAAGCAAAATTATAATGGAAGTGTGAACAAAACTGTGAGACCCATACTGACTCTCCAAAAAGCATTGATGGTAACCAAAGGGACCCGTGCTGTAGGGACTTTGCTCCAGCCCTTCATTAGTGAACACTACTCTCTGCCACTGATGGCCGCAGCAGAGTGGGTAGGAAGGTGGACATCACCTACTGCCATCATGCATGGTGCAGAGACACTCAGGGACATCACCAGGTGTTATAGTGTGGGACACCATTAGCTGCCAAAGCCGGTCTCATCTGGTATTCATAGAGGAAGCATTGACCAGCCTTCAGGATGTCCAGGACATCGTGGAACCAGCCCTACTGCTTTTTTGACTCCACAGACATGGGGGCACATTTATTAAGACCGGCGTTTTAGACGCCAGTCTTAATAAATGCCCAAGCTGGCGGTGGTTCTGCCGAAGTTACGAAGAGGCGTAGGCCTATTCATAACTTCAGCGGATCCTCCATCGGTTCTAAATGTAAGACAGCTACGTTGCTACACAACGTGGTCTTCAGGGTCTCCAGCACCTCCAAGAAGGGTCGAACTGGCACACCAGAGTACCAGAGGATCCTCCGGTGGGCCCAAGGTCTGACAATAATGGACACCTAATAAAACAGGTCCTATATACATAGAGGCTGTGCCCTCAGAATCATTTCCTCTGGTAGGCCCAAGGGACATTAGTCTGATGCGGCCTCCAAGACCAGCTCCTTCACCAGATCTCTCCTCCATTGAGAACGTTTAAGACCGGATGGTGCAACAGATCTTCCATGTACAGCAGCCAACAACCACCTTGACTGAACCACCTTGGCAAGCACCAATAGTAGTTAAAGGGGTTGTCTCATCATGGACAATGGGGGCATATCGCTAGGATATGCACCCATTGTCTTATAGGTGTGGATCCCACTGTTGGGACCCGCACCTATATCCAGAATGGAGCCCCGCAAGGTGGTGGCTGGAGGACTCTGGTCCGGGCCACCACCAAGCTGGCTCCCCATAGAAATGAATGGGAGAACACCGAGCTTGCACGGCCACCACTCCCATTCATTTCTATGGAGCCGACGGAAATAGCCGAGCCAGTGCTCGCCTATTTTAGCAAGCCCCATAGAAAATGAATGGAGGGCGACTGTGCATGTGCAGTGCACCCTCCTTAAAGAAGAACTCCTGACAAAAATGTTATTCCATGTCCTGCTAGAAATGTACATGATGTAATCTGTAGTGAATGTCATTTTCTTACCAGTGTCTGAATTTTTGACTTATATCATCCTGAAGTTTCTTATCTGTGTCATGTGACCACCAACTCACACAGAGACTTATGTGTGGACAGGAAGTCTAATTCTCTATGTATTCCTATGAGACTGAAAGTGAGGCTCCCATAGGAATGAATAGAGCAGTTACCGGCTTTCTGTTCTGGGTCAGTTGGAGGTCAGGGAGTTGGTCACATGACCCAGCTACAATAAGAAGAGAGGTTTTTACTCACACTCATCTCAACTCCTGATATGGCTATGTGGACTGAAAAATAAAAATGTTATGGCTTCTGGCACATCAATATCTACAATAACTGATGTGAAAGTTGGTGGTGTTTAACCCTTTAATGATCAACATGGTGCTTATATGGGTGGTGTGTGATTGGCGAGTGACAGGTCACATGATCTTGGGTTAACTGCTGCAAAGAGGGACTCTTTACAGCAGCACGTTCCAGTAAACTTGCCACAGCATCCCCCAAGAGGCAGCCATCTTTGGACAGATCTGTTCCTGCGACATGCAACAAATCAGTCGCGTGTGAACATGCCCCAAGTGCAATGCCCGGAAACGGGAGGAAAGGTGGCAGATGTCACCAAAAACCCGCCATAACGTTGTCGCCCCGTACCCTTGCGCCCGTCCTTACTAAATATCCATCTTCATTAATCACCCCTCCTTCTCCTTCATTTTCCGGGAGTCTATTACCAGCGCTGTCACACGGCTGTTTTGTTTAGTGTTACAATCATTATTTTATTGTCTCGCTTGTACGCTGGTTTTTTTCCTTCTCTTTATACGCCCTGCACCCGTCTTATCAAGCTGTGACAGTTTTAGAGCCGAGCCGCGGCGCTCTGATTTAACGATGTAGCTCCTCCATTTCATGATGTACTTACCGCAAGGATAAATTGCAATGACAATTTCACTCAGGATAATAAATCACAGTTACATTTATTTTCATCCCGCTGAACAGTTTTATCAGAACTAACGCATCTCTGTTTCTGGGAGATACTCGTGCTTGCGGAGCTGGAACCGTGCGCGATTACATACGGGGAAAAAATAGAATATATTCCAGAACAGAAACAGCCATTACAGTTATGTGTTTTCATGTTTTCTTAACCCCTTCCCGACAGCTGATGTACGTGTAGGGGGGAGGGGTGTATGGAGCAGTCTCAGGAGCCGAGCGGTGCTTTACAGGTGACACCCGTCTGTAGAGGACATAAATCGATCCCAGCCATTTAACGCCTTTCCAACGTAAAGTTACAGCAGGACACCCGGGACTAATGTATGCAATCGGCGATAATGTGGATCGCATACATTTAACTCCTCAGATGACTCATTTGACCACGGCATCTGGGAGGTCAAAAACCGGGAGCATGCAGTCCCGACCATGTGCCGGCTACCCCTAGTAAGGATCAGGGGAGCGGGTGGTGTGTGCAGCAGCCTCGGTCCTCCTGAATGATCTAAGGCTGCCGCACATAAGTTCCTATAGAGCACCTGGCACAGTGTAATCCCCATAGACTCCAATGCTAATCCACTGGGGGATCTATAACAGAAGTAATCTAATGACTGCTTGTCAAAGTTCCCTATGGGAATTATTAAAAACTTTTTTTAAAAAAAGCTTTTTAAAAATACTAAAAAAACAGGCTAAGTGAATAGAAAATGGAAAACAGCTATGACTCTTGAAAGGTAGGGATAAAAAAATATATAGTTTTTTAATTTCTGGTGTTTTTTATTCTTTGCTTTATTAGACACATCCGATTATAAAACAGACCAAGGTTTTAGAGGAAGAAAGGATCACAGATCAGACCCCCAATCCTCGTTAGACCTTAGATTAGACCCCCAATCTTCATCACACTTTAGATTAGACCCACAATCGTCATCAGACCTTAGATAAGACCCTTAATCTTCATCAGACCTTAGATTAGACCCTCAATCTTCATCAGACCTTAGATTAGACCCTCAATCTTCATCAGACCTTAGATTAGACCCCCAATCTTCATTACACCTTAGATTAGACCCCCCAATCGTCATCAGACCTTAGATAAGACCCTTAATCTTCATCAGACCTTAGATTAGACCCTCAATCTTCCTGAGACCTTAGATTAGACCCCCAATCTTCATTACACCTTAGATTAGACCCTCAATCTTCATTACACCTCAGATTAGACCACCAATCGTCATCAGACCTTAGATTAGACCCTCAATCTTAACCAGACCTTAGATTAGACCCTCAATCTTCATCAGACCTTAGATCAGACCCTCAATCTTCAGACCTTAGATTAGACCCTCAATCTTCACCAGACCTTAGATCAGACCCTCAATCTTCAGACTTTAGATTAGACCCCCAATCTTCACCAGAATTTAGATTAGACCCTCAATCTTCATCAGATCTTAGATAAGACCCCCAATCTTCACCAGAATTTAGATTAGACCCTCAATCTTCATCAGATCTTAGATAAGACCCCCAATCTTCACCAGACCTTACATTAGACCCTCTGTCTTCACCAGGCCGTAGATTAGACCCCCAATCTTCAACAGACCTTAGATTAGACCCCCATTCTTCATCAGAACTCAGATTAGAACCCCCAATTTTCACCAAACATTAGAAAAGACTGTATCACCCCTCAAATCAAACTCTCAATCTTCATTAGACCTCATATCAGCCAATAAAATAAATAAGACAACTTACCTCTCCTGCTCCGGACAACGCCAACCCTCACCGCTCAATGATCTCCTGCTGGCGCTGCATCGGACGCAGTGTCAGGTCATAGTGCACTATGTCCTAACACTATCCATAGTCAGGACACAGTGCAGTGTGGGACCTAGAAGACCAGGGAGCGGTGAGTACAGCTAGTGAGCAGAACGACTAGCCAGAAGGACGCCATTAAGTTTTTAAACATGGTTTATTAAAAGTTAAATTTCATCATTTAAGTCGATGGATTTCAAAGGTTTTTTTTTTTGGAGATTGCCCATTTCTTGTAGCTAGTTTTCAGCTTTGATGTGTAGACCAGGATCAGATGAGCAGAGCCATCTCACTCTGATAAGACAGGAGAGGACTTACTACAGATAACGCTTATACTGTACTGCTGGAAGCATATGCTTGGGCCGTGTACAGACGACGGTGCAACCATACACCTCTGGGCTGGAGCCTCCAGTGAGGGGGGGAATCTGCCTCTAAACCAGAGATATTTGTGTATATTTTATTTGCATTGCAAAATCATCCACATCGTAGTAAAAACCAGCAGAGCGGAGCCCCTGAGCGCCACACCATGATTGTATCCGAGGTTCTTCTGTGGAGAACTGAACAAAACCAACAACAATCCAAAGGAAACGTTCAGTTATCAGCAGGAAAAATCCTGAACATAGAGATTCTGGTGGTGTATATAAGAGGTCACCTACCTCCTGAGCCTGGTTATCACCCCAAGTCTAATCATCTATTCTGTCTATCTCGTATCTATTTATCTGAAATATATCTCGTATTTATAACTTTATGTCTGTCTATCTCATATCTGGTTTTATCTATCTGTGTTTTATTTTATTTTTCCACATACTGTTGGATAACAGATAGATAGATTAATAGATAGATAAAGATAGATGAATAGAAATATAGATATTATATAAGAATGATAGATAGATAGATAGATAGATAGATAGATAGATAGATAGATAGATAGATAGATATGAGAGATAGATAGATAGATATAAAATAGATTAGATAGATAGATAGATAGATAGATAGATAGATAGATAGATAGATAGATAGATATGAGAGATAGATAGATATAAAATAGATAAGATAGATAGATAGATAGATAGATAGACAGACATGTGATAGATATGAGGATAGATAGATATGGGATAGATAGATAGATAGATAGATAGATAGATAGATAATAGATGGATAGATATGAGATAGATAGATAGATAGATAGATAGATAGATAGCAGATGATATACACAGTATATGCCGGCAGATCATCACCCTGCTGTCATGTATCAGACATCTCATTATATAAAACACAGGGAAATCAGAGAAATAAGTAGTAAAACAGATTCATTGCATTTTCTGGTCTGCAGACCATCTTCCCTGCAGTGTAATGGACAACTCGTGTAATAATGAATGTACTGTATATGTAGTGTGCTGTTGTGAGGCACTACAAGTCTCAGCAGTGACTTCAGCAGGACGGCCCCGGGGCCCAGCTCTATTAGGTGATGTACAGAGCAGTACTTACACAGTCCACACGGGATCCCAGGTCTTCCACCTGTGGAGATAACATGCAGCGGGTCACAGGCATGTAATGACACATGCATGACACACACAGTACATACATGTGCACACTTACCGCCCCTGAGCTTCACCTCGCTGGCCGCGCCCGGGAATTACTGCCTCCTATAGCTCCCCTAGTGGTGAGAGCGTGTCATTACACACATCACACGTGCTCCTGGGCTTTCTGGAAGGATTTTGGGGGATTTCCCCGGAGAAGGCGCAGAAGTGAGAAGATGGTGGAAAACACTCCACAGAAAGGAGAAAATGGCGCATGTAACCATACTTGGAAGAATATGGTTGTTCATCTGTATAACTAAGACCACTCATCCAGATGTACAGGGCCAGGTATAGGGTCACTCATCCAGATATACAGGGCCAGGTATAGGGTCACTCATCCAGATATACAGGGCCAGGTATAGGGTCACTCATGCAGATATAGAGAGCCAGGTATAGGTACACTCTGGGCTGGGTACTAATTCTGATGAGTTGGACTCCTATAACTCATCCACAATATACAGGACGCACATTGGTATTCTACTTGTATAAATGCTGGATGGAGTCATTTCAGACATCACCAGACAGATCGTACCACTGGGAAGTAGTATCAGGGTCACTCAATAATTACCAGATATACCAATGGCCGACCAGCTGCGTACTATACCTGTAGGGAAGTGACACCTCGATCCTACCAGTAATTTATATGCAGGTGCCTGTTATAGTGGAGGAGTGTCCGAAGCGTATAGGGTACTGCATCATACTACCCAGATATAACAGGGCCCAGGTAATAAAGGGTCATATCCAGATATACAAAGCCGATCGGCTCTGGTATCACTATAGGGTCACTCATCTGCACTGAGTGGACCCCAGACATATGAGCAGCGGCTGACATGAGTATAAGGGTCACTCATCCGTGGCCCTGCCTAGATATATAATATTCACTGGCCAAGGTATAGGAGTACGACTTCATCCCCAAATATAGACGAGCCAGTTATAATGGGTCACTCATCCAGGTATAGGGGTCACTAACATCGCCCAGTGATACCTACCAGGGCTCAGGTCTAGTAAATGTAGGGTGCCCACTCATCCAGATATATTACGTGGAGCTCAGGATATGATGAACCGCTGGTCATACTCATCCGGACTATGAGCCCTAGTAAAGCAGATAATTAGCGCGTCTGCGATTGTCAATGGGAGCATGATTTATCAGAGGTCCTCAAGTGTACAATAGAGGTTGCACTCACACATCCATAGAGATTACTTTTACACAGGATACCAGGAGGATTAGAGTCAATTACATTATCTAGCGCATATTATTCGTGGCACGGTTTATACTGTGGTGAGTCTCATCTCAGATATACTTGGGAAGGTATAGGCGTTCCTCATTTCCCACTGATATACGAGGGCCGGCTCTAGGGTCACTCATCCAGCATCATACAGCAGTATAGGTCGACATCATCCAGATATACCAGGGCCAGGTAATAAGGGTCACTCATCCGATATTCAGACCAAGTAAGGGTCATTCATACAGATATGACAGGCCAGGTATAGGGTACTCATCCAGTATATATGCAGGCAGTATATAGGTCATCATCCAATATCAGGACGGTTATGGGCAGCGTCATCCAGATATACAGGACCAAGGTATAGGATCGATCATCCAATATGACAGCCAGGATATATTGGTCACTCATCAAGATATACACGGACGGTATGAGGGTGGCATCTCCAGATTATACAGGGCAGGTATAAGGCTACTATCCTAGTATATACAAGTGACCAGGTATGAGATCAATCATTGGCGATATTACCGGACATGGTTTAGGTGGGGTCTCATCCAGGATATTAGACCAGTGTATCAGGAGTACCGCATACCAGGTATACCTGAGCAGGGCTCAGCCGTGAGTGTATGGATCACCTCGCGGTGTCCAGAGATACTTACAGGACCAGGTGAGGCATGGGTATCTGCACAGTTCATCACAGCATGATCAGACGCAGTGAGATCCAGGGGCTGCGGGCTCCATTACAAGATGATCAAGGCTACGGTATATGTCGCAACATCCGAGTTAATAGCAGGGCCAGGTTATAGAGCGCTACACTACACCAACTCTTAACACGCAGGCTCTATAGCGAAGTTAACTATGGCCAGTTTCTATTCTACACAATACCAGTTGATATCTACCGCGGATCTAGGTATCACATTAGGCAAGGGGAACGAATGGTCTCGTCAAGACCAGAAAAATGCTACACATGGAAGTGGCTCCGGATGGTTATTTTACGGGCTCATCTACATCCAGATTTATTCACTCAGGAACCAGGTGTAATTTAGGGCTCCATTCAGATTTGGACAGATTATATAATTCAAATTAGGAGCCTAGGTGTATAGGGATACGATCACTATCGGATACCAAGATATTGACACGAGCGAGCCGGATGGGTATAGTATCTGCGCTCGCGCAATAACCTACTCGCAGATAGTAGTCAGAGATAACAGGTGTATATATGGATGTCATTCCAGTCACATGATATATTAAGTGGTCAGGTATATTGGGTATCACTTCATCCTAGTACCTTATACATGATCTGCCTGTTATAATCCACGGTTTATTCCAAGGTGCTCAACTCATATTAACCAGCAATATTAAACTCATGATCGTAACCTACTAGGTTCATAATCGGGTTATCTAATCTACCTCATATCTAATCTAATCCAGATACTCTAATATCTAGGTCGCACACTGTCGAATCGCTGATTACTATACCTATCGGAGTTCACATACATTCTATCAGATATATCATGCCGATCAGTTAAATTAGGATCATCTTCATTTCATCATGATACTACATGGACCAGCGTATTCTTCTATCTCTTCTATCTTATTAATTAGGGCTCATTACATATCACTGATATACAGGGCATGTATTACTTATCTTGTGGTCACTCACATCAGAATATACACAGGGTTCTATGGTATAATATGTTGGCACTCATTCCAGATATACAGTTGACTCAGGTATTTAAGGGTCACTCACCTCACGATAATACAGTTGAGCCAGGTATTATATGGGTCACCATCAAGTATATACAGTGGCCAGGTATAGTGTCACTACTATCCCAGATACTACTAGGATCCAGTGTTTATAGGTCACTCATACCAGATATAAATAGGTGCCAGTGTATAATTGGGTCCACTCACAACATGATAATTACCATATGGACCAGTGTATAAGAGTCACTCTCCAGTATCTACATGGACCAGGTTATAGGGCATACTTCATCCAGTAATTACAGGACCAGGTATAGCGGTCACTCATCCAGTTAGTACAGTTGGCACAGGATAATATGGTCACTCCATCCTAGATATTACAGCACAGGTATTGGGATCACTCTATCCAGTTATACGGGACCAGTACCTATGGGTCAGCTTCATAAGAATATAACAGGATTCCTTGTATACGGTACACTCATCTCAATGTTATAAACGCACAGGCACAAGTGATATAATGAAGGTCACTCATCGCAGTTATAGAGAGGCGCAGTGTATAGATGAATTAGGGACTCTACTGCAGAGTGGCTAGAATTCAGTGAGACCAGGTCCAATGGAGCGTCAGTGTAGTAAGCATCTCAGGAACCTTCATTTCATGGATCACAAGAGTATAGCGCGTCAATTCACATGCCAGATATTACAGTGGCAGAATATTGGGTCATTTCATACAGACTTAACTATGGGCACACTGAAGGGTCACTCTCATCTCCATGAGTAGTATCAGGGTGCGCATGGTAGGTAGGTGTCTATCTTCATACCATGACCAAGTATATCACGTCCGCAACAGCAGGAGGTAATCACGTGGTGATCACCACACTACATCGCTGTAAGTACCACGAGACGGCAGGGGCCAGGCTCGCTTACTAGGGTTCGAGTCTGTCATTCAGAATTTATATTACCAGGGTCCAGGATACTGAATTGAGTGGGATGATTTCTATCTTGCATAATGCCAAATCCAAGAATATAATATACAACAAACAACTATGGATCATGCTGGGGTCACTTTTTATAGACGAGCCAGATTGCGCCCCCGCCCAGGTTACTACTAGGGTGCCTCCCTGCCACCAGAAGTGCAAGGATTATGTAACAGGAAGCGTGACTGATGGTACATCAATCAGTGGTCCAATGACACAAGCGTGCCTCATGCGTGTATACAATGTCATCACATCCAGATATACAGGGCCAGGGTGAGTATTGGTTCATCTTCACAGCTCCACGTATACTCATTCAGCGTAGTGTCTATGACTCGTAAGAGTGAGATGGGTGTGCGGAGTCATCAAGTATATCACGATGTGGCCTGGGTCCAGGGCTATACGAGGTCATTCATACAGGTCAGAATTCAGGCACCAGGATATAAGGGCACTAATTCCAGTGTCATAACAGGTGCGCAGTGTTACGGGTATTTACATACAGTTACACTGACCAGTGTATATGAGTCACTCACATGACCAGTTTTAATACATGTGGCCAAGTAGTAATAAGGATGTCACTCAAAACCAGTATAATACAACCATGGGACCAGTGTAATAAGGGTCATTACATCTCAGATATATAATGCAGCGGGCCATGCGCTGTCGGTATAGGCGAGTTCCAGTCTCTATCTCCAGCATATACCCGACGAGGTAAGGGTCACTACATCTTAGTGGCTTAAGGGCGAGGTATATTGGGTTCTATCTCATAATAGTCATGCACTTGGTTGTCCCTGTAGGATAGTGTAGGGCTAGTGCCACTTATGACGCACTGCGTCCGGATGCGCGCAGCAGGAAGATCATTTGGAGCGGTGAGGTTGCGTTGCCCGGAGCGGAGAGGTATTGTCTTTATTTTTTTCTTGGCTGATTATGAGGTCTATACGAGAAGACAGGTATATGGTGGTCACTCATACAGTAATAGCAGGGTCCAGGTATAGGGGTCACTCATTTCAGTCGAGAATTTGTGAAGGGTGATACAGGGACCCAGGTTTTATAGTAGTAACACTCATTCTCCAGTTATTAAACAGGCAATATATGGTGTCACTGCGAGTGGGTCAGAAATATTACTGGCAGGACTCAGTATATGAAGGAGTGACACTACGATCCAGATAGCTACCATGGCACCAGGTATAAGGGTCACTTCATTGTTGACACAGGATTTGGAGCAGGCAGAGGTTATAGAGAGTATATCTCATCACAGAGTATTCGGGTCCGAGGTATAGCAGGCGACTTATCCATGATATACCGGGCCAGGATATATAGTATCATCAATGCCGACGTATGTATGACCAGGGCGCAAGAGTATATTAGGTCTCCGGGTCAACGCACTATTAGATGGAATTGAGTCTATCTAATTCTGGTGAAAGAATTGGGGGTCTTACTAAAGAATTGAATGACCAGATAGAGGTTCAGTGAATACCCAGGTAATATCTGGTGAAGGGATCTACGCGAGTCAGATTTAAATATCGGCAGATATAGGTTCACAGTACCCAGTATAAAGGCAGTGCTAGAGGGTATAGGTGTCCGTCACCCAGATGATGAAGTACTATGGCGCGGAGTAGAGGGCATCTCATATACCATGAGTCTCAGCGAGGGCACAGGAAGGGTCTGACAAGGTTGATGAAAGATTGAGGGTTAATCTAAAGTCTGGAGTGTCATCAATATCCGAGAGACAGGGCGCAAGGTCTAAGGGCTTAACTCATGGTCTGATGACGATGGCGTGTCTAATTGAGGTGTAATGAAGATTGAGGTCTAATCTTAAGGTGAATGGATTGGGGGTCTACTAAGGTCTCGGAAGATTGAGGGTCTATCAAGTCTGATGAAAGTAAGGGTCTTATCCTAAGGTCTGATGAGATTGGGGGTCTAATCTAAGGTGTAATGAGATTGGGTCTAATCTAAGTCTGTGAAAGATTGAGGGTCATCTGGTCGATGAAGATTGAGGGTCTAATCTAAGGTCTGATGAAGAATTAAGGGTCTTTCTTAAGGTCTGATGACGATTGTGGGTCTAATCAAAGTGTGGATGAAGATCTGAGAGAGTGGATCATCTGAAATCCAGCAGTGATAGTCTGAGGTAAGACTCACACGGGTCCCGAGACTGATTGAATCACTTTCTTACACGCGCCCACGTAGTAATAAAGCGTGTTGTACCTTGCTATCCTAGATATATCAAGGACCATGGTGTGATATATGGTCACCTACATATAACAGGAGCTAGAGATAATAAAACACGAGGCAAGAATTAAAGGACAAACTTATATATTTTTTCTATACCTACGTCTAAGTCTACTACAGGAGTGCATGAGCGCTAGGGTTTTCTATCAAGGGTTTTCATTTCATTCCAACGCATTATAGACATGGTTGGTTTCCAGGTTATTTAAGTAATTGTGTCATATAATCATAAACGACGATATATACATTTGTGTATCCAAAGAAAAAGTAGTATATGGGTACATCTCACAATTTCAGCACTATTACAGAGAGGCCAGGAAAACCATTTATGGAACCAGGAGGTCGACTCACAAGTTCCACTTAGAAGATTAACTTACTGTTATCACAGGAGGGCGAGAGTTAATCAGCGCTCACTCATATCTCGAGAGTATAATTAGGCATTGGGAAGTCTATGGGGACTTAGGACGCTCGCAGTGGCTATGAGGGGGCTCCACCTATTAGCACAATCTCAGTTGTATAGCAGCGGCCCAGGTATATGGCCGCTCTTATATCATCACTACGATATATACCTCGCGGAGGATCCAGGATACTAGGCAACGTGCTGCTCGCGATCACCAGCACATAATACAGGACAGGTATAGGGTTCACTAACACCCCACCACCGATTACACTCACAGGGCAGGGGGTCCACTATGAATCCTTACTAAGAAAGAGGTAGACCGAGCCACATGGGTCGGGGGGGGGGTCCACTCATCCAGATATACCGGCCAGGTATAGGAGCTCTACTTGGCCACAGCCCTCCCCAGATTTTAGTACCATGCGCACCAGGCACAGGAAGTGGGTCGCACCTCGCTAGCCAGAATATAATGAGCCAGAGTCTACAGCAGTAAAGTTAAATGTATGCGATCGCGCAGCTCAATTCTCATCCTACGACATACGGAGTGTGCCACACACGAGTTAATGATCGCGCGTCACTCGGAGCGGCAGTAGTTACCACTATGCACTGTAGAGACACACTATGTGATATACGGTGTGTTCATCTTCGAGCACAGATTAAGACAGGGCCAGGTCGATGGTGAATGCACGCTGCGGAGATCCAGATGAGATACAGTGTGTCCAAGGTTATAGAGTGCTCCACCTCTCCACAGAGTAACCGCCAGGTGTACTATAACCCTGAGTAGAGCCACGGCGCTACAGGTTCACTCCACTTCCCCGGAAAATCATTAGGAGACCCAGCGTGTAAATAGGACCCGCTGCTATCACCCCCTACACGCCAGAAACATTACATACACGGGTCAGGGGGTATAGAGGGGTCTACTCATTAAGACAGAAATACACTAACGAGAGAGCCACATAACTGTAATGGCTGTTTCTGTTTCTCGAGGGAGATAATAAGTGGATTCACTTCATCCATGATTATAATCCGGCCACGCTCACTACCGCGGGCTACTCATGTAATCCGGGAGTTCAGCAGCGACCAGGTAATAGGGTCATTCATGGGCCATGTACGTATAAAGCCTAGCGGAAGGACCAGGTAATATCAGGTCACTCATCCCAGCACAATATATTACAGAAGGAGTAGCGCCAGGTTTAAGTTTCTGATAAACGTGGTCATTCCTCAGCCAGATATACCACGGAACTCGAGAAGATATAAAGGAAGTTATGTTCTAACTTGTAGATTATGAGTTACTCATGTAGCAGGTGAGCCAAACTCGACATCTATTGCTAAAATTTACCAGTAACTATGAGCGGGGCCCAGAAATATAATCATGAAAGGTGGTCACGCGAGGTAGCAGAACCTATCCGTTAATCAGAATGAGCGCGACCGACGTGATAGCGCGGTCATTCTCATAACCAGATATCACTCGAGGCGACCCAGGATTGAGGGGTCACTCACTAATACACAAGAGAATACTGGAGCTTAGGCCAGGGGTACTATAGGGTTCAACTACAAGTACAGGTTAGAGCAGGAGCACAAGGATATAGGCGATATACCATCCGTATGACTTATACGACGGCGGCAAGGTACACCTCAGGAGTACACACATTCCGATGATATTATGGTACACGTCAAGCGGACCAATAAACGAGGCCGGTGTGGTAGGGGTCACTCATCCAGGATATACCGCGCCCAGTGTGTATTAGGTACACTCACCATCACGCCATATACCGGGCCGTAATAGGGTCACTCAAGCCCACAGATAAAATACAGAGCGAGGTATAGGGCAGACTCAAAGGCGCAGTGTGAATAATATACGATGAAGATGGATACCGGTATAGTGGTCACTCCCCAGATTAATAGTTAGGAAACAGGGTATAGGGTCACTCAGGAGGATACTAGGCACAAGGGCAGGGTATGGTGGATGCACTCAGGCAGAGGATATCACAGGCGAGACTAGGCTATAGGAGTGTCACTTCACATCCTAGATGGATACAGGGGGCGCAGGGAGAGTTTTAGGGACTCATCCAGTATATACGAGGACCAGGTATTCTAGCGGGCGTCAACCATCACAGTATACCTAACGTAACAGGTACGTTATTCGGGCTCACTCATGCGCACAATTATGCATACAGGAACCTCAGGTGGGTGTACATGATTCACACGCGAGGCGTTGAGCTAATTCTATGCCATTGCGTATGTTTCGCAGGAACAAGATTGCAGGTGCCAAGTAAGTATGGCGCCTCTTGGGGATGCTGTGGCAAGTTTAAAGCGTGGAAGCGTGTCACCTCGATCCATGATAAATAGCAGATCGGCCTACGTATATGGTGTCACTGGCAATAGCGCCAGTTATTTCAGGCAGGATAGACAGTGGGTCATCTGACTGATTCCACCATGACTCACGTACGGGTCAGGCTATAACGCGCGTCACTCATTATTCAGTAATATACCCAGGACCACAGGTATAGGGCATATCTCACCACGAATTGAGCAGGCGCAGGTTATACAGGCGTCCACATCCCAGATACTACCGGTGCCAGATATCGAGTCGACTCACCCAGAGTATTATACAGGATCCATGGTTATGATAGTTGAGGTTCCACGGTCATCCAGTTATGACCAGCGAACGCCCAGGTTATACCAAGGTTCACTTCATCCAGTATAAGGCCAGGTTATTATTGTGGCACCCTCATCCACTAGATTATGACAGGGCCAGTATAGTGGTCACTTCATTGCCAGTATAATAGAAGGACGGCAGAGTATAGGTGGTGTGCACAGTTCAACCCAGATATAAGTTGACCACTGTTTACTCTTGAGGTCACTCATGCCAGATATTACTGCGGGCCAGGATTTAGATTTGGGATCACTCACACACCTCAGCGAGTACCATGGACAGGTCATAACGGGATCCCTCACGCCAGGATATCCGGCGGGCCACGGTAGTAGGCTATCACTCACTCTAGATTATTATCAGGGGGCAGGTTATAGACTCTTACGTAGCTCTTGCCTAAGATAATACATGGGCCAAGTATAAAGGACAGTCACTCACCTCTCAGGTATCATACACAGGAGCCAGGTCTAGAGGTTCAACCTTCCTCCTGGCCATGTGAAGTTGGGTTAGTACCCAGAGGTCAGAATGGTATAAAGCCGCTCACAGGATCATACCAGGAATAATTAGCAAGGGGACGAGTGGTAATATGGGTCACGTCACCCAGTACACATGGTACCCAGGTGTATAAGGGCTCAATTCGGAGGCCAAGATATACCGGAACCCAGGTATAGAGGATAGCTACATCCACCAGTATTCAGTGCACCTAGTAATGATGGTCATATCATACTATGATAATTGATAAGGGCCAATTGTGTACTTAAAGGTCCAGCTGGGCATCAGATTAGCAGGGACCAGGTATATTAAACGACATTCTCATACAGATCATAGAGACTGCAGGTCACTTTATAGAGTCACTCATGGGCGAGATATACGAGGATCAGGGTCAAACGGCTCACTCATTGCACAGGCCAGTTATCAGGGCTACGGTCATTCTAGGTTGTCTACTACTATTCCAGATCTAATTAGAGGCAGGGCTCTGCAGAAAGATAATATAGGGGTCACCATCATTCTAGGGCTATACGGGGGCCACGGTATTTTCACGGTCGAGGTCACTCATAATAGAAATGATGGGAGGTCGCGACGACAGTATAGCCGGGGCCAAAGGTAGTCAGGGTTCGGATCTGCATTTCTCCCAGAATACCCATAGGTACCACAGGTATTATTGGGTTCTCATAGCGGTGCACACGCCAGCCTTGGCTCAGATGGGATGTGACCACGGGCCCACGGTAGAGGGTACTCAAATCCAGCCATAAGCCGGCCTGCCAGCCAGGCCTACCTTGGGCGTGGCATCTCACCACTATCCGCAGAGATATATCAGGAGCCGATGGCGGATGAGTCCGCAGGATCAGCCTGGACATCACCCACGTATATCTAATACAAGGAACAACTAGGGGGTTGACTAAGGTATGTCACTCTAGATCGATACCAGTTATCACCCCACAGTCTAGTGGTATATGGTCACCATGCCAAAATATAGCAAGGGCCAGGTATCATAAGAGTCATCTAAATCTCAGAACTTAATTGGAGGACCAGGTATATGGGTCCGTCACTCAGCTCAGGAATATACCACGGCAACAGAGTATAGTGGGGTTCACACGATCTCACGAATAGGTGATATCCGGTGGCCTCGCCAAGTGGTTATAACATGGGGAGTCACTCACACCGCAGAAATAGTATATGGAGCCAGGCATCCAACGGTCCAACTCACCGCGTCTCCATGAATATAACACCGTTGGCCTCCAGGTATAATGGAGGGGTCAAGCTCATAGAATCTGCGAGGATATTGAACAGGGGAGGCCCGAGTCTATAAGGTCGACTCGAGGCCCGCGAGAATCTAAAAGACAGGAGCCACGGTAAATGACGGCCGTCTCGCGCGACTCCTACACCAGAGGAAACCTGAATTCGGATGATAGCAGGGCGCACCACGGAGACTATCGGTTGGTCATCATCCTAGTAGTTATATACAGGGTCAGGGACCTGTGTATTATATGGATCTATTCTAAGCGCAGTCATCCAGTAAATATAGTCAAGAGCGCTATCTCTATGGCCATCACGGGAGTGCACTCTCACGGTCACCAGATACACAGGATGCGCCATGGGTATCCAAGGTGGTTCTCGACCACCCCTTTCTATGGAGGCCGAGATTTGAATACCACTCACACGGAGCCCAGGTATAACGTTGGGGGCACTTCACTAACCCGTATGTTATAAGCACTGTGCACCTACATTTGATGATAACCGGGTGCAATTCCATCCAGATATACAGGGCCAGGTATGAGGATCCGCTGAAAGTTATGAATAAGGTCACTCATGCCGACGTATACGTACCAGGTGCCAGGCTATTCAGTATACACTCATTCTCAGAGAGTCAAGAAACCAAACGGGCCCAGGGTCTTGAGAGGGCATGTGGTTCTATCTCTAAAGACTCGAGGACTGATCTTACTAAAAAGAAACCAGGCCAGAGTCTTAGATAGAAGGTCATGTCGTGCACCCTCCCATGTCATGATGAAACAGGGTACCACAAGAAGTAATAGCAAGTAGGGCGTGGTCGAGTTTCATACAGACTATTGCCGAGAAGAGCTCCCGTGTATAAGACTGGGTGAAGTCATGTCCATTTCCTCTCAACGAAGAAATAATACAGGCCAAAGTAATATGAGGGTCACTACACATCGGGCTTTCAGAGTGAGCATAGCTAAATGGTTGGATCCCACAACGGTATATAAGGGTCATTCACCTACCATGTAGTAGTTGATCAGGGCCGTAGGCTATAGGGTCACTCACTTCCAGATATAGAGTTCAGGGACCTAGGTATACGGCGTTCAGCCACATCCATGCAACGGCAGTATAATGTGACCAAGGCCTAAGGTATGGATGATGTACGCGGTCATCATCTTCCCAGCCAACCTCACATACCATGGACCCAGGCTAGAGGAGTCACTCCAATCAGATAAATGTGGCAGAGAGTAGTGTACACAGGGCCATGAGTATGAAAGGGTCGAGGTCTGCAGGAGACAGACATTTTAAAAGCATGGACCCCACGCGTATATACGGGTGCCACTCTCAGAATATACAGGACCGAGAGATCCCTTTGGGTGCTATTACCTCACCAACTCAGCATTTATACTATGGGCCAGGGTGAGTAGAAGGGGTCACACGTCATGTCCGAGTCTATCACACATATCATGGTATCACCATGTTATACAAGGATTCAACTAACTATGCTCTCTTATGATATTCAAAGCAGCTGGCAAGCAATCGGAGGTAATATGGGCTCACTATCAGACTCTAGGAGTATACACACGCGCAAAAGTGGAGTAAAGAAGTTGCAACTTAGCATGCCCAGATAAGTAGCAGGGTCCAAAGGGGTGATATGGTGGTCTACTTTCAATTCCAGATGACATCAGGACGCAGGTAATTAGGCTCAGCCATCTTACACTTATCCGTATGCAGCTCAGATACACAGGACAAGGTATAAGGTACTCATCCAGATATCAGGGTCAGGTATAGGGTCACTCATTCCAGGGATATAACACTAGGGCCCAGGTATAAGGTCTACTCATCGAGCCCGATATACCATAAAGCAGGACGACAGGTAAATCAAGCTCCACACATTCCCAGTAGCACTAAACAGCGGCCACGGTATATTCGGTTGTCACTTGGCCACTCTTCATGAGAGCAAAATACACACAGGAATCAGCACAGTGATTTATATGAATGGTCACTTCATCCATTATAACAAGGGTTCAGTGTGAATAAGAACGCGTTCATCTCTCTTATTTACCAGTATATTACGAAGTCCAGGATTTAGGGTCCACCTCATCCTTACGATTCTACTACCGAACAGGAAGGCGCGCAGTGTTATTATAGGGTCCACTATCGCGCATTTCTGCAGAATATAACAAGAGAACGAGAATATAGAGTCACTCATTTTCCAGATATATCGAGGAGACTCAAGGGTATAAGGGGTCGAAACTCATTCTCCGAAATTAGAAAACAGATGCAACACGAGATAAGCCTTAGGCAGCTCACTATTGTACTCTCTAGCTAACAAGGCAGGGCGCAGAACTAGAGAATGGTGGATGCAGGGTTGCTTCTAGATTGTATGTCACTGTGGTCCTTATCACGATCGATTGACATCTATTAGCCGATTTAGGGGTGTCTTGTGTCTACTGAAAGGTGAGTGACTGGATTGTATCGAGCACAGGAGATTAGTGGCTCAGCAAGGAAATACCTATATTTCAAATAATTCTTGCACTTGCCTATCGGTGGGGCAAGCTGTCCCCTTGAGCTGTGGCAGAGAGGCGACTATAGCATAGTGCGAGAGAGGGCTTGAGGAGCGCGCGACGTTGGTTGTTGCATGGTCTCGTATTGGAGGTGTCCAATATTTGAGAGCGCGACGTCCTGCTGTTTCATGTGGAGACGTGACTCACTTCTTGTGATAGGTGGAGTTTGTTTGTCTTGAAGCGGTTGGCGAATATATTGTCTCAGGCTCAAAAACACTTATACCTTCTTGGAAAAATAAGCATTCGGGGCGGACTTCTGACCTTTCTCTTATTGTTGGCTTGTCGGCTGTAGTGTGGCGTCGGCCTCTGATGGGTATGTTAATGTTGATAGGTCTTCTTTAGACGCAGGGTGAACATTGGCATAGTGTTTTGTGTGATTGTGGGGGTCGGATAGGCACCATTGTTATCTCATTGGCGACACGCTACTAAGTGACTAGTCACGCGTGGCATAGACGTTTAACGGGCCAGGCGTTCTGAGAAATTCGTCTTGGGAGTGAGCAAAGCAGCATCATTAATTGGTAGCGTCACTACTTAATACCTGTATCACCGGTCGTCGATCTCCTTGAGAAAGTGGGGTGTTATTGTTGTACTAGGATGGTGGTGAGGGAGATTGAGGTCATCTCACTCTGTTCGTGGAGCCCAACATGACCTTGAAACCTCATCGATCGGCCTCACGGGCCTAGCTCCTTGAGGTGTTGTGATTCCACTACTAGCTAGGCGGGTATGAGGAACATTTGCAGTTATACGAGGGTAGAGTGTCAGAAGAGTGTAATTTGGGCAGAATTTCCTGCCGCAAGTCATCACGCGTAATCACGCTGATCTTGAGAGGGGGTGTATTGTTGTAATGGTGGAGGTCACAATTTGGCACCTACTGTATCATGTTGATCTGTCAGGCAGGGGTGTATTGTTAAGTGAAGAGGGCAACAATTTGGGCAACTAACTGTATCAACGCTGATCTTGAGATGAGGGTTGTAATTGGTTGTATGGGGAAGGTCACCAATTTGACACCTACCGTATCATGTTGATCTTAAGCGGGCGTCTATTTTTGAGTGGGGAAGGCACATTTGGGACCTACCGTGTTATGCTGATCTTTAGTGGGGTCTATTATTGAGTGGAAAGGGTACAATTTGGCACCTACCGTATCATGTTAATATTTAGCGTGGGGGGGGTGTCACAGAGTGGGGAGTGCACAGTTTGGCACCTACCGTATCACGTTGATCGTTGATCTTTAGCAGGGGTGTATTGTTGAATGGGGAGGGCACAATTTGCCAACTATCGTATCACGCTGATCTTGAGAGTTGGTGTATTGTTGAGGGGTGAGGGCACAATTTGACACCTACCATATCACGTTGATCTTCAGCAGGGGTGCATTAGGGAGTGCACACTTTGGCACCTACCATATCATGCTGATCTTCAGCGGGGGATGTCTCTCAGTAGGGAGGACACAATTCAACAACTGTCATGCTGGTCCTCAGTGGCCATGAGTTGGGTGGAGGGACACATACTGAATCTTCGAAAACCAAACTATCTGGCTGATACCACACATTCGGTTCTTGGTGCTATTTTTTTTATTTTTGAGACACACAGAGGAGCAGATACAAAAGTGAAGAGAAATATCAGTCCTATCTTATACAGTATAATCGTATACAAACTGCCTGTGTGACTCCAACCTAAAGATCCCCATCCGCCCGCAGCCTACAGCCAGCAGGTGAGTATAAGCGAGCGCTACGGGGACGTATTGAAGTAATGGCGGTGTTTGCTTTATGCAGCCATTTATGATGCATGCACCTTTGTGGGGCTGTATACATCGCTGTCATAAAAGCTGTCTCCTTGACTCTTTATCGGCTGGCTTTTATAATCAGCTCACGCTCCCTGCAGTAAATCACAGAGGTTCATCTCTGCATATCAAAGGCACACGGCGCGTTTTAGCCCTCCATCCATTTCAGTCCACAACAAACATAGCAAAAGCTGGACCATCCATCAGACACACACAATAAACTGCCAGCCAGTGTACATATTTTACTAACATAAAAAAATAAAAAAAAATCCTGCCAGTTACCGGTGCAGCGAGCAATGCAAATGAACACCGGCAGGCGATTGGAAATTTCAAGGGTAGAGCCAGTAGCTGTGAACATAAGCACAATTTAATCAGCGAGAGCAGGGCGGCCGTACGAGGCAGCTGCCGCACCACCACCTCATCTCTATGCACATAAAAAATCACAAGATGTGGTTCAAGTGCGAATCATATTTTAAGAAGAGGCGGTATATATCACTGCTTCGTGTACTTTATAGACCAGATGCGCCACAGTTAAAGCAACGGCTTCTACGTCTAAAGTTTTACGCCATGCTTAAAGGGGTTGTTTGTGTTTTGAGATCCGCACCTGTCCCCCTGAACATAAAAAAAAAACTACAAAAACACTCACCAGTCCATGGTCCTGCCAGACCAGGAAGCAGCTTTGTGCTGAGACTTCTGCAACCAATCAGAGGTGACAGCGGCTTAAACAGTACATCACTGCTGGGACATAGGGTTCAAGCCACTTTGACCTCTGAGGCCTGTGATTGGCCGCAGCGGTCACAGAACCAAGCAGCTCCTAGAGCAGCAGCAGGACCACAGACATGTGAGTAGGCTTTTTTATGTTCAAGGGGACAGGGCGGACTCCATGGGTTGTCGTTTCCAAGGCCAGATAACCCCTTTAAACCTTTCTACCCTGGAGGTTTTTTCGACTTTGCAATTTTTTGTTTTCGCCCCCCACCTTCCCAGAGCCATAATTTTTTTTTTTTTCCATTCTTCACATAGGCATATGAGGGCTTATTTTTTTGGGAGAAGTTGAACTTTCCAACTCCATTTAATATTGCATAGAATGTAGTGGGGAAAAAATTCCAAAGGTGGTGGAATTGGTGGTGGAAAAAAACACATTTTTTGCTGTCATTTTCTGACCCTGATAACTATTTTGTAGTTAAAGGGGTTGTCCGGGTTCAGAGAAGAACCCGGACATACCTGCAATTTCACCCAGGCAGCCTGCCTGAAGAGGACATCGGAGCATCTCATGCTCCGATGCCCCCCCTTGCCCTGCGCTAGATCGCGCAGGGCAAGGTCTCTTTTGTATGTAAACACTCGCTGCCGGGCGGGTACTTCCGCCCGGCAGTGAGTTCGGTGACGTCACCGGCCTTAATGGGCCGGCTTTAGCGCTGCCCTAGCCGTTTTACTGGCTAGGGCAGCGCTAAAGCCCGTCCATCAGCGCCGATGACGTCACCGACTCACTGCCGGGCGGAAGCCTCTGCCCGGCAGGGACCGGTACGTCACCGGAACTGGCTAAATTCCTTTGCCCTGCGCTAATTAGCGCAGGGCAAAGGAGGGCATCGGAGCATAGGATGCTCCGATGCCCTCTTCAAGCGGGCTGCCTGGGTGAAATTGCAGGTATGTCCGGGTTCTTCTCTGAACCCGGACAACCCCTTTAAGTGTGCTGAGCTGTATGAGGGCTCATTTTTTGTGGGGCGATTTGTACTGTTCATTTATACCATTCTGGGGCGTGTACGACTTTTTGATCACTTTTTATTTGATTTTTTTGTGGGAGGAGAATCAACCAAAAAATGGCAAATCGGCCATTTTGACCATTTTTTTTGTTTCTAGCGTGCTCAGATGCTGTGGTTTGAGCATCTGAGGGGGGAAATATTCGCGATCGGTATTAATGCCAGTCGTGGACATTAGCCGCGGGTGTCTACTGTAAGAAGCAGCATGCACCCAGTTGCTATGGCGCCCGCTCCACTCAGGAGTGGGCACCATCTTTAAAGACCTGACATGTGACATACTATTACACCACATGTCGGGAAGGGGTTAAAAGGCAACTCCAGTCACAATACAAAAAAATAAAAATTCCAAAACTCTTTTGATTTTTCCATTGACAGAGCCTTGGGGCTTGTATTCTGAGAGATTTATTGGTACTATTTTGGGGTACATGTGACTTTTTGATCATTTTTTATTCTATTTTTTTGGGACACGAGGCCATTTGGCCTTGTTTTTAGCTTCACCGTGCAGGTTTAATAACGTTCATTTTATAGTTTGAGTTGTTATTGGCGTGGCAGATAATCTGTAGGTGCACTCTTTTATTTTTACATATTGTGTCATTTTTAGTGGGGACTTTTTAATTTTATTTGCCAATTAGCGATCCCATACAAATAAGAGTTTTTCCGGCATGAATATATGCACAGCAAGAAGAAAAATCCAGGACCAAAGTTCACTACTAATAGCATACTGTCATTAAAAGGAGTCTGTCAGCAGGAAATGATCTCATAAACCAGGCACAATGTCTTATAGGGCTAGCTCTGTGGAATGGAAGGATACCTATCACACAAAGAGGCATTCTACTGAATGTGGGGGCACAATTGGGTATTCTGCTGTGTGGGGGCACAAAGGGGCATTCTGCTGTGTGGGGTCACAAAGGGGCATTCTAACTGTGTGTAAGGGCAGAAAGGGGCATTCTACTGTGTGGGGGCACAAAGGGGCATTCTACTGTGTGGGGGCACTAAGGGGCATTCTACTGTGTGGGGGCACAAAGGGGCATTCTACTGTGTGTGGGGGCACAAAGGGGCATTCTACTGTGTGTGGGGGCACAAAGGGGCATTCTACTGTGTGAGGAAACAGAGGGGCATTCTACTGTGTGGGGGCACAAAGGGGCATTCTACTGTGTGGGGAAACAGAAGGGCATTCTACTGTGTGGGGGCACAAAGGGGCATTCTACTGTGTGTGGAAGCACAAAGGGACATTATACTGTGTGTGGGGGCACAAAGGGGCACTCCACTGTGTGAGGGCACAAAGGGGCATTCTACTGTGTGTGGAAGCACAAAGGGGCATTCTACTGTGTGGGGGCACAAAGCGGCATTCTACTGTGTGTGGAAGCACAAAGGGGCATTCTACTGTGTGGGGCACAATTGGGTATTCTGCTGTGTGGGGGCACAAAGGGGCATTCTACTGTGTGTAAGGGCAGAAAGGGGCATTCTACTGTGTGGGGGCACAAAGGGGCATTCTACTGTGTGGGGGCACTAAGGGGCATTCTACTGTGTGGGGGCACAAAGGGGCATTCTTCTGTGTGTGGGGGCACAAAGGGGCATTCTACTGTGTGTGGGGGCACAAAGGGGCATTCTACTGTGTGTGGGGGGACAAAGGGGCATTCTTCTGTGTGTGGGGCACAAAGGGGCATTCTACTGTGTGTGGGGGCACAAAGGGGCATTCTACTGTGTGGGGGCACAAAGGGGCATTCTACTGTGTGGGGAAACAGAGGGGCATTCTACTGTGTGGGGGCACAAAGGGGCATTCTACTGTGTGTGGGGGGACAAAGGGGCATTCTACTGTGTGGGGGCACAATTGGGTATTCTGCTGTGTGGGGGCACAAAGGGGCATTCTGCTGTGTATGGGCCCAATGGGGCATTCTGCTGTGTGGGGGCACAAAGGGGCATTCTACTGTGTGTAAGGGCAGAAAGGGGCATTCTACTGTGTGGGGGCACTAAGGGACATTCTACTGTGTGGGGGCACAAAGGGGCATTCTACTGTGTGGGGGCACAAAGGAGCACTCTGCTGTGCGGGGGCATGGTGTCATATACCCAACAACCTTTAGGTATTTAAATACTTATTGAACCAAATGAATCAATTAAACTCATATATCTTATAAGTTGTTTATTAGTGGATAAATATGGCCACGGTGCTTGAATGTTACCTTAATTAATTAATCCATATTAACAAATATAACTTAATAAATAGTAACCAACAATCCAAAATAGTCCATCCCAACGGGATGACTTTACCCCCATAATGCCATATAGCGTAGCTTTATCGCCCACCCCAAGCACCGAGACCATCCTCAATTGCGTTCTGAAAACCAACATTAAGAATGTCTAAACCAATATCTGAAAGTTTGTCTCCTGAATCAGTATATAAACCTCTGGTATTTCCTTCAAGATCTACGTGTCTATAAGTTTTACCATAAATCTTAGACATGTATTTTTCTATCTTTTTATTAATCCTTGTTCATATTTTTTCCATGAATGACATGTTATCGAACTTCCAAGCCCATTTTTGTGTAATTTCAGAAAATATAATTTTAGTTTTGGGGAATTGAAGATGTAATTTTTTTAGAGCATTTTTTTAGTTCGATAATCAAGTCATGAGTTTTGATCCTCCCCATATCTGAAGAACCAATATGTACAATGAGAATATCAGGTATTGGCAAGTTTTTTGCTTTGAAAATACAAGTGTTTACAATATTTTTTATTCTTAGTTCCGGAAAACTAGACCAGTTAATGTTTATGTTATTTTCAAAACCTAAGTTTACAGACTTGAATTTTTTTAACAGATCTCTTTTTTGCTGCTGAAATTATATCTCCTCCGATAATCCAAATATTCACATCCACTGGAATATCTGTAAAACATTAGATTAAAAGGTCAGGTCTTATATATATTTTGTATCTTTTAGAAGACCACCTACCAATTTTCATTATGGCTTTTTCTTTTAGTCCAATTTTCGCTGCTAAGGTAGCTGCTCCTATTCTGAAGGAGTGAGCTGTGATTTTTTCTTCACTCAAGCCTAATGCCATTTTACATTTATTTAGGATAAAATTGAATTGGAATTTAGTTAACGGGGAGTTATCCAGATGTAGCAATAATGGTCCATGTTTTGTGGATCTGACTTCGACCCAATCTCTCATTGCTTTAACTGGACATAAATCTGAATTTGGAAAGTTATTCAATTTTAACCAAGCACCTTTACCGCTTTGGTCGGTTTTTGAGTATTTTATTAATATTTTTATGTGTGAATTAAAGATTTTTAAATCTTCTATTTTTAATGGTGCTTCTGCCTTTTTATTTTCAGCCGAAAATTCGCTGATTCTTAATGCACCAAAAAAGGCTAATAAAAAGGCGATTTTGAATAACTTGGCTTCGTACAAGGATGAACATATAATAGGTAAGTGTAATATCATTTGTGAAAGGATTTTTATTGGTAACGGTCTTATTTTCTGTGTATGTTCTCTTGTTCTTTTCATTCCTTTAATTATTTGTTTTATGCAATTTGATGTTTTTATAGTTATATTGAATATTTTTTGAAAGAAGGAGATGCCCGATAATATTTTCTGAATATAATCGGCTTTGAATTCTTTTTTAAACAGTTCCACTACAAAAGTTATAAAGTTTAACTCTCTGTTATTTAAGATGTTTATTTTGTTCACTAAGCAGAATGCCAGTTGTGTTTTTTTGAAGCACTTGGTTGCGGGATGGTTACCAGTGCAGAAAGTGCATTCGTGTCTATATTTGCAGTTATTTTGCCATTTACAAACTGTTTCGTTAAAGACGAAACATACTCCTTTTTTGGGAGCTTGTTGTCGAAAAAGATACGACCTCTGGGGAAGCATTAAGTTTATCCAGAGGCCTACATCTTTTGCACCCCAGTTTAATTCAGGGTAAATAGGGTAAATTTTTGACGAAAAGATTCATCATAATTGAACCAAGCTGTTCCCCTGAAATTTTTATATGCCTCTAGAATACTGCCTAGATGGTGAAAAAGACCTGAACATAAGTATGGGTGTTTTTTGCCCAAAACTGCTGCAAATATACAGAAAGCTTGTAACCAATTGTAGAAACTTTTTTGTTGTTGTGTCTTTTTTCTCTCTTCGTTATCTTTTTTATCTGGTTTTACATTTTCTTTGGCTGACGGGCGAAGAGAAAAAAGATCCACAAACTCTTTATTCCAAATTTTTTCTTTGGTTTGTTTATTTAGGTGAAAACCTAATGGAGAGACCTGACAGGGCATTATTTCTTTAACTGAGGTTTGTTTAATGCCGCTGCTGCAATCTAATGACGGAACAAAAAATTTTTCTTTTTCATTTTTGTTCAATGTCATTTGTGTTGGTTGAATATTAGACAAAACGTCATCCGTAATGCTGATTAAATCTGAATACTTGTCTGGGGATGACCAGACAGGTATAGGATTATTGTTGGTAACTTTGTTTTCCATAAAATTCATAAATTCCTTAAATAGCTGTATTTTTTCAGAAGAAAAAGTATCACTATTTATGTGAATATCCTTATTTTGTATGGAAGTGCTCTGCAAATTGCAGACACTATGTAGTGTATTTTTGTTAAAAATCTCACCACTCTGTTTGATTGTCGTTGTGGAATCCATTTTTTCAGAGCGAGATCTTCTGTCCGTTGCTGTAGGTGACCGTTGAGAATGGCTGAGTCTCGCAGATGTTTTCTGCAGTTTGCTCCTCGCGCCTGATGGCGCAGGATTAACAGCGCTCCTTTGCTTGTGGGATGAAATCTGCCATAGAGGAGGTGAGTAATACCTTTTTTCTTTTCTTTTTCTCTTTGCAGGAGGTGGAGAGGTGTGGCCTTCTTCTATGAGGATCGGCGCGTCGATGACGTCAGGATCCCCCGGCTCTGCAATCTGCGATGTTCCTGTGATGCAGACAGGATTAGAAGATTGAAGATCCAGGATGGAAGATTCTTCTTGAAGACATCTCCGAAGCCACTGTTCTCCACCAAGGGACTCCGCTTTCTGGATCAGCTGTTTCAAGAGGTCTTCCATGGTAAGTACTTCTGTAGGTCCGAATTCTTCGGTTCCACTTACGCGAATGCGCCACTAACGAACTTTTCTTTCTTTTATAGGGGGATCCTCGTGAACTTCAGTTAGAATTGCTCCAATCAAGTTTCTTCTTCTGGACTGTTCCTCTTCATCTGTTACCAGGTGAGTAGATAATATAATTTGAGTTTGAACATGCAAATTAGAGGGGTCACGACACCATGCCTCCCCTATTTGCATTCGCAAACATGGTTTGGTCATTCTCCTGACTGTGGGAGAAAAAACGGGCATTCTGGTGAGTGTGGGGGCAGAAAGCGGTATTTTATTGTGTTGGGGAGAAGAATGGGACTTTCTACTGTGTGTGCGGGCACAAAGGGGGGATACGTATTGTGTGGGAACACTAAGGGGGAATAACTACAGTGTGGGGCACTAAGGGGCATTACTACAGTGTGGGGCACTAAGGTGACATAACTACTGCGTGGTGACACAAAGCGCACTGGGTGTGTATAGATAGGCATTGGGTGGAGTTAAAGGCCCCTTTGGCCTTTTTAAAACTTGGGATATATGTGTTAACAGCCGCAAGAGCTGAAGGACCTGTGATGACATCACCATCATGTGATCAGTGCAGAGAGGGCGGAGCTCATCAGTGGGGATGCAAAGAGGTGGTGAAGGAACTGTGGTGACCAGAGGCGGATTGGCCATAAACCTTACAGGGAAATTTCCCGGTGGGCCGATGCCCAGGGGGCCGCCTGAGTCCTCCTCACAGCTGGCCAGAGGAAGTTTTTGGGGATGTATTTTGTGCTGCTGGCAGTATTTTGTGATGGACTGTGGTATTTGTCTCTGTTGGGGCAGTATAATGTGCCACAATATGGTATTGATGGTCCTGCCTTCCATCAATTTGGACCCGACTACAAAATGGGGCCACTTTTTGTATTTTTCCAGGGCCACTTTAAGCTCCCAGTCCGCCCCTGGTGGTGACGTCACCTACATGAGGGAACTGAGCTTTAAATGGAGGTGAAGAGAGTGAAGAAGCACAGATTCAATTAAAGAGACAGGGAAAAGCTGGGAGTTGTACTTGTTTCCCTTTATACTTCCTTCTGTAATGTCCTGTGGTATCACAAAATAGCCTGAACATGCTGGAAGTTGTAGTTCTCTCCTCACATCTCCACCTGTAATGTCCTCTGATATCACATAATAACAGCCTGGACATGCTGGGACTTTTAGTTCCCTCCTCTTATACCTCGCACTGTAATGTACTCTCATATTACATAATAGCCTGGACATGCAGGGAGTTGTAGTTCATTCCTCATACCGCCTCTTGTAATGATCTCTGACATCACATAATAGCCTGGACATGCTGGAGTTGTAGTTCTCTCCTCACGTCTCCTCCTGTAATGTCCTCTGATATCACATAATAAGAGCCTGGACATGCCGGGAGTTGTAGTCCTCTCCTCTTATACTTTCTCCTTGTAATGTCCTCTGGTATCACATAATAATGGCCTGGATATGCTGGGAGTTGTAGTTCTCTTCTTTTATACATCCTTCCTGTAATGGCCAATATCAAACTCTTGGAGGCAGCGAGGAAAGGAGTTAAATATTGCAAGTAGGGGCCACGTTTGGTGAGTAAAGCAATGATTTAACTAAATGGGGGCAGCAGCGGAGGGAGGGCCATGGGAAACAAACGCATTGTGGAAGGGCTCATCTCTATATCCAACTGTATCGCAGTCCTCAGGACAGCGATACAGTTGGATGCTGTGGCGGGGCAGGGGAGAGGCGTCTGCCTTCCCTGTTCCTGTGATAGGCTGCAGGCACTAGTTCCTGAAGCCTATCAGAGGCCGGTGCAGGCGGCGTGATGACATGATTATCATCGCACCGCCTGATCGAGGCAACGTACAGCGCAGGAAACAGACTGGAAGAGGCCGGCATCACATTGCTGACAGCCACATGAAGGTAAGTATATGTGTTTATTTTTTTTATTTGGCACATTGCAGGAGAGAAGCATTATGGGGGCATCTAGGGGCACTAAGAAAGGGCAATTTTTACTGGCACATTTTGGGGGCACTATGGAGGCATCTACTGGGGGCACTAAGAAGGGGTATTTTATACTGGAAAATTATTGGTCACGTTATGAGGGTATCTACTGGGGGCTCTGTATAGGAGTATTTTATACTAGCACATTATGGGGGTACTATGGAGAAGGAGGAAAGAGGAACACTATGGGGGCATCTACTGGGGGCACTAAGAAGGGGTATTTTATACAAGCATATTATGGGGCACTATGAGGGCATCTACTGGGGGCACTAAGAAGGGGTATTTTATACAAGCATATTATGGGGGCACTATGAGGGCATCTACTGGGGGCACTAAGAAGGGGTATTTTATACTGGAAAATTATTGGTGACGTTATGAGGGTATCTACTGGGGGCTCTGTATAGGAGTATTTTATACTAGCACATTATGGGGGTACTATGAAGAAGGAGGAAAGAGGAGCATTATGGGGGCATCTACTGGGGCACTATACAGGGGCATTTTATACTGGCACATTATGGGGGCACTATGGGGGAGAGGGGAGAAGAGCACTATGGGGCAGTTACTTGGGGCCATTATATAGGGTTATTTTATACTGGCACACATTATGGGGGCACTATGGGGACATTAGCTCAACTGGGGGCATTAACAGGGGGTATCTTTTGTACTGGCACACAGAACAGGGGCATTTTTGTACTAGTGCACATTATTGGCACAAATAAGGGGGCATTTTTTTTGTACTGGCGCACATAAGGGGACATTTTTCCACTGTCACATTAAAGGGGCACTATGAGAGCATTATTAGTTTTGGGGCACAGTGGTGACATGTTGGGGACACTGTAGGGGCTCTATTACTAATACATGCACTCTGGCAGAGAATTATTACTATTGGTGGGACGTTGGGGAGCACTAAATGTCCTTTTTTTCCAGAATGAAGCAGCAGATCGCTAGGTGAGAGGTATTACATTCAGCTGAGTTAGCCCTACAAGGCATTGGGGGTCATTTACTAAGACCGGCTTATTACAGTGTTCTTAGATTCCCCCCTACGCTGCCATAAGAGGTGTGCGCCCTCATCCTAAATTAGGCGAATCTATGACAGTGTTTGGGCCATGTGAATAAATATCGTGACGCGGCTGGTCAAAAAAGGGACTTACGAAACATTATCTCACAATGTCTAATGTCTTGACTCGGGGTCTCTTGATCGCCTGCCATGGGACTTGCCATAATGTGTCTGTTGCATCTTTTCCTTCTCCTCAAACACCAGCTTGTTATTTGCCTTTCCTGTCTGAGAGTCTCTCCTCCACAACATTATGGGAGCAACTACGTTCTTGCCCCGTTTCTATCCTCCTTCATGGAGATCAGATTCCATACATACCTTGGATGGATCCCAGATACACGTTTTGCAATACTCCCACTTCTGTCAAGTTTGTCAACGATTCCTAACCACTAACTCAATGAATAGACCAGTTAACGGAGTTTGAGAAGGCTCTTTTTTCTACTGCCCCCCCCCCCGAAGGCAATGTCGCAACTATAGAAATTATTGTTAACGCCGAACCCTGTGGCGGCTCCTGCATTTTTTGACGAAATGGGAGGAGAAATTGAACATCTCATTGTCTGAATCAGAAGCACATCAGATCCTTACTAGATCTCATGGCTTCTCTAAGTGTGTTCATTTGCAAGAAAACTCGTATAAAATGATTTCTAGAGGGGCCCTAGACAATGATACATGCTGGAGATACAAAACTGCTTCAGGGACGATTTCACAACTGGTGGTTCTGTAAGAAGGTTAGGCCGTTCTGGGAGAGGGTTTCCAAGAATGGTTAAAGGGAATCTTTCACCTGTTTTTCACCTATATAACTAACAGCAGTGCCCCACAGACATACCTGTGTGCACTGTGTGTGTGTATTACATGTCATATCCCAGACATACCTGTGTGCACTGTGTGTCTGTATTACATGTCACATCCCAGACATACCTGTGTGCACTGTGTGGGTATTACATGTCATATCCCAGACATACCTGTGTGCACTGTGTGTCTGTATTACATGTCACATCCCAGACATACCTGTGTGCACTGTGTGTGTATTACATGTCATATCCCAGACATACCTGTGTGCACTGTGTGTCTGTATTACATGTCACATCCCAGACATACCTGTGTGCACTGTGTGTGTATTACATGTCACATCCCAGACATACCTGTGTGCACCGTGTGTGTGTATTACATGTCACATCCCAGACATACTTGTGTGTACTGTGTGTGTGTGTATTACATGTCACATCCCAGACATACCTGTGTGCACTGTGTGTCTGTATTACATGTCACATCCCAGACATACCTGTGTGCACTGTGTCTGTATTACACAGTGTAAAAAAAAATATGTGTAAAAGACCCCTAATCAATCTTTTAGGAAACAGTAGCCTTATTAGCAATGTGTGCAATGTATATGAGACAGACTTATTCTACTCAGAAAACTTCCGTTCTGTTTTTTTTTTTGCGGACCATTCATTTCAGTGCATTACGTTTCCATATGCCTGTTCCGCAAAAAAATAGAGCATGTCCTATTATTGTCTGCATTACGGACAAGGATAGGACTGTTCTATTAGGGATCAGCTGTTCCGTGCCACAAAATACGGAATTTACACGGCCAGTATCCTTATTTTTTGTGGATCCATTTTTTGCAGGCCACAAAATACATACAGTTGTGTGCATGAACCCAGAAAATCATAAAGTAGAATACACTGGTTTTCAGGACGTGAAGTTATGCACATTGCCTGAATCAAGGGCACGGAGGGGGCATTTTTATTCAGGGGGCATTCGGGCGCACAATGTGTGGAGCTACGATATTCAATGGGCACTGACTGTTATTTTTTAGGGGTGTAGTGTGGTGGTAGCATGCAGCAAAAGTGAGGAACCAAAGACATCTCGGTGACAAAGGCTATAGAGCTGGGAGAAACCGTCATGAAGGTCTGGACGCAAATGAGAAAAAAGATCAGAAGAGTTGTCACCCGTGAGTCGCTTGCTTGGCTATTTTCAGAACTCCCATAGAAATGAATGGAGGGAACATGCACTGTGCATTCCCCTTCACTTTCGGGGGCCCATTCTGCAGATAGGTGGGGTCCCAGATGTCTCCGATGAGACAACCCATTGGAAAAAAAGTTTTAATAAAAAAAATTGGAACAAAAAAATTCACACTCTCCATTACACACTTTATCCAACTTCTATGTCAGAAAAAGTGGAAAAGGTGCTTCATACTGTGAATATGGAGCTCATCCTTAATACCGTATTTCTCATTGTATTTACACCACACAACTGATATAAGTCTCCTGCTTCCCCTCAAACAGAATATTATAAAACTGTCTGCCTGCAGCCACCACTAGGGGGAGCTCAGTGCATAGGAATTTATACAGTTATTATTGGGGTATTCCCATCACAGACAATGCGGGCATATAGTTAGGATATGCCCTCATTGTCTGATAGGTGTGGGTCCTAGCTCTGGGACCCGCACCTACAGCGAGAACAGAGCAGGGAGAGTTGTGGCTGGAGGACCCCGGGGTCCGTCCACCACCAGGCGCAGCTCCCCGCTGCTGCCATAGAAGTGAATGGGAGCACACCGCGTATGTGCGTCCCCTGCTCACATTCATTTCTATGGGGCCAACATTTTCGGCAGCCCCATAGAAATTAATGGGGGGAGGGGGGGTGGCTGAACATGCGCAGTGCGCCCTTCTCCGCTTTCCCCGCTCCGTTCTCCATGTAGGTGCGGGTCCCAGAGGTGATATGCCCCCATTGTCTTAGATGGGACAACCCCTTTAAGGACAGATGTAAAAATATCTTTGCACTGAGCTCCCCCTAGTGGCAGCTGCCCGAAAACGTAGTGAATCTATATTAGGAACAGACCCCCCCCCTCTAGGGTGGCCATCCGTCTGTTTTTTGGCCGGACAGTCCGGTTTTTAAACTCCTAGTCCTCCATCGGCGCAAGGCCAGGACGGACGGCCAGAAGTCCGCCTTTCAGGACAGGCCTTTGGGGTGTGCGACCCGTGCGGTTGCACAGGTCGCTTCACTCCCGGCCAGTTAAGGGGGCGCCCTGCCAGAGCGCCCCCTTAATGACCCGGCCTTGTGCTTGTGCCCCCCTCAGACCTCAGATCAGCCCACCCAGCCACTTTAAAAAAAACATACTCAACTGTTCTACGCTGCCGCTGCCATCAGGTTCCGCGCTCCACTGTCTTCCTTGCCGGCGCGCACTATGACCTGACGCTGCATCAGATCACAGTATGCGCCAGCAGGCAAGACAGTTGGAGCGGGGAACCTGATGGCAGCGGCAGCGTAGAACAGAACAGGTAAGTATGTTTTTTTTAAAGTGGCTGGGTGGGCTGATCTGAGGTCTGAGGGGGGGCACAAGACGCTGGTCTGAGGGGGGCACAAGATCTGAGGTCTGATGGGGCACAAGACGCTGACCTGAGGTCTGATAGGGGCACAAGACGCTGGTCTGAGGGGGGCACAAGACCCTGACCTGAGGTCTGATGGGGGCACAAGACCATGATATGAGGTCTGAGGGGGCACAAGACGCTGACCTGAGGTCTGATGTGGGCACAAGACTCTGACCTGAGGTCTGATGTGGGCACAAGACGCTGACCTGAGGTCTGATGGGGGCACAAGACGCTGATCTGAGGTCTGATGGGGGCACAAGACGCTGATCTGAGGTCTGATGGGGGCACGAGATGCTGATCTGAGGTCTGATGGGGCACATTGTGTTGATCTGAGGTCTGATGGGGGCACAAGATGCTGATCTGAGGTCTGATGAGGGCACAAGACGCTGATCTGAGGTCTGATGGGGGCACAAGACGCTGATCTGAGGTCTGATGGGGGCACGAGACGCTGATCTGAGGTCTGATGGGGGCACATTCTGCTGATCTGAGGTCTGATGGGGGCACATTCTGCTGATCTGAGGTCTGATGGGGGCACGAGACCCTGATCTGAGGTCTGATGGGGGCACGAGACGCTGATGTGAGGTCTGATGGGGGCACATTGTGTTGATCTGAGGTCTGATGGGGGCACAAGACGCTGACCTGAGGTCTGATGGGGGCACAAGACGCTGATCTGAGGTCTGATGGGGGCACATTCTGCTGATCTGAGGTCTGATGGGGGCACATTCTGCTGATCTGAGGTCTGATGGGGGCACAAGATGTTGATCTAAGGTCTGAGGGGGGCACAAGACCCTGGTCTGAGGGGGGCATTTTATACTGCACACATTATGGGGGCATTTTATACTGGCACCTTATGTCAGGCACTATGGGGACAAGGAGGAGCACTATGCGGGCACTATATAGGAGTATTTTATACTGGCACAAATTATAGGGAACTATGTAGCTCAACTGGGGGCACTAAGATTTTTTTTGGGCACACAGTGGGCATTGGCACACATTATGGGGACATTGACTCTACTGGTGGCACTAATTATTTCTATTGGGACTTTGGGGAGCACTATTATTGTGGGGGGCACCCTGTCACGCTATCAGCTTAGCACAGTTATTTTTGGGGAACATTTTGGTTACACTTTAGTAGCGAAGTTATTTTTTTTAGAGCACTGTGTGCCAATAATTACTAAAGGAAGTACTATCTGTGGAGCACAGTGTCTGAATATTGGGGGGGGCAGGATGGGGTGTTCAAGAAGGTGGGAGAATGATGGAAAAGTAGGAAACTAAGATGTCTGTCTGTCAAATTCTGCAGAGAGAAGCGATGGCTGAAAGAAATCATCATGGCGGTCTGGTCTGAATGGAGAAGATTGAGGACACAGAATGTCTACATCAAAGACGACGTCACTGGATGTAAGAGGTATGGGGCGCTGTATTAGGGTACCTTCACATCTGAGTTAGTGATTCTGGCAGGCTGTTCCAGTAGAGAACAGCCTGCTGGAATTCACTGACTCCGGCACTGCTGGATACAGAATGCCCGCCGGCCAGTAAAACGGCAGCGGTAAAGCCGGCCCATTAGGGCAGTGTGTAATTGTGAACAGAAGAACCCTTGCCCTTGCCGGGCTGCCTGGGTGAAATTAAGGGTACATCTGGGTTCAACTCTGAACCCTGACAACCCCTTTAAGGTTTTCCTCTCTTTTTTTTTTTTTTTGCCGGGCACTTACTGGGAGAGGGGCGTGGTTTAGTAGGTTGGGGGTGTGGTTTGGCAGGTTGGGGGTGTGGCCTAAAATGTCCTCCTTTTTGGGATGAAGCAGGTGGCCACCCTACCCCCCTCAGGCTCCCAAGCAATCTCGTGGTCTGCCACTGAATTACACCTTATTTAACCTAATCTAGCCATATATATTTGATAGCTGTCTGCCAAGCTCTACTTTGGCGAACCGTTATTCCTTCCCACCCCCCATACACATGCATGCTAGACTCGGGCACGCATGCATGTGCTCTCAGTACAGATAGCAGAATAAGTTGTAGGCAGACGCAGCGGCATATCTCCCTTCAGAATAAAGGATCAGGCATGTTGATGTTCAGCTGCCTGGTCTTCCAGGGAAGAGCTGAGGCAATCATTGGCTGGTCGTCCATTCCCGCTAAAATTGGTGGGTTTGGACATTGTACATAATGTTTGTGACCAGCTTTAGTTGAAGCAGTCAGTTAGTAATGTTTGGCAGTGTTTAGCCTATATACCGCTATATACTGTAATTACACCGGGGCCCTCATCATTGCTGCTGTGTGAGTCGTACTTCAGGGATGAAGATATATGAGGATATAGCGCTCATTGTCATAACAGGGATAATTAGTGACAGTAACATCACTCGCTAATTACCTCCCAGCATCATATTGCTGCACCCTGAGGCAGGACAGTGATGTACCGCGCTGGGGAGATGGCAGCACACGTCTTCTTAACAAATCTGAATAATTGCCCTAGAATACAAAATGTGCTAAAACTGGTAGTGAAAGCTTCTCCACTGTATCATGATGCATCGCTGATGGAAAGGGAGCAGATACTGAACATTTAGCTGCCATTGGACTAGCAGCATGGAAAAGGGATGTCCAAAACAGTCTACCCCTCAAAAGGCATCTGTCAGCAGTTTTGTACCTATGACACTGGCTGACCAGTTACATGTGCACTTGGTAGCTGAAGACATCTGTGTTGTCCGGGGCGCCATTTGTTCACAGTGTATTCTGTGGCACAAAATTACATTCTATGAGAAATATCTGTCAGTCAAACCAGCCAATCAAATGCTCTCATCAATCATAAATTACTGAGCAAGTATTGGAATGTAAGCCACACCTCCTTAATGACATCATTCAGCTCTTCTCCAGGCAGGTTCTATGGTTGCCTTACAGTGAAAACTTTTTATTGACATGAATTTCCCTCTGCTGTATTGTCCCCTCCTGTCAGAGCCAAGTTATTGGGGTGTCTGCACTTCCAGATCATTGTGTTATCATGTCTCTCAAGTGTCCCTCTTTTGGAGAGACAATGCCTCTTTATGATCCAAGTCCCTCAGTCCCTCTTTGATCCTTAAAGGCTATGTACACCTACGTAGGCAATTTTTCTTTATGACTGCATTTTACTCAGTTTTGGCTACAAATAATTTTTTCAATTGGCCTTTATTAAAAATATTGACCCATTCTGTCACAAAAGGTTAACTGTTTTTCTAAGGCCCCATTCACACGACCGTATTTTTGCGGGTCCGCATTATTGCGGACCCGCAATAATACGGGGGCCGTCCGGCGTGTGTTCCGCACCGCTCGAAACACACGCCGGGCGCCCCCATTCAAAATGCCTATACTTGTCTATGCGTGCAGACAAGTATAGGACATGCTTCATTGGAGCTAGCTAGACAGAGCTAGCTCCATGCGGCGGCTCCCTGCTCCCATAGAGGTGAATGGGGCCGTATCTATTCCGCAATATTGCGGAATAGATACGACCCCATTCACACGGCCTAAAGGTGCATTCACACAATCGTATAAATGGATCCACATCCGCTCCGCAATTTTGCAGAACAGTTGCGACCCAGTCATTTCAATGGGGCCGCAAAAGATGCGGACAGCACAAGGCGTGCTGTCCGCATCTGTTGTTCTGTTCCGCGCCCCCCCAAAAAATATAGAGCATGTCCTATTCTTGTCTGCAACCCATGAAACAAAATACATTTCTGTGCATGAGGTCTAAATGGAACACAGTTTTGTTGGAGGAGAACATGGGAGAGGTGATGCATTTTTCGTGGTACTCTTTGAAGAGACACCACGGCAATATTGCATATATGCAAATACGAGTGAAATAGGAGACACCCGCTAGTAGTTACCCTAATGCATTTTATGAATTTAAAGGGGTTGTCGCATTACAACGACTTATCTTCAGAATAGTGGTAGTAGAAAAGGACCGGCACTCACTCAAAGTTGCTTTTAGAAGATGCTTATTTATTGCCACATGTTTGTGACGCATTTCGGCACAATCTGTGCCTTCCTCAGACACTGACATTGTGCCGAAACGCATCACAAACATGTGGCAATAAACGAGCATCTTCTAATAGCAACTTTGAGTGAGTGCTGGTCCTTTTCTACTACCATTGTCAAGGGACACCACCCTAGGACACGTGCACCGCAACACCATCCCGTAGTGCTGACTACTATTACTTATCTTCAGAATAGGAGATAAATATTTTATTGCCATGTGTCTGACCACAGGTCCCCTGCCAATAACAAAAACTGAATGGAGCGATGTTCGTGCATTTGCACTGCCGCGCCACTCTCGCTTGTACTTGGCTATCTCCAGCAGTCCCATAGGGTTGAATGGAGCAGAGGTGCACATGAGTGACTGATGCTCTATTGGATTGAGGAAACACGTGGCCCCCATTTTTGTGATCGGCAAGGGTTCCTACTGTGGATAGTTTAAGCAGATGGAAAAACATCATGACTGTGGTCCACACCATGTTAGTGACCAAACGCTATGCAAGGCTCGCCCCCGTGACTTCAGACCTTGTCTTGCAATGGCTGTACGTAATGGGAATTGATGCAACTGCCACATTAAGACAGAAAGACAAAGCGGCTAAGCAGTTTTAGGGTGCTACTCCAGAGTGCGGCTGGCAGCATGTGGCCAAGCCACACCCACCCATGGCAACCATTTGTTTGCGCGGTTGGGAGTTACCTGCCTGCATGTGGGCACTGTGGGTCACACCCTTAAAGGAGTTTTCCCATGAATAATGTAAAAAATGCAAATCAGACATTATATAGTACATGACAATCACTTTCTAACAAAGCTAGAACCAGCCCTGTACCTCACATGGATCCAGAGATCTCCACATTCATTGCTCTGCTAGATTTATATCAAGCTGGCAGCTCAAGGGGAGTGTCTTTTCTGCTGCAGCTCGGGGGGGGGGGGGGTGTCCATGCTCTCCCTATCACAGCTCAGGAGGTGTGTCTCAGCTCTACCTATCACAGCTCAGAGGGCGTGTCTCAGCTCTCCCTATCACAGCTCAGGAGGCGTGTCTCATCTCTCCCTATCACAGCTCAGGGGATGTGTCTCAGCTCTCCCTATCACAGCTCAGGAGGCGTGTCTCAGCTCTCCCTATCACAGCTCAGGAGGCGTGTCTCAGCTCTCCCTATCACAGCTCAGGAGGCGTGTCTCAGCTCTCCCTATCACAGCTCAGGAGGTGTGTCTCAGCTCTCCCTATCACAGCTCAGGAGGTGTGTCTCAGCTCTCCTTATCACAGCTCAGGAGGCAACTGAAGGATGAAACTGAGCATGTGCGGCCTTCTCAGTGAGCAGGTCAAAGAAATAAGAAAGTAAGTGGCACATAAACAAACACATTTTATTGAATAACTCAGTAGCTATAACACATTTTTAATTACATGCAATTACAAAACTACTCAGATCCAGGTGTTGGTTTGAAAACTGTAGAATATTTTTTGTGGGACAACTCCTTTAACCACTTCTCCTGTCAACCAACCATTGAAGCAAACCTCCAGTTCAAGAACAAAAAATCACTTTAACCTTGCGCCGAGCAGAACACTTATCTGGTGTCCTCTTTTTCATCTTTTTAGCTGCCGATACTTCAGTTCCTAGGCTTTTCTTCTGTCCTCAAAGATGGCCACACTGCTTCTCAGACTACCTGGTGCATACTGTCCATTTGGTAGCACAAGACACGTCTTGCTGCCTGTGGTGAACAGTACTGGCCAATCCAAGAGCCGAGATGGACAAGTAGAAAGTATCTTGGACTACTGATGGTCCAAGACCATGCACCAGGTGGTCCTTGGGATGGGTCATCAGTATGTGACCAGTGGAGGTCTGACTCAGGGTGTCCCTGTGATCAACTGTTTGAAAAGGCCAAGGTTTTCTTCAAAGAGCAGAGTCAGAGGTTAATGATCCTGAATCTGCCCATTTAGGAGGTTAGGTATTGGAATAGTTTGGAACTGTGTTTGATACTGTTGGATGTACTAACATCATGCAGGAGCCCCAACACCAGGGTCTACCCCGAAGAAAGAAAGAATGTGCCCTCCTATCACTGCCCTGGCCCTAAGGAGCATCAGTGTGAATAACTGTTGTAGCTAGAGCCACTACCACTCCCATCCTCCGATCCTCCAGAGCTTGCGACCATGATATAGCCAGGTACCTTGCGACCATGATATAGCCTTCTGAAACTGGTCTTATCTTCGGAACAGAGACTCGCTGCCGGCAATGTACCAAGACTCTAACGGTGCATTAAGGAGGAGGCATAATGTTAAGATCTGTACGTCTGGCTTGTCAAGGCTTTATGGATGACTGTCATAAGAAGCTCTGAGATGAAGCGAGTGATAAGCCGGGTAACAACAGCATATAGCCAGAACAATAGCTGACCCTAGTGCAACATCAAGAAAGGGACAAGGAACAGAGCGTCCCTGTGCGGAGAAGAATAGACTTCATCACGACATAACAAATTGTGGCGGTATAAAATAAGTCAGGGCTTGCTGGTCACATAGCTGCTCGCGGTGTGGGTTACAGCCGGCTGAATGGCTGCGTTTGTCTTGGTGCCCTGCTGATCCCCCTTAGGGAATGTGGACTTTGTTGGGTTGTCACCGGGTTAAATAAATATCTCGTATTGTTAGGACTTGGAAGCCATTGTGGTCGGATGACAGGTGGGAAGGTAAATCTGAAGCTGGGAGAAATGGAAAAGAAAATGTACTATATGTGTATAAAATCATGTGCTATTTTTTGTGAATTTTGGGGACAGGACAAGTATTCAATTTTTCCTCTACGTTCCGGCCGCAGGTTTTATTTCTGCCGTATTATACCATATACCAGTTGTCACTAGCTGACAGGAAGGGGATAAAACAATGAAAACAACTTACAGTATATTTGCTAGTTCAAACCCTCTCTCGGCTGTGTCTTGTGTACGTGGCTGCAGGAGCGGCATGGCTGTAAACCTAACATGACCACTGCGGTTAATCATTGGGCTTAGAGGGCTCGTGCTGTATACCGCTGAGGACAGTAGCTGGCTGCAGCGGTCATGTGCGGTATACAGGCACGTCATCGTTGCAGCCAAGAAGATGTGAAGGCTGCAGCGGACGGTAGGATTGGAGCCACATCGTTGGAGCAGAGGAGGTTCGAATCGTCAAGTATAACTTGTTTGGTTAATTAACCCCTTCTCTGCCATGTAGCAATTTATTATTGTAGCCTGAACAAAGCATTATTATTTTATATCTAGGGGTAATAATTGCAGTTGGATGGTTTTTGTTTTTGGTTGCTGGTCGTGTTTATTATTCTCCTACGAATGTTTACTTGCTAATGGTCACAAATGTGGTGGGACAATCCTGTGACTCCATCTTCAAAAAGGTCAGGATTTATGCAAATTTGCCGCTAAAGTGTGGCCAAATGTTTAGAGGTGTTCTCGGGGGCAGGGACAAAGAACTGCAGAGAGTGTTTTTAAGTCTAGCCATAAATTGCGTCCCACCACCTTCCTGAATGACACCCTAGACCCTCATTAGCTGCTTTGCTTCAGTTTTGACTTGGCATTTGTAGTCTTGGTGGTCACAAGTGACATTACCATTGATAAGCCGGCATCGGTCTTGTGCATTTATACGACATCTCACCAATTCTGGTCTGGTGGGAACCAGAAGTGGTGTGGACGAGAGCCGCAATGCTGGAACCGGCACACTGCAGTAAGTTGAGTGTTTTTTCCCCATTTTCCAGGATGTCCAGCCCCATGCATTTTATTTTTGGTGTAGGACCACCGCTTTAACAATAGGGTTACATCACAGTCTGTTTAGGGGGTTGAAAACAATCTGACCATTGAGGCTCAGGCTTCTTGACAACGCTATAAAATTGTCGGATTGTGACGACTTTGACTTCAGTGGTTCCCTACAGAAAAAAATTTGGGGGTACCTGCAAATGTTTTATTACCTGTATGTATTTTATTGCTATGTTATGTTTAGGCCGTGTATTTCAGCAGAAGAGGTATGGTAGGGATTAGTTGGCAGGAACAGTGTTAACCACCCTATTCCAGGGGCGTAACCACCATAGCGGCAGACCATGCGACTGCTATAGGGCCCAGGACAAGAGGGGGCCCAGTCTTAGTTGGGATTATCTCCTCTTCTACTGGAGGTGAAAACTTGGTCAGGACTCTACCCTCTAAAGCAGGGGTGCACAACGTTTTCTGGGTGGGGGCCATATTATCCGACTGAACCAACGTCAAGGGCCGAAAATAAAATTTAAAGGGGTGTTACCAACTGAAATACTGTATTTATGGCAGATTGAACACACAGTGTATACCATTAATGTCTAGTTACAGTTCCAGGAGTCCCATCTAATGGGAGAAATACATGAAAAATGCATGTGAGCAGCCACAAAACATGGACATGCATGTCTGTTACCAGATGGATAGGGCCACACAGAATGGTATCAAGGGCCGCATGTGGCCCCCGGGCCGCAGGTTGTGCACCCCTGCTCTAAAGGAACAACTTTAAGCAAATGAAGCAGTGGAAAAAATGGCCTAAGGGTCATTGAAAGGGGTTTAGGCAGAAACCCTTCTGTCCTGTGTGGGGGGCCTGGTTTGATCCTTGCTATGGGGCCCTTACTTCTCTATGTATGCCACTGCCCTGTTCCTCTGCTCTTCGTAGGGCTGGTCCAACTTGCCAGGAGGGGGAGTTCCTTAGACATAGTGAAGAGGATAGGAAGCACAATCCAGGTGTTCTACTCCTAGAGCTTGTTACTCCATTCTCCTCTGTGAGACCATCACTCCAGAAAGATTATCAGGGCCAAGACAGCTTTTCAGAAACTTCAGTGTGCTTTGTTGGCAGGGTCATCAGCAAAACCACCGCGTCTAGGGTGGCCAGACGTCCAGTTTTAAGCCGGACAGTCCGGTTTTTAAACTCATTGTCCGCCATCCGGCGTTAGGCCAAGACGGACTGCTAGTTGTCCTCCTTTCGGGCGGTGATGTCCCTTTAAGTATCCCCCAACCAATCAGGAGGAAGCTTTCACTGTGCGCTGCGCTCTGCTGGCCTGTGACGTGACGTCACAGGCCAGCAGAGCGCAGCGCAGAGTGAAAGCTTCCTCCTGATTGGTTGACGTCACTGCGCTGCCTCCGTCTTGCCGTTGGCGCCGGCAATAAATTGTGCAGGCGGGCGCAGTGGCGCGTGACGGCGGCGCACGGACTTGTCCCGAGGTTGGATCGCTTGTGGGCCTTGCGGCTATCTTCTTGCTTGCCGCCCTCGCCTGAGCCTGACTCCAACTGTCTCCAGACTCTAACTTGTGTAAGTGCGGCGTGCCCCGGCCAGCAGCAGCGCAGGCTGAGGTAAGATTTTTTTTTTTTTTTTATGGGGCACAGTGGGCTAATCTGAGGTCTGAAGGGGGCACTACGGGCTGATCTGAGGTCTGAAGGGGGCACTACGGGCTGATCTGAGGTCTGAAGGGGGCACTACGGGCTGATCTGAGGTCTGAAGGGGGCACTACGGGCTGATCTGAGGTCTGAAGGGGGCACTACGGGCTGATCTGAGGTCTGAAGGGGGCACTACAGGCTGATCTGAGGTCTGAAGGGGGCACTACGGGCTGATCTGAGGTCTGAAGGGGGCACTACGGGCTGATCTGAGGTCTGAAGGGGGCACTACGGGCTGATCTGAGGTCTGAAGGGGGCACTACGGGCTGATCTGAGATCTGAAGGGGGCACTACAGGCTGATCTGAGGTCTGAAGGGGGCACAGTGGGATGATTTGAGGACCATTACAGCAGGTCCTTATTATTTCTGGGAGCACTACTGGAGGCACTATGGGAAAATGGTTTCTATTATGGGGAATTATTACTATTGGGGGTGTTACTATTATTAGTACAATATGGAGGGCACTACTGCTAAAAAGGGATACTGGTGGAGCATTATCACTATTGGGGCACTATTACTAATGGGACTATTTTAGGCAGTATTTTAGGCAGCAGCAGGATAACAGTAAAAGTGGGTAATCTATGATGTCTTTGTGGCAGAGAGAAGATGGAGCTGAAAGAAGTGTCATGGCGGTGTGGGCCATGGCGGTATTTTTATAGTTAGGCTTACTTGCTTGAATTTTCACGTGGTGGGGGTGGGGGTGCCAGATCCCCATCCGACCTGTGTATGTGTGGTAAGAGCCAGGGGAGGTGTGATGGGTGACGGTGTACGAGCCGATTGGGGGCGTGGTTTAGCAGATTGGGGGCGTGGTTTAGCAGATTGGGGGGTGTGGCCGAAAATGTCCTCCTTTTTGAGATGAAGCTGGTGGCCACCCTAACCGCGTCACAGACCCTGCTGCTGGTGAAGGGAAACAGCTCAGACACCCATCACCTAGAATAACCACCAGGTCTTACCAACTTCAATCCTGTATCACACGGTGGACATCTATATCCACTAGTGTCTGCTGGTGCCATTAAATTTCCACCTAACCAACCACAATATCTTCTCATGTGGTGTTTGAAACTGAATTTTGTGCTTAATACTGCTGGATGGGCCACACGTTATTTTTTGCAGTGTGTAAACACTTTGTATATATGATAATATGGGAGTTGCAGAGAGCGATGAGAGCGATGAGGAGAAAGCGAAGCTACTAAATATCTTTTTCTCCACTGTATTCACTGAGGAAAATGAACTGTCAGATGAAATGCAGAATATAAAAGTAAATTCCCCATTAAAAGTGCCCTGTCTGACCCAGGAAGAAGTAGAGCTACGTCTTAAAAAGATTAAAATAGACAAATCGCCAGGACCGGATGGCATACACCCCCGTATCCTAAGAGAATTAAGTAATGTCATCGCTAGACCCTTATTTCTGATATTTAAGGACTCTATACTGACAGGGAGTGTTCCACAGGATTGGCGCATAGCAAATGTGGTGCCAATATTCAAAAAGGGTCCAAAAACAGAGCCTGGGAACTATAGGCCGGTAAGTTTAACATCTGTCGTGGGTAAACTGTTTGAGGGTTTTCTAAGAGATGCTATCTTGGAGTACCTCAATGAAAATAAGCAAATTACTCCATATCAGCATGGCTTCATGAGGGATCGGTCATGTCAAACCAATTTAATCAGTTTCTATGAGGAGGTAAGTTCTAGACTGGACCGCAGCGAATCAATGGATGTCGTATATCTGGACTTCTCCAAAGCATTTGACACTGTACCACATAAAAGGTTAGTATATAAGATGAGAATGCTTGGCCTGGGAGAAAATGTCTGTATCTGGGTAAGTAACTGGCTCAGTGATAGAAAACAGAGGGTGGTTATTAACGGTACATACTCAGATTGGGTCACTGTCACTAGTGGGGTACCACAGGGGTCAGTATTGGGCCCTATTCTCTTCAATATATTTATTAATGATCTTGTAGAAGGCTTGCACAGTAAAATATCAATTTTTGCAGATGACACTAAACTGTGTAAAGTAATTAACACAGAAGAGGACAGTACACTGCTACAGATGGATCTGGATAGACTGGAGGCTTGGGCAGAGAAGTGGCAGATGAGGTTTAACACTGACAAATGTAAAGTTATGCATATGGGAAGGAATAATGCAAGTCACCAGTACATACTAAATGGTAAAATATTGGGTAACTCTGACATAGAAAAGGACCTAGGAATTTTAGTGAACAGAAATCTAAGCTGCAGAAACCAATGTCAGACAGCTGCTGCCAAGGCCAATAAGATAATGGGCTGCATCAAAAGAGGCATAGATGCCCGTGATGAGAACATAGTCCTGCCACTTTACAAATCACTAGTCAGACCACACATGGAGTACTGTGTACAGTTCTGGGCTCCTGTGAACAAGGCAGACATAGCAGAGCTGGAGAGGGTTCAGAGGAGGGCAACTAAAGTAATAACTGGAATGGGTGGACTACAGTACCCAGAAAGATTATCAAAATTAGGGTTATTCACTTTAGAAAAAAGACGACTGAGGGGAGATCTAATAACTATGTATAAATATATCAGAGGTCAGTACAGAGATCTCTCCCACGATCTATTTATCCCCAGGACTGTGACTGTGACGAGGGGCCATCCTCTGCGTCTGGAGGAAAGAAGGTTTGTACACAAACATAGAAGAGGATTCTTTACGGTAAGAGCAGTGAGACTATGGAACTCTCTGTCTGAGGAGGTGGTGATGGTAAGTTCACTAAAAGAGTTCAAGAGGGGCCTGGATGTATTTTTGGAGGGTAATAATCTTACAGGTTATAGTTACTAGAGAGGGGTCGTTGATCCAGGGAGTTATTCTGATGCCTGATTGGAGTCGGGAAGGAATTTTTTTCCCTAGTGGGGAAAACTGGCTTCTACCTCACAGGGTTTTTTTGCCTTCCTCTGGATCAACTTGTAGGAAAACAGGCCGAACTGGATGGACAGATGTCTTTTTTCGGCCTTATAAACTATGTTACTATATTTTATATTATTATATATTTAATTTTGGCCTGATTCTTCAAACTCAAACTACATTACCACTGCACTGATCCCAATGGAGCAACGGACTGAGAGAGTACACCATGACACCACACCTCTTCAGGACCACTACCACTCCTATGATGAGGCGCACTCCTCCGGCAGCTCAGAGGGGAAACAAAGAGTCGTGTAAAAATCCGATTTTTGTAAACCACCCCCAGTATGTGGTCAGTATTTTGCATCAGTATTTGCAAGCCAAAACCAGAAGGGGATTCTGCAGAGAAAAATGATGAGGATGTGTTCACACGTAGGTTTTTGCTGGCGTTTTTCTGCTCTTTTGCCATTTTAGGGCTCATGCACACGACCTTATGTATTTTGCGGTCTGCAAAAACGGATCAGCAAAAAATATGGATGATGTCCATCTGCATTCTGTATTTTATGGAACAGCTGGCCCCTAATAGAACAGTCCTATCCTTGTCCGTAATGCGGACAATAATAGAACATGTATTTTTTTTTTTTCGGGACGGACATAAGGAAAAGGAATGCACACAGAGTAACTTCCGTTTGTTTTGTCTTTTTGAGGACCCATTGAAATGAATGGTTCCACATACGGTCGGCAGAAAAAACGGAATGGATACGGAATAAAAATACGTTTGTGTCCATGAGCCCTTAGTGGCATTTTTTGGTGCTTTTTTTGTCCAGTAAAAAGCTCCAGAATATGAAATGCAGGCAATTTTTGCTAATGATGTTTTTGTTAATTAAGGGCTTTTTCACATCTCCGTTCTCTATTCCGTTATGGCTTTCTGTTATAACATCGTTATAATGGAAAATAACGGAATCCATAAGACGAAACTCAAAACGGAAACCTTTAGAGGCGTTGCGTTTTGATCCGTCATAATAGAAGTATATGGGCAAGCACAGCGGATCCGTCCTGGTTTCCTGTTGACAGAACTTTGTTTTCCATCCTGCATAACGGAAACCAGGACGGATCTGTTATGCTGCCCATAGACTTCTATTATGTCTCTAAAGGTTTCCGTCTTGTGGATTCCGTTATAACCGTTTTTTAATGCAAAGCCATAATGGAATACAGAACGGAGATGTGAACAAGCCCTGAGTGGTGTTTGTTGGTTTTTTATTTTTTTGGTTCTGGTATTTCAACATTTCCTTTTGTATAGGGAAACATGGCAGGAAACAAAATGTTTAGAAAAAAAAGTCATTTAGAAAAAAAATTGCCATAAAAAAAAAATATCATAAAAGCTGCCGATTTCAAATCTGAAGTGCAGGTCAAGCATGTGGATGAGATTTCTTAAATGCAGCAGATTTGCATCACCAAAATCCATGCCGGCAAAACACCCGCTCATCCACCACGTGTGACGGACAAACTCATTACCGATTGTCATCAGATACAGTAATGCTCCATTTTTTCCCACTCTGGCCACCTGCACAGTACAGCTCCATCCTCCAGCATGACTCAGGAGTCATCTTTTATTTCTATCACTAGTGCGGAGTGCCGCCATCTACTTATTAATCTCCTGTTATAAGTGACAATCCTTCTGGAAATAATGCATCTTAATCTGATGGGATTTCTACAAAATCTCCAAACTAGCACAGAATTAAAAAGATGAATCCATCGTAAAAAGAAGCAATCTCCGTGATTGAATTGCATTTAGAAGATATTTTATATCAGACGGTTTGTTGCTGAGGAAGGATATGGGCTACGGGGGGATTATAATCTGTTGTCATGCCAGATTTTATTGCGTTTGAGATTACAGCCCGCAGAGAATTTGCCACCTTGATTTTTCAATAGCAAATTTGACTACAGGGTGAGTCAAAAGTCTCAGGACACCCTTTTATTTCAGAACTGAAACGGAAAATAAAATATCTGAATACCCCAGCAAGAAATGGGTGAGGGGGCTTTTAGGCTATGTACGGAAAATGGCCGCCATCTTGAAAGCCGCCATGTTGGTTCATGGGCAAACCGTGGCACGTGTGCCACAGATGGCACACAGGCCATATTTAAAAGGGTATTCCCATCTCACAAATGTAGTTTGTATAGTTAGATATAGCCATACCAATATTATTACTAATAGAATCTTGTTTAGAAGATTTCCCTATTTCTATATCCATTGTCCCACACACATCAGTCAGGCCGTTGCCCCTAGTTACGGCCAGTGCAGCCATGTAGTAGTGGTGGTCAGCTTGCTCCTTTTCAAACCCGCTCTGAGGTAACTGCTGTATTGTGAACACACATGGCATGAGCATGAGGAGACACATCTTAGGGTACTTTCACATCTGTGATTTGGACACTACCTCCATAGAGATGAATTGATCTTGGAACAGGATCCGTTTCTCTGCGTTTTGGAAGCGCAGACAAAAATGCTACAATCCTAAGGGCTTGTTCACATCACCGTTAGGGATTCCGTTCTAACTTTCCGTTATAACATCGTTATAACGGAAAATAATGGAATCCATAGGACAGAAATCAAAACGGACACCTTTAAGAGGCATTCCGTTTTGATCCGTCATAATAGAAGCCTATGGGAAAGCATAACGGATCCGTCTGGTTTCCGTCCACTTCTATTATGACGGATCAAAACGGAATGCCTCTTAAAGGTGTCCGTTTTGATTTCTGTCCTATGGATTCCGTTATTTTCCGTTAAAACGATGTTATAATGGAAATTTAGAACGGAATCCCTAACGGTGATGTGAACAAGCCCTAAGATGCGCCTCCGCATGCTCATGCAATGTGCGTTCACAATACAGCAGTTACCTCAGAGCGAGTTTGAACAAGAGTAAGCTGGTCAACACTACTACATGGCTGCGGTGCCCGTAACTAGGGGCAACAACCTGACTGATGTGTGTGGGACAATGGATATACAAATAGGAAAATCTTCTAAACGGTACATTTTATATAAATACATTCTATTAGTAATAATATTGGTATGGCTATATCTAACTATACAAACTACATTTCTGAGATGGGAATACCCCTTTAATTGGCACGCAGCAACATAGTCTGCACCTTTAATTTTAACAAATTCAGACCCGCCAGAAAGGGTGCGCCTGCTAGCCCTGCCCTGCGCACTCTCCAGCATGCCAGCCAGCTAGCAGACTCCACTGCCTTACAGGCTGACTAGTTGCTGTACCGCTAGTGTCCCTCTGCTGCTGGCACAGCTGACAGCATAGAGATGGGATTACTAATGACACAGATGACTGGGGTGGGAGTAGTAGTGACACAAGTGACAGTTTAGGGGATGAGAGTAGTAGTGGTATAAGTGACAGTAGGGGATGTGCTGAGGCAGGCAGGTGGAAGGATGACGGTGAGCTTGGGGAATGGGGGCAGCATTGTGACTAATTTAGGGGTGGAGGATGGTGAGCCTGCATGTGATTGCTGAGAGTAGGGTGACAATGTGGAACAAACTTCTGAAAACTTTTTTTTTTGGGGGGGTGAACCTGCGTGTGACTGCTGGGGTTAATGAGGGGACAATGGGGAGCAAGCTTCTGACAACTTTGGTGGTGAGCGGATGTTGAGCCTTCATGTGGCTGTTGGGAGTAAAGAGTGGACAAAGCTTCTGACAACTTTGGAGGGTTTTGGAAGATAGTGAGCCTGCATGTGATTGCAGGGGGGATGGGTAGCAGGCTTCTGACAACTTTGGAGGTAGTTGGAGGATGGTAAGCCTGCATGGGAGTTCTCATGCAGGCTTACTATGACCCACAGCTGGATAGTCTTTGCAAAGAAGTCAGGAACAAGGATTACACTGAATGGTAAGTTAAAGGGGTTGTCCCATGAAAAATTTTCTACAGTTTTCAGACCAGCATCTGGATCTAAATACTTTTGTAATTGCATGTAATTAACAATTTTGTATATCCAATGGGTTATTCACTGAAATCTCTCTGTACAACACCACCTGCTGTTTTTTTTTTTTCTTTTTCTTATTTCTTTGTCCGGCTCATAAAGATGCCTGCACATGCTCAGTTTCATCCTATCCTTTCATAGATGTGCCGCAGCCCGGGAGGAGCTGGAGTGCAGGATCAGAGTGGTAGTGGCTCTGGCTGCAACAACAGGGCAGTGACAGGAGAGTGCACTCTTTCTTCCCTTGGGGAAACCCCCTGATAGTGAGGCTGCTGCCTGTTGGTAGGTACCTGGCAGGAGGTGTAGGGTGCAATGGCTAGCATATGGTGCAGGAGTCAGAAAACCAGGCCAGAGGTAGAAGAAAAAAAGCCTCTCTTTACTGAAGTGCAAAATAGTAGTTGTAGTACATCCAACGACAATAATGCACATTTCCAAATGTACAAGAATTCCAAGTGCAATTCTCTACCAGATAGTGATGTTTGGATTTAGGCAAGGATGGGAGTTATGGCCTTCTTTGTGCACTAGCTTGCTAAAGTCTCTCTCAGTTGAATCTATGGTAATAATACCCATCTAATAATGGCTGTGGTGTCCACTGCGGGATACAGGGTTTTGAAGGGACGTCTGGCCAGGACATGTCCAAGTATGAAAGGTGTCTTAACAGTGTCCCTCACTGCAGCAAAGCCTGAATGGTTGCAGTAGCAGGTTACCTGGCTGACTCCTATGCTTGGACGTGCAAATTCCAAGTTCTTCCCTTTTTTCTCTTTTTCTCCTTTGTCTTGCACAGAGAAGAGGGAGCACATGGACCCATACTTACCAACTTTTCAGTTGGTAAAATTGGGGCATATACGCCCCAGAACACTTGGAACATTCACTTACTGTATGGGCGGGTAGTGCTAACCATGACAATTTATTACTCAAGACAATACTCTATTTGCCGGGACTGTCTCTGAAAATCAGGGCAGTCCCGCCAAATTTGGGACCTTGCCTCCTCTCTTTCTGAACTCCAGCCTAGACTCATCTAACCCTGGCTGTGCCATCCATACCGTGATATGCTGGGTACAATATATGGCATTAACATTACATAACATTAAACAACAAACCATTTTCAGATGCCTCCTGCTCTGGGGTACTGCAGATGGAGACAAAATTAGAAATATTTATTTGCTGGTGATTTTTAGCTATTGTCTGAATTGCTCTTAAGCCCGTTGATGACCACACACTGACAAGGTCCTGGAACTTACACCCACGCCACTGTACCTGTACAGCATAGATGTAGAGCTCCTGCAGTGTGTCAGGTGGGGTGTCCAGCAGTCTCTTCGTAAAGAACACAGAAGTGATCTGTGATGGCTTCTGTCTTCTCTATATACATATACAGTTCTCAATGTGTGCTGTGTAGTGAATAGAGATAGCACCGCTGTGCCTATTGGAAGGGGTGATCAATTGAGGGCTGGGTGTCCTCCCACCAGATCAGCTCTGCCAGTGACTAATATCACCACGTGGGGTTGTTTTCCATTGTAGTTGGGGCTCCTATAGTTACAATGAAAACTGTAAGGCTACTTTCACACTTGCGATTTCCTTTTCCGCTATTGACATACGTCATAGAATCTCAATAGCAGGGAAAAACGCTTCCGGGGACAAAACTGAACTGAACGAAACAGAATGCACCAGAAAGCATTCCGTTCCGTTTGGTTGCGTCCCCATCGCAGACAGAATAAAGCTACAAGCAGCGTTTCTCCGTCCGCTATGTGGTGTGGAGCAAGACACTCCAAAACTCCATTGAAAGTCAATGGGGGACGGATCTGTTTTCTATTGTGTCAGAGAAAACGGATCCGTCCCCATTGACTTACATTGAGGGTCAGGACAGATCTGTTTTCTTTCTGACTTTCAATTTGGGACGACTTGGCTATTTTAAAGATAGTACAACCGGATCCATTTATAACAGATGCAGATGCTTGTATTATCAGTAACGGAAGTGTTTTTGCTGATCCATGACGAATCCAGCAGAAACACTGGTGTGAAAGTAGCCTTAAAGGGAACCTGTCATCTCCGAAACACCCCCTGAACTACAGTAAGCGTTGTATAGTGTAAGTGATGCTGAATCTGAATATGTAAGTTTTATCTTCATACTCACTTCCATTCTGACGCTGTGCTCCCACAAACCAGCAGTAAAATGCATTGAGAAGACTCTTCTTTGAGTCCTCTCCGTTATGTAAGTGAGCACTGAAGTCCTCTCAGTGCATTTTACTGCAGGTTTGTGGGAGCACAGCGTCAGAATGGAAGTGAATATGAAGATAAAAATTACATAACCGGATGCGACCTCACTTACACTATACATGGCTTACTTTAGTTTGGAGGGTGTTTCAGAGCTGACAGGTTCCCTTTAAATAGAATGCAAAGTAAAAAAAACAAAACTGCTGCCATAGACCGCCGGGACTTTACAAAGTATAGAGTTTTTTTGCAAACAGGAATAAAGAACTAAGTTATTTTTTAATTTTACTTTTTGTACATTTTAATAACTAACAAAAGCAAAACAATAATATAAAAGTATATGCTGTGAATAAAGTATAAATGACAAAAGTTAGAGCTGATAAACCACTAGCAAACTGTGAGTAAAGTTATTAAAAATTGTCAATTCCTGTAGGATACTCATTAAACAGTCTCAAAAATGGTAATTTCGTTGCCTGCCGTTCAGTAGGAATAACCTTTGATTGAGACGTTCCTTTCTATAGGATGATATTCTCTATACACAGACGCTCCGTGTGTCTCAGACTCCTGATTCCTTATTATAAATGACCTGGCTCAGATATTCTCGGTGAAATTATCATTCGAGGTTTAACTGTAATAAACCTGAACACGGTCAAATATCCCTCCATTTTGCAGAAATCTTCTAGGAAGCCGCTATTTCTAGCAAGGCCACTTATACCGGTAAAGGTGGCATTACCGCCTGCTGTTTACCAGTCATTGTGTCAGTGACGACTCTGCCAAGAAAGCTCTCCAGCTGTGATGGAGAGTGAGATCACAATCCTGCCCCTCCTCAGCTGACAGGTAACCCTCCAAGACGTCTTCCCTGAGCGCCGGCCACATGCAGCGTCTTACCTAAACTGCTCTGCAGAAATAATTCAATTAAGACCGAAGCTGTTGTGAATGTCTGAGTCTAATTCCCTCAAGGCAGCCTGCTCTGAGAATATTGATTAACAGGGAATTAAATCCGGGTATCAGACGGTGTTATTACAGAGGGGCGTTCATATTTCATGATTTATAGAGACAAATAAAAAGATCTATCTATCTATCTATCTATCTATCTATCTATCTCATTATTAGAGATGAGCGAATCATGCAAAATTTTATTCGCTGAACATTCGCCGAACTTTTCCTAAGATTCGTATATTCGACGAATAGATTCGTTGAATTTGCGTACAAAATATACATAATTATATGGCTTTTAGCGAACATTTGTGCACTAATAACGAACTTACAGGTAAAAAGGTACTCAACCTCTTTGAGCACGTACGCATAAGTGTACAAAGTGCGTACGAAAATGACGGGCTTTGCTGCAGAGGAATGGTGGAGTAGGAGGAACGCTCTGAGTCTGACCCCTGGCTACATATGGATACTGTATCAGCAGATGACAGCAGATCATCCGGCTGAGACTGAGATGAGCGTGCCATCCACTCCACTACCTCACCCACTTTCTCCTCCACTACAATTTTGCGCCTCGGTGGGTTAGCCTGGTGGAACAACGACCAAGTATTGCGAATACTACTAGTAGATGCTCCGGCTACAGGTCCTTTTCTGCCCTGTGCCACCTTCTCCTTTTTTTAGAGCTCGAGGTCTGGCTGGAACTGGACCCCTTTTGCTTATCCATTCCAGACATTTTTCACTTCACTCTGTGGCCCTGCAGCTGGTCTTTGTCCTTGTCCCTGTCTCTCTCTCCCTGCCTGATTAATTACTTGCCCTGCAGTATCCCTGATGTGTAATATGGATTCCCTGAACAATTACACCCCAATTTTCACAAAACAGGTCTCAGAGTCTCAGAACTTCACACACAGTGCTTCTGCTCATCTCAGCAGTCGTGATGCGTCACTGGCTTACCGAGCCTGAGCCAATCAGAGCAAGCCCTGCCCACTAGGTACTAGAGTAACTTATACGTAGCAATAGCGTACAATTTATAGGACAAACTACGTAGAAAGCCGAAGCAAATCACCTAATATTCGGATTCGCTTCGCTAAAAATTTCCAAGATTCGATACTAATCAACGAATCGGTGAATAGATTCGCTCAACTCTACTCATTATCTATCTATCATCTATCTATCTCATTATCTATCTCATTATCTATCTATCTATCTATCTATCTATCTATCTATCTATATCTTATCCAGGGGCAGACTGGCCATAGACCCTACAGGAAAATTTCCCGGTGGTCTGATGCTCAGTAGGCCACCTGAGCCCTCCTCATGCCCGCTGGTTACATAATGTTCGGATGCTCTCAGTAGTAATTAACTCTAGGTACTTATAATAAGTAATTATATAAGTAATTAACTCAGGTACTTATGTTCCTGTCCAGATGCCACATGTCCCCCTCCTGAATTTAACTGTATTGCCATCTTTACTACTGTGATACAGTTGAATACTTTAGCGGGACAGCAGGATTTTGTGCGGCACTGTGGTATTTGTTTCTGCAGGGGCGGTATTTTTTACTGCACTATGGTATCTGGTTGTAATGGGGCAGTATTTTGTGTTGCACTGTGGTATTTGGTTCTGCTGGGGCAGGATTTTGGGCTGCACTACGGTATTGCTGGCCCCGCCTACTTCTGTTTTTGCTGCCTTCTTGTTTTGCCCCGCGCTCTTTCAATTTGGACCCGCTTACAACATGGGGTCGCTTAGTTTTTTTTCCAGGGCCACTTGAAGTTCCCAGTCCGTCCCTGATCTTATCTATTGATCGATCTGCTATCTATCTCTCTATCTATCTATCTATATATCTATCCTAAGGAAGGGACAGGATGGTACATTAATAAAAATGATGGAATATAGTGCACTTATAATGAGTAATGTGACCAGCAGTGCTCTATTGCAGTGGAAAAAAAGTCTGCACCCAGTGCCCTCAAGGAAGCAAACAGTGAAAAATGTTAACAAAATAAAACTATTCTTATGCCGCTGTCGTAGGCTCTGTTCTAAGCCTTTGTCAGACAAATAGTGCCCCTGACAAAGTGCCCCCCAAAGATAATTCTTCTAACCTGGGTGCCCCCACACTTGTGCCTCCAAAAGTCCCACCAGTAGTAATGATTTTCTCTCACAGAGCCCTAAGTAGAAAAAGTGCCACTAAGTGACCCTAATGGTAATAATATCCGCGCCATTGTGCCCCAGAAGTAGTGATGCCCCCATAGTCTCATAGTATTAATAATATTCTCCATAGTCCCCCAGTAGTAATAAATGCCACCATAGTGCTCCGGGAAGTAACAATGCCTGCTGTAGCTATAAGGTTAGCAGGGGAAGTGGCTGCTTTGGGGCTCGACCTCAGAATAAGTGTACAAAGTGCGTATGAAAATGAAGGGCTTTGCTGCAGAGGAATGGTGGAGCAGGAGGAACGCTCTGAGTCTGACCCCTGGCTACATATGGATACTGTATCAGCAGATGACAGCAGATCATCCAGCTGAGACTGAGATGAGCGTGCCATCCACTCCACTATGTCATCCACTTTTTCCTCCACTGCAATTTTGCGCCTTGGTGGGTTAGCCTGGCGGAACAACGGCCAAGTATTGCTAATACTACTAGTAGATGCTCCGGCTACAGGTCCTTTGGCACTGCTGCCCTGTGCCACCTTCTCCTTTTTTTAGATCTCGAGGTCTGGCTGGAACTGGACCTCTTTTGCTTATCCATTCCAGACATTTTTCAATTCACTCTGTGGCCCTGCAGCTGGTCTTTGTCCCTGTATCTCCCTGTCTCTCTTGGTCTCTCTCTCCCTGCCTGATTAATTACTAGCCCTGCACTGGCCCTGCACTTGCCCTGCAGTATCCCTGATGTGTAATATGGATTCCCAGAGCAATTACACCCCAATTTTCACAAAACAAGTCTCAGAGTCTCAGAACTTCACACACAGTGCTTCTGCTCGTCTCAGCAGTCGTGATGCGTCACTGGCTTACCGAGCCTGAGCCAATTAGAGCAAGCCCTGCCCACTAGGTCAGGTGACCGCTTTCTTCCCGGGCTTTTGCGCACGATAAACGAACTAACAGTTAAATTTCGCTAATGAATTGAATTCGTACGCAACAGCGTATAGAGTAACTTATACTTAGCAATAGCATACAATTTATAGGACAAACTACGTAGCGTACAAAGCCGAAGCGAATTACCTAATATTCGGATTCGCTTCGCAGCTAAAAATTTCCAAGATTCGATACTAATCAACGAATCGGTGAATAGATTCGCTCATCTCTACTCATTATCTATCTATCTATCTATCTATCTATCTATCTATCTATCTATCTATCTATCTCTTATCCAGGGGCAGACTGGCCATAGACCCTACAGGAAAATTTCCTGGTGGTCTGATGCTCAGTAGGCCACCTGAGCCCTCCTCATGCCCGCTGGTTACATAATGTTCGGATGCTCTCAGTAGTAATTAACTCTAGGTACTTATGTTCCTGTCCAGGTGCCACATGTCCCCCTCCTGAATTTAACTGTATTGCCATCTTTACTACTGTGATACAGTTGAATACTTTAGCGGGACAGCAGGATTTTGTGCGGCACTGTGGTATTTTTTACTGCACTATGGTATCTGGTTGTAATGGGGCAGTATTTTGTGTTGCATTGTGGTATTTGGTTCTGCTGGGGCAGGATTTTGGGCTGCACTACGGTATTGCTGGCCCCGCCTACTTCTGTTTTTGCTGCCTTCTTGTTTTGCCCCGCGCTCTTTCAATTTGGACCCGCTTACAACATGGGGTCGCTTAGTTTTTTTTCCAGGGTCACTTGAAGTTCCCAGTCCGTCCCTGATCTTATCTATTGATTGATCTGCTATCTATCTATCTATCTATCTATCTATCTATCTATCTATCTATCTATCTATCTATCCTAAGGGAGGGACAGGATGGTACATTAATAAAAATGATGGAATTAGGGATGAGCGAACCGAACCGTAACGAACCAGATTCGTTACGAACTTTCCCAAAAGTTCGGTTTGTCACCGAACCGAATTTTGAGAAAGTTTGTAACGAATCTGGTTAAAATAACGGCGACGCAAAATATACGCATATTTGAGAATGTACGCTAATGCGTTTTAATTCATAAAATGCGTACACATTAGCGAACATTCTCAATTATGCGTATATTTACGGTATGGAATATGCCATACCCTAAATATACGCATATTTGAGAATGTTCACTAATGTGTACACGCATTTTATGAATTCATCCGCATTAGCGTACATTATTAAGTAGCGTACCTTTGACAATGCTAGACTGTATGTTTGTTACTTGAGTAGGAATGTTCGCAGGCGCAGTGTATGCGTACGTTAATGCGTACATATTCAGTTAAGTAGCGTACCTTTGACAGCGCTAGACTGTATGTTCGTTATTTGTGCGGGAATGTTCGCATTAGCGTACGCATTAGTGTAGATTCTCAAATATGCGTATATTTTGCGTCGCCGTTGTTGAAGTCACTTGGATTTTTTCCACTTTTTTCATTGTAATAGCAACTTCAAGTAAACGAAACTATACCCTACCAGACTCCCATTATTGTAGCAGCAATTATTCAGCCGTTATAGCAAGGTTCGTTTTAGGTTCGGTTCGTACGAATCAGAACTTCACGAAAGTTCGCCGAAGCGAACCAAACTTTTTAAAAGTTCGCTCATCCCTAGATGGAATATAGTGCACTTATAATGAGTAATGTGACCAGCAGTGCTCTATCGCAGTGGAAAAGAAGTCTGCACCCAGTGCCCTCAAGGAAGCAAACAGTGAAAAATGTTAACAAAATAAAACTATTCTTATGCCGCTGTCGTAGGCTCTGTTCTAAGCCTTTGTCAGACAAGTAGTGCCCCTGACAAAGTGCCCCCCAAAGATAATTCTTCTAACCTGGGTGCCTCCACAGTTGTGCCTCCAAAAGTCCCACCAGTAGTAATGATTTTCTCTCACAGAGCCCTAAGTAGAAAAAGTGCCACTAAGTGACCCTAATGGTAATAATATCCGCGCCATTGTGCCCCAGAAGTAATGATGCCCCCATAGTCCCATAGTATTAATAATGTTCTCCATAGTCCCCCAGTAGTAATTAATGCAACCATAGTGCTCCGGGAAGTAACAATGCCTGCTGTAGCTATAAGGTTAGCAGGGGAAGTGGCTGCTTTGGGGCTCGACCTCAGAAGGGGCCCACCCAGGATGAGGACTAAAAGATTTTATTGTCAGGGCCCCCTCAACAGTGTTTTACAGTGGCAGCATATACAGTGAAATGACATACAATATATTCATGTAGGAAACAGACGGAGAGGCTGCCGGGCCTGGTCTGAGAGAGCGATCTTAACTAGTCACAGAAGTGGGGGTTGAACAGGAGTAGGGGGGTGCAAAGAAGTTGCTGTGGGGGGATTTGAAATTTGCTGTGGGGCCCGGTCATTTCTAGTTGTGCCACTATCCAGCCTATAGTGCTCATAATAGTACTAATGCTCCAGAGTAATAAAGCCCACCATAGTGCCCCCAGTAGTAATAAATCCCATCACAGTGGTCTCCGGTAGTAATAAAGAGCACCATAACACCCTAGTAGTGTTAAAGCTCCCTAAGTGTGCCACAGTAGTAAACATGCACCCTTATAGTGCTCCCAGGAGTACTAATGCCACCTATAGTGCTCCTCAGTATTAATAAAACCCCTCCAGTAGTAATAAATCCCATAGTATGCACCAGAAGTAATAATGCCCAACTATAGTGCCTCCAGTACTAATAATGAGCCCCTCTATAATGGGCCAATAATATGCTGCTCTAAGATGTCAAAAGAAAATAACAGAATGAAATACTCACCTCACTCCGATTTCCTGCTGCTGTTTGTGATGTAATACAGGACATAGGCCTCTCCCCATTTGCATCCTGATGACATCTTTGTCCTGCCTGCACTATCCTCTGAGAGGCTTCGAGTGTTATGTCCTTCAGCCTATGAGAGTGAAGGGAGAGCAGGGAGACATTGTCTTCCATGCCCTGCCACAGCATTCAAGTGTATAAAACAAAGTCTGCTGGGGTAGTCCCTCCTACCCCCTCGCCCTGTGGCATATACTGTACCACAGTTTGAGAAATAGGGCTCTGTAGTGTCCAGATAACAGTACTCAGGTCCCAGAGATTTCCTAAGGAGTGTGGTGGAAGACAATAGTTGGAGGAGAGCCTAAGATATTTGCTCCTCTTGTATCTCAGAAATCTTCCGTAAGCTGCCAAAATTATAGTGTCAGAAAAATACCACTGCAAAGATATTGGGGCAGATTTACTAATACCGTCTAAGTGCAAACCTAGACTATACAGACTAAAAATGTGCCATATTTATCACTGTGACGGATTGTAGGTAATAAAGCTGATGCACCTTTGGACTGTCTAAGCTTTTACTGGCTTATTTTGTGCACCTGGATTGCGATGCAATTTTAAGGCATGTTAAAGTGCAACAGTCATTCTTTTTTTTTTATTCTTGTAATGTTTAGGGACAGTGACACTGACCATTTTTGTAATATATTTTCATTACTGAAATCGTACATTTCTATTAGAAAAATAGCTCTAAAGTGGCCCATTTTCTGCCTTAGCAACGCTCCTCTGTCTTCTGTTTACATAACAGTGGAGACTTGTTAAACACTGACTGTGTTATGTAAAAAGAAGACAGAGCGTTGATGAGGCTCAAAATGGGCCACTTTACAGCTATTTTTTTAAACTAAAAATGTACAATTTCAGTAATTAAAGTATATTACAAAAATGGTCAGTATCACTGCCCCTACACATTACACAAATAAAAAAAGAATGACAGTTGCACTTTAAGATTGCCCCCTAAGACACACCCATTCCAAAAAAAAGTGTCTTGACAATCAATTTCCACCGCCTGTGCTCCAGAATCTGGGTCTCTTTGAGACAGAAGTCTGGTACATTTCCAGTAGTAAATCTGCACTATTGTGCTAGAGAAAGAGATATAAAAAGAGAAGAATGACAGAACAAAGGGAAGAGATGGAGAGATGGGAGGAAGAAGAAAAGGAGAAAGAGAGATTAGAGAGGGAGGCAGGAAAGAGAGAGAGAGATGGTGGAGGAGAGAGAATGAGGGTGAAGGAGATTAGAAAGATGGAGGAGGGAGGAAAATAATAAAGGAAGAGAGAGAAAAGGGGTAAGATAAAAGAATAAAGAGAGAACAAGAGTGAAGAGGCAGAAAAGGAATAGAGAGCGATAAGGAGTGGGTGAATAAAGACAGAAAAACAGGGGGAGAGAGAATAGAGAGAGAAAGGTGAAAGAAATGCTAGAGTAAGAGTATTGAGAAGGAAGGGGGTATTGAGAAGGAGTGGTAGAGAGAGAATACAGAAAACTAAGGTCGGGTGTGAGAAAGAAGGGGAGAGAATAAAAAGAGGGAAGTATTGATAAAGATGGAGGGGTAGAGAGGGAGAAGGAGGAGGGGGAGAGAAGGAAGGGTAGATTAAGAATAGAGAGATATGCAGTGCCCCAGAGGACCACTGCCAAGGGTTAACATATGCTATTTGGGTTAATGTATTTTCTGTGCTTTAATGTTATCCCAAGAGCTGAAAATGGTAGCACTATTTAGTTTATTGTCTCCGACGGACAATAGTAGGAAGGATGGACCTTGAGGAGTTTAGGTTAACCTCCTAACAGTCACATTAAAATTGGAAAAACCCTCCCTAAAATGTCACTTTTTATGGTAGATTAATAATAGGTGTCAGGAGACACAATTGTGTTTTTAACCCCTTAGTGACATAACTAATTTTAACCTTAAAGGGAGTCTTTCACCTGATCTGAGCATTATAGACCACTAAGATCAAGCTCTAGACCCCCTTACACACCGTAGCACAGTACCTTTGGCTAAATTGTCCCACGCTGTATAATGCAGAAAAACACTTTTAATCCACATGTCAATCAAGCACCGCAAGTGCCCAGAAGCGCGATAAAGCAGGAAGGAGCCAAAGCCTCGGCCTATTAGTAATGCAAACGCCACCCTCTTACATCATCCTGTCGGCCCATTATTCTAATACTCCTCTCCGCCTCCTGTAACTGCTGGGCTGAGGAGCGGGACTGGCGCATGCACAATAGGCTACACTGCGCCTCTGCCCACAGTGGGCAGCGAGGCGCGCATGCGCCGGAAACAGGGAGAAACTTGCAAGCATGGGATTTAGTTGCAGGAGGCGGAGAGGAGTATTAGAATAATGTCAATGGGGGCATACTGCTAGGGTGCGCACCACACTTGCGCTGCCACCACTTCTATTAACTTCTATGGTACCAATGGCGGCCCTGTAGAAATGAATGCGCGGTGCACCCTCCTTCACTTTGCCGGCTACATTTACGAGATAGGTGTGTGTCCTAGCAATTTGCCCCCGTTGTCTGAGATGGGAAAACCCTGTGTTCCAGCATTTGTAACTTTGTGATTTTTTCTTCAAAAAAAATTTTTTTTTTATTTTGCGGGTTGAGTCATAGTTTTTTTAGGAACCATTTTGGGGTACATGTAATGTATTACAAAAGTTTCATTATTTCATTGTTAGGGGGAAGATAAAAACTGCAGTTTTAACATTATTTTGTGGAATTTATTTACGGCGTTCACTGTGTGCTATAAGTAACATGATAACTTTATTCTGTGGATCAGTACAAATATGATAATGCCAATTCTTTCCTCCTGCTGGCTATCAGCTCCCCAGCTGCCCCCTCCTCCTCCAAACTGAAGAAGGTGTAGGCTGCTTTAGTTGCTCATATCTCGGGATTGATAGCAGCTAGAGATATTCGTATTCCAAGCTTTCAAATACCAGAAACACAGCATTATCTCTGCTACATCAAAAGATATCGCTGTTAGAAGTCGTGATGGCAGTGAATGCAGCAGAAAGTGAAAGTAAAAGTGTGTTCCACCACTTTCATTTCCGATTCGATTTCTAACAACTAGATCTCCTGATGTGGTGCAGATAGTGCTTTGGTTCTGGTTTTGTTTGAAAGTTTGGAATCCCATCTTTCAAAAAAAGACTAAGCCCATATCTCTATCCCAAGATACGGGCATCTAAAGCAGCCCTCCCCATATCACCCTGCTGCCGAGCTCTGCTCAGGCTAAACTGTTTAGTGCTTTTCTCAAAGCCGGAACAGAGTGCCAGCGAAATAGATAGGTGGTTAAGCAGCCAGGGAGTGAGGAGCTGCATCTTGCCAGTGCAGTGTGAAGCCTACTCCAAAGAACCTCCATCCTTGGATGCTGAGAAAAATATACTATCCTCTGAGGAGGAAAGAAGAACAGGATATACAGATTGTTAAGGACCAATTTAAAGGACTGGCGCAAAGGACAGACAGTAAGTGTAATTGCTTGTTTATGGCAACAGGCCTTACTGCTAGTGGAAAGGGTATGGTGCTTCGGAAGAACTATTTCTTCACATTACTTCGTCTATCTGGGAAATTCCATATGCATATATTAACTTCTGCTAAGTTCCTGTTTTCCTACAGACATATCAAGTGATTATGAGTCATTTTTATTTTTAAGCATATGTGACATCTAATGAAGCTTAGAGATTATAAGATATAAGAGATATGTCTATAAGGAGATGGAGACCACCTAATAATGAAATATACAACTCTAGCACAATTGTGTTCACCAACTAACTAAATTTCTTTAACAAGTGCTACCCACTGGCGGAGCTACACCTCGCTGTGGGAACTTCAGTATATATCATGAATATGCACCCCTTGGGTCGACTTGAACATTTGTTTGGAGTTGCTAGGGGGTTTTATTGGATGTTTGGACCAGAGCGGCTAAATCTGACAGCTGTGATTGTTTGTCATCTCCAATGGCATGTTCTCTGCCGCTCCTGGTCCCTGCACTGCCGCTGTTGCTTCTCACCGTGCAGAGATGAAAATATCCGGTGATGGGGGGAGCAGCCAATGGCAGGCGGAGACGGGGACGAGCCTCCCAGCGATACTAGGGAGGCTCATCCCCACCTGCTATTGGCTGCTCCCTCCTGACACCGGATGTTTTCATCCCTGCACTGGGAGAAGCAGCAGCGGCAGTGCAGGGACCAGGAGTGGCGCAGGGAGCGGGGACCGAGGTAAGTATAATCACTGTGAGGGGCCCAGCACATGAAGGGGGGAGGGTATATAGTCTTGAATGACCCCTTTGACTATTTCTTTAATTACAGACTATATTATTGTATTTATATTTTATCCTGGTTGTTATTTATTAATTATTCAACCCTAAATAAACATTGCGGCCAGTTTTATCCACACAAGGAAGTGTCTGTATATTTATTTCTTTATTGCCTGTTTTATTATTTGCTTGTTAAGTAATGGGAGCTGTGCTGCCATGAGGGGAAGAGAAAAGAGAGAGCAGGAAGGGAGAGACAGAAGAGAGAAAGGGGAAAAGAGAGAATAGCGAGAGACTGAGAAGGAGGAAAGGGAGAATAAAATGAAAAAATAGAGAGTAAAGGAGGGAAGAGAGAAAATGGAGAGGGAAAGATGGAGATGGGGATTAGAGAGGGGGGATAGAGAGACCACAGTAAGGGAAAAGAGAAAAAAGAGAGAATGATGGGAAAAGAAAGAATAGTGAGAGACTGAGAAGGAGGGAAGGGAGAATAAAGAGGAAAATGAAAAAATAGTAAAGGAGGGAAGAGAGAGAATAGTGAGAGAAAGATAGAGATGGAGAGAGGGAATAGAGAGAGAAGGGAGGTAGAGAGATCTCAGGAGGGGGGGGGGAAGAGAGAATGAGGGGAAAAGAAAGAATTGTGATAAACTTAAAAGGAAGCAAGAAAGAATGGAGAAAAATGAGAGGGAAAATAGAAAATAGAAAAAGTAGAGAAGAGAGAAAGAAGTAAATGGAGAGAAGGAATAGAAAGAAAGTAGGGAGAATAGAGAGATAGCAGGGGAGAGAAAACGAGAGAGAAAGTGGGGGGAAAGGAAAACATTGTGATAAAGTGAGATGGAGGGAAGAAAGAATAGAGAAAAATGAGAGGGAAAAGAGAAAAAGGAAGAAAGAGCGAGAATAGGGTGAAAAAGAAGGAGATGGAGAGAGGGAACAGAGAGGGGGCAATAGAGAGATAGTGGGGGAGAGAGAGTGAAGGGAAAAGAACAAAATATTATTAAGATAAAGTGAGAAGGAAGGAAGAAAGAATAGAGACAAATGAGGGAGGAAAGAGAAAATAGAGAGAAAGGAGAGAAGATAGAGAGAAGGAGTAGAGAGAACAGCAAGAGAGAAAGAATAGAGAGAGAAGGAGGGATATCATGACTGTGCAACTCTTTGGTCGACTTGAAAAGTTGTTTGGGGTTAATAGAGAGACTCAAAGTCAGCAATCTTGCAATTTCTATTCTGTATTCAGCCATGGAAACATTATGGGGGACATTTACTGAGACTGGCGATATAGAGTTAGTCCATGTCCGCTGCTGATTGATGCCCCTAAGTTATGTAGAGTCACCAGCTCCCTTGCCGGCCCACCCCCTACCCCACCACGCCCTTTTTTTTTAGAAACTGGTGAACACCTTTGTGACAAAATCTGTACCTTAAATACGACAAAAAGTGGCGTAAATTTCTTAATAAATGACCCCCTATGTATGTACTCTGGATAGGTTACCTCTACACAGGCCTGATTATTGCCTTGCGCCACCATTTCACTGCTGCCAATATCTGGTCTGCACTTGCCCTCCTACTTAGTACGCTGCCAACTGTTTATCATCAAGGGCACCCCAACTACCACTAGGGGGGAGTCCCCAAAAGGTCCAAGCTGTGCCCTGAGGGAAGAAAGGGTGTGTCCTCCATTCACTGCACAGCCTCGGGGACAGACTGAGGACCGCTACCGTGAACCACTATTACTTCTATCTGTGCTACACATTTTCTTATACATATGTGGAGTCATTTATTGCAGGTATTGAACCTAAGGAGATGGAGTCAACTTTGCTGTCATCTCCAATGGCGGGAAGGATTCCCCTTTATAAACCCTGTTCTCTGGTGATTCATGTCAGTTCGGGTACAGAAGAGCTGTGCCCCAACTGACCCCTCTTCAGTCTCAATGTTTGTTGGGTGTTGTCGCACGGCTGTTGCTGGGTGGACTTGTTTTATGACTGCAGTATGAGATGGTGGTTTTAACTATTTATTTCATTAAAGAATATATTATTATTAGTTACTAATTGTTTAACCCTAAATAAACATTGCGGCCAGTTTTATCCACACAAGGAAGTGTCTGTGTAATTATTTCTTTATTGTCCGCTTTATTATTTGCTTGTTAAGTAATGGGAGCTGTGCTGCCATAAGGGGAAGAGAATAGAGAGAGCAGGAAGGGAGAGGCAGAAGAGAGAAAGGGGAAAAGAGAGAATAGCGAGAGACTGAGAAGGAGGAAAGGGAGAATAGAGAGGAAAAAGCATTGGCTTATGCACTCTAACACAGTCCTGGAAACCAGAGAGGCCGCCTCTTTTTTCTATAGTGTGCAAGCACGGCCACGGATGCTGGATTGCAGGGTGGTCATAATCCCTGGAAAAATTAATCAATCCAGTAGAGGAGGCAATATGAACAATCACAATACATTAGTAAGTGCCTGGTATTAACTTTCTCTACTTGATAAATGCCATTATCGGAAGAGAGACGACCCATTTAAAGGGAGTCTGTCACCTCATTTTCACCTATATAACTAACAGCACTGCCCCACAGAAGATTGCATACACATCCCAGACATACCTGTGTGCACTGTGTGTGTGTGTATTACATGTCACATCCCAGACATACCTGTGTGCACTGTGTGTCTGTATTACATGTCATATCCCAGACATACCTGTGTGCACTGTGTGTCTGTATTACATGTCACATCCCAGACATATCTGTGTGCACTGTGTGTCTGTATTACATGTCACATCCCAGACATACCTGTGTGCACTGTGTGTATGTATTACATGTCACATCCCAGACATACCTGTGTGCACTGTGTGTGTATTACATGTCACATCCCAGACATACCTGAGTGCACTGTGTGTGTGTATTACATGTCACATCCCAGACATACCTGTGTGCACTGTGTGTGTGTATTACATGTCACATCCCAGACATATCTGTGTGCACTGTGTGTGTGTATTACATGTCACATCCCAGACATACCTGTGTGCACTGTGTGTCTGTATTACATGTCACATCCCAGACATACCTGTGTGCACTGTGTGTGTATTACATGTCACATCCCAGACATACCTGTGTGCACTGTGTGTCTGTATTACATGTCATATCCCAGACATACCTGTGTGCACTGTGTGTTTGTATTACATGTCATATCCCAGACATACCTGTGTGCACTGTGTGTCTGTATTACATGTCATATCCCAGACATACCTGTGTGCACTGTGTGTCTGCATTAAATGTCACATCCCAGACATACCTGTGTGCACTGTGTGTCTGTATTACATGTCACATCCCAGACATACCTGTGTGTACTGTGTGTCTGTATTACAGGTCACATCCCAGACATACCTGTGTGCACTGTGTGTCTGTATTACATGTGACATCCCAGACATACCTGTGTGCACTGTGTGTCTGTATTACATGTCACATCCCAGACATACCTGTGTGCACTGTGTGTGTGTATTACATGTCATATCCCAGACATACCTGTGTGCACTGTGTGTCTGTATTACATGTCACATCCCAGACATACCTGTGTGCACTGTGTGTCTGTATTACATGTCATATCCCAGACATACCTGTGTGCACTGTGTGTGTATTACATGTCACATCCCAGACATACCTGTGTGCACTGTGTGTCTGTATTACATGTGACATCCCAGACATACCTGTGTGCACTGTGTGTCTGTATTACATGTCACATCCCAGACATACCTGTGTGCACTGTGTGTGTGTATTACATGTCATATCCCAGACATACCTGTGTGCACTGTGTGTCTGTATTACATGTCACATCCCAGACATACCTGTGTGCACTGTGTGTCTGTATTACATGTCATATCCCAGACATACCTGTGTGCACTGTGTGTGTATTACATGTCACATCCCAGACATACCTGTGTGCACTGTGTGTCTGTATTACATGTCACATCCCAGACATACCCGTGTGCACTGTGTGTCTGTATTACATGTCATATCCCAGACATACCTGTGTGCACTGTGTGTATTACATGTCACATCCCAGACATACCTGTGTGCACTGTGTGTATTACATGTCACATCCCAGACATACCTGTGTGCACTGTGTGTGTGTATTACATGTCACATCCCAGACATACCTGTGTGCACTGTGTGTGTATTACATGTCACATCCCAGACATACCTGTGTGCACTGTGTGTCTGTATTACATGTCACATCCCAGACATACCTATGTGCACTGTGTGTGTGTATTACATGTCACATCCCAGACATACCTGTGTGCACTGTGTGTCTGTATTACATGTCATATCCCAGACATACCTGTGTGCACTGTGTGTGTATTACATGTCACATCCCAGACATACCTGTGTGCACTGTGTGTCTGTATTACATGTCACATCCCAGACATACCTGTGTGCACTGTGTGTCTGTATTACATGTCATATCCCAGACATACCTGTGTGCACTGTGTGTCTGTATTACATGTCACATCCCAGACATACCTGTGTGCACTGTGTGTATTACATGTCACATCCCAGACATACCTGTGTGCACTGTGTGTGTGTATTACATGTCACATCCCAGACATACCTGTGTGCACTGTGTGTGTATTACATGTCACATCCCAGACATACCTGTGTGCACTGTGTGTCTGTATTACATGTCACATCCCAGACATACCTATGTGCACTGTGTGTGTGTATTACATGTCACATCCCAGACATACCTGTGTGCACTGTGTGTGTGTATTACATGTCACATCCCAGACATACCTGTGTGCACTGTGTGTCTGTATTACATGTCACATCCCAGACATACCTGTGTGCACTGTGTGTCTGTATTACATGTCACATCCCAGACATACCTGTGTGCACTGTGTGTCTGTATTACATGTCACATCCCAGACATACCTGTGTGCACTGTGTGTCTGTATTACACGTCACATCCCAGACATACCTGTGTGCACTGTGTGTCTGTATTACATGTCATATCCCAGATATACTTATGTGCACTGTGTGTGTATTACATGTCACATCCCAGACATACCTGTGTGCACTGTGTGTCTGTATTACATGTCACATCCCAGACATACCTGTGTGCACTGTGTCTGTATTACATGTCATATCCCAGACATACCTGTGTGCACTGTGTGTCTGTATTACATGTCACATCCCAGACATACCTGTGTGCACTGTGTATCTGTATTACATGTCACATCCCAGGCATACCTGTGTGCACTGTGTGTCTGTATTACATGTCACATCCCAGACATACCTGTGTGCACTGTGTCTGTATCACATGTCACATCCCAGACATACCTGTGTGTACTGTGTGTCTGTATTACATGTCACATCCCAGACATACCTGTGTGCACTGTGTGTGTATTACATGTCACATCCCAGACATATCTGTGTGCACTGTGTGTGTGTATTACATGTCACATCCCAGACATACCTGTGTGCACTGTGTGTCTGTATTACATGTCACATCCCAGACATACCTGTGTGCACTGTGTGTGTATTACATGTCACATCCCAGACATACCTGTGTGCACTGTGTGTCTGTATTACATGTCATATCCCAGACATACCTGTGTGCACTGTGTGTTTGTATTACATGTCATATCCCAGACATACCTGTGTGCACTGTGTGTCTGTATTACATGTCATATCCCAGACATACCTGTGTGCACTGTGTGTCTGCATTAAATGTCACATCCCAGACATACCTGTGTGCACTGTGTGTCTGTATTACATGTCACATCCCAGACATACCTGTGTGTACTGTGTGTCTGTATTACAGGTCACATCCCAGACATACCTGTGTGCACTGTGTGTCTGTATTACATGTGACATCCCAGACATACCTGTGTGCACTGTGTGTCTGTATTACATGTCACATCCCAGACATACCTGTGTGCACTGTGTGTGTGTATTACATGTCATATCCCAGACATACCTGTGTGCACTGTGTGTCTGTATTACATGTCACATCCCAGACATACCTGTGTGCACTGTGTGTCTGTATTACATGTCATATCCCAGACATACCTGTGTGCACTGTGTGTGTATTACATGTCACATCCCAGACATACCTGTGTGCACTGTGTGTCTGTATTACATGTCACATCCCAGACATACCCGTGTGCACTGTGTGTCTGTATTACATGTCATATCCCAGACATACCTGTGTGCACTGTGTGTATTACATGTCACATCCCAGACATACCTGTGTGCACTGTGTGTATTACATGTCACATCCCAGACATACCTGTGTGCACTGTGTGTGTGTATTACATGTCACATCCCAGACATACCTGTGTGCACTGTGTGTGTATTACATGTCACATCCCAGACATACCTGTGTGCACTGTGTGTCTGTATTACATGTCACATCCCAGACATACCTGTGTGCACTGTGTGTGTGTATTACATGTCACATCCCAGACATACCTGTGTGCACTGTGTGTCTGTATTACATGTCATATCCCAGACATACCTGTGTGCACTGTGTGTGTATTACATGTCACATCCCAGACATACCTGTGTGCACTGTGTGTCTGTATTACATGTCACATCCCAGACATACCTGTGTGCACTGTGTGTCTGTATTACATGTCATATCCCAGACATACCTGTGTGCACTGTGTGTCTGTATTACATGTCACATCCCAGACATACCTGTGTGCACTGTGTGTATTACATGTCACATCCCAGACATACCTGTGTGCACTGTGTGTGTGTATTACATGTCACATCCCAGACATACCTGTGTGCACTGTGTGTGTATTACATGTCACATCCCAGACATACCTGTGTGCACTGTGTGTCTGTATTACATGTCACATCCCAGACATACCTATGTGCACTGTGTGTGTGTATTACATGTCACATCCCAGACATACTGTGTGCACTGTGTGTCTGTATTACATGTCACATCCCAGACATACCTGTGTGCACTGTGTGTGTGTATTACATGTCACATCCCAGACATACCTGTGTGCACTGTGTGTGTGTATTACATGTCACATCCCAGACATACCTGTGTGCACTGTGTGTCTGTATTACATGTCACATCCCAGACATACCTGTGTGCACTGTGTGTCTGTATTACATGTCACATCCCAGACATACCTGTGTGCACTGTGTGTCTGTATTACATGTCACATCCCAGACATACCTGTGTGCACTGTGTGTCTGTATTACACGTCACATCCCAGACATACCTGTGTGCACTGTGTGTCTGTATTACATGTCATATCCCAGATATACTTATGTGCACTGTGTGTGTATTACATGTCACATCCCAGACATACCTGTGTGCACTGTGTGTCTGTATTACATGTCACATCCCAGACATACCTGTGTGCACTGTGTCTGTATTACATGTCATATCCCAGACATACCTGTGTGCACTGTGTGTCTGTATTACATGTCACATCCCAGACATACCTGTGTGCACTGTGTATCTGTATTACATGTCACATCCCAGGCATACCTGTGTGCACTGTGTGTCTGTATTACATGTCACATCCCAGACATACCTGTGTGCACTGTGTCTGTATCACATGTCACATCCCAGACATACCTGTGTGTACTGTGTGTCTGTATTACATGTCACATCCCAGACATACCTGTGTGCACTGTGTGTGTATTACATGTCACATCCCAGACATACCTGTGTGCCAGGGTTGCCAACCTTCCTTTTAAATTTTTCTGGACAATTTTGCCAAAAATCACGGACAGCCAAAATTTTTTACGGACATATGCCCCGCCTCTTTTTAGAGACCACGTCCTCATTCCACGCCCTCAAAATTGCCATCAACGTGTCTCCAGTAGTGATAAAAACACCCATAGGGCTCCCAAAAGTATTAAGGCCCCTCTATAGTGTTCCTAGTAGTTATCATGGTCCCATATAGTGCCCCCAGTAATTATAATGCACCCAGTAACTTAAATGCTCCCCTATAGTGCCCCGAGCAGCTTAAAGGGGTTGTCTAGACCCTAATACTTATGACCTATAGGTCATCAATATCTGATGGGCGGAGGTCCGACACCCGGCACCCCCGCCAATCAGCTGTTTGAAGAGGAGGCGACGCACCTTATAAGCGATGCTTTCTGTATATTACGCCACACTTTGTCTTGTAAGTGTGGCGTAATACAGACACCCGCTCCATTCAAGTGAGCAATTACACTACACTGACGCTCCATTGGAGACGATACGCTGCCTACTTGTCTCACAGATGATCCGTCGAGGTCCTGGGTGTTGGACCTCCGCCGATCATATATTAATGATCTATCCTGAGGATGGGTCATCAATATTAGAGGCTGGATAACCCCTTTAAATGCTCCCCTGTAGTGGCCAGCGGAGCTTAAACAGCCCTCTTTAGCACTCCCAGCAGCTTAAATGGTCCCCTATGGTTCCCCAGTAGGTTAAATGGTCCACTATAGTGCCCCTATTAGTGTAAATGCTCCCCTGTAGTGCCCTCAGTAGTTTAAATGGCCCCCTATAGTGTCCTCCAGTAGTTGAAACAGCCCCCATAGTGCCCCCCAATAGTGCCCCAGTAGTTTAAATACCCCCCCCATAATACCCCCAGTTGAAACTCAGGCTGGAGTCTGGACAGCGCATGGGGCTATAAAACACTGGGGAGATGTGACACTACAACGCAGGGCTTACTCACCAGGCTCAGATTGCCTGCGCTGCAATCAGATTCACACCTCTGCTGCCTGAAGCTGCACAGTCCTGACTCCCACCGGGCCCGCCCGCAGTCTCCATGTCATCTCTGGCTGCGCAGGAGCGGGAAAGCAGCTGGAAACTGTGAAAAAGATTTGCCGCATTTTCATTGGTGGCCAGTGGGACTCCTCCCCCTAACCCCAGTCACAGGTCCTCTCTCTTACTCAGCATCGGCTCTCGTCTTCCGGCACTGCGCAGTGCGCACGCATGCGCAGTGCAGGATTCTGGATTCGGCAACAATGTTTACGGACAGTGTTTTTTTCTGCCGGACGCTACGGACGGCAGAAGAAAACACCCATTTTTTGTGGACTGTCCGTAAATCTACGGACGGTTGGCAACCCTGCTGTGTGCACTGTGTCTGTATTACATGTCACATCCCAGTGGGACTCCACTGTGCACTGTGTGTCTGTATACATCAGTATTAAAATCTCAGAAAACACTTTTCTGCTAAAGAGCTAATGTAATTTATTGCTAGAGTTTTTTCTTTTCCTTGTGCACTGTCTATTCCAAATGGTTGTCTATAGGCAGCATATAGTTAACTGGCAGTCTCTAGTGCAGTTGCCAGGGTCATCGGCTGGTCCCGCGCCCCTTTGTTGAGCAGGTCTAGAGTGAGGAAGTGTTTGTGTGAGCTGCTTAGAACTAGGCCTAGTCCAGGGAATGTTCATCCTTGAGACTGAAAGCTGCCAGAACAGCAAAAGAACCGAGAGACGGCCCCTGTGCGAAAGAGAACGGATGTTTACAGATAGTTGAGAACCAAGGCCGTGCTGGACAAAGATAGTAAGGAAACACTTGTTTATGGCAAAAGACTTTACTGCATGTGGAAAGGGTTGATTAACTTTGGCACCCACCACACTTTTGAGACAGACTGGCCATCCAGGTCTAAGATCTGCACCTCACAGTCCGGGAATTGCAGAAAGCGTTAATGAGAATGGAATAGCATGCTCGTGGGTATTTTGGAAGATTGTGAAGTTTATCTAGAGAGAGACTCAGAGAGGACTACTACTACCACCATCATTGCTACTGCCTATACACAACTATTGGGAAAAGCCTACTCTGTGATATACCTCAGAACTGTGCCTACTGCTGCTATATGTACTAGGGTACAGGGTGTGCCCTGAAGGAAGAAAGGGTGTGCTCTCCCATCATTACACGGCCCAGGGAGTGCCAGAGTGAGGACTGCCACTGTGAGAGCTACCACTCTCATCATTGTCACTACCACAACCACTCTCCTCCTCTCAATCTCCCCTGATGCAGTAGATTTAATACAGACCTTCATACCAAAGAAAGAACATTGTGATTTTGCAGTGATTTGTGCCAAATAACAAATTCAGCTCTGCGGCATCTGTCAGTAATATCCATGCACACAGATATGTAAAGCTAGGGTTACAGTGCCACCATCTCCTGCACTGTGCCGCTCTATCGCTTGGGGAACAGTTCAGTTCATTTGAACCTATTAGAAATTGTGTTAATCCTTTGTATTCTGCACTGAATCTCTTACTCCAAACAGTATAATCCTCTTTATTCCAAGCAGAGCAAATAAATCAGTCACAAGGATTAGGCAGAACTGTCATCAGGACCAGGAATCGGGAAGCAATCACAAAATGACCGAGAGTACCTTGTCCTGATTCTAAAAGCAGAGCTCTCATCCGAGGTGGCGGTACTCCACCCTCCCAGGCCCTGGTGTAGATGCAGACAGTGCCACCAGCCCATGGGCGAGCACCTGAATAGATGGTGCAGCTCCTGGGAGGAATATACTAAGAGTAAAGGACACCATAGCAAATGTCAAAATTGGACCCTCCCCCTTATTCATACTACCACACCAATCAGAAGCCAAAGTAGGTTCTTGATCCCCGTAGGATAGAAGGGTGCAAGACACCCCGTAACAATAACATCCACAGTGCTCCCATACTAGTGATAAATTAACCCATTGCATTCACTGCCACAGTGTCCTCATAGTAGTGACTACCACAGTGTCCTCATAGTAGTGACTGTCACTGTATGCACAGAGTAGTGAATGCCACTTTATCCTCATAATAGTGACTGCCCCCTTATAATAGTGACTACCACAGTATACTCATAATAGTGACTGCCCCCTTATAATAGCGACTACTACAGCATCTTCATAATAGTGACTGCCCCCTTATAATAGTGACTACCACAGCGTCCTCATAATAGTGACTGCCCCCTTATAATAGTGACTACCACAGCATCCTCATAATAGTGACTGCCCCCTTATAATAGCGACTACTACAGCATCTTCATAATAGTGACTGCCCCCTTATAATAGTGACTACCACAGTGTCCTCATAATAGTGACTGCCCCCTTATAATAGCGACTACTACAGTATCTTCATAATAGTGACTGCCCCCTTATAATAGTCACTACCACAGTGTCCTCATAATAGTGACTGCCCCCTTATAATAGTGACTACCACAGTATACTCATAATAGTGACTGCCCCCTTATAATAGTGACTACTACAGCGTCTTCATAATAGTGACTGCCCCCTTATAATAGTGACTACCACAGTATACTCATAATAGTGACTGCCCCCTTATAATAGCGACTACTACAGCATCTTCATAATAGTGACTGCCCCCTTATAATAGCGACTACTACAGTGTCCTCATAATAGTGACTGCCCCCTTATAATAGTGACTACCACAGCATCCTCATAATAGTGACTGCCCCCTTATAATAGCGACTACTACAGCATCTTCATAATAGTGACTGCCCCCTTATAATAGTGACTACCACAGTGTCCTCATAATAGTGACTGCCCCCTTATAATAGCGACTACTACAGTATCTTCATAATAGTGACTGCCCCCTTATAATAGTGACTACCACAGTATACTCATAATAGTGACTGCCCCCTTATAATAGTGACTACTACAGCGTCTTCATAATAGTGACTGCCCCTTATAATAGTGACTACCACAGTATACTCATAATAGTGACTGCCCCCTTATAATAGTGACTACCACAGTATACTCATAATAGTGACTGCCCCCTTATAATAGTGACTACCACCTTATAATAGTGACTACCACCTTATAATAGTGACTACCACAGTGTGCTCATAATAGTGACTGCCCCCTTATAATAGTGACTACTACAGTATACTCATAATAGTGACTGCCCCCTTATAATAGTGACTACCACCTTATAATAGTGACTACCACCTTATAATAGTGACTACCACAGTATACACATAATAGTGACTGCCCCCTTATAATAGTGACTACCACCTTATAATAGTGACTACCACAGTATACTCATAATAGTGATTTCCCCCTTATAATAGGGACTACCACAGTATACTCATAATAGAGACTGCCCCCTTATAATAGTGACTGCCCCCTTATAATAGTGACTACCACCTTATAATAGTGACTACCACCTTATAATAGTGACTACCACAGTATACTCATAATAGTGATTTCCCCCTTATAATAGTGACTACCACAGTATCCTCATAATAGTGACTGCCCCCTTATAATAGTGACTACCACCTTATAATAGTGACTACCACAGTATACTCATAATAGTGACTGCCCTCTTATAATAGTGACTACCACAGTATACTCATAATAGTGATTTCCCCTTATAATAGTGACTACCACAGTATACTCATAATAGTGACTGCCCCTTTATAATAGTGACTACAACAATATACTCATAATAGTGACTGCCCCCTTATAATAGGGACTACCACAGTATACTCATAATAGAGACTGCCCCCTTATAATAGTGACTGCCCCCTTATAATAGTGACTACCACCTTATAATAGTGACTACCACCTTATAATAGTGACTACCACAGTATACTCATAATAGTGATTTCCCCCTTATAATAGTGACTACCACAGTATCCTCATAATAGTGACTGCCCCCTTATAATAGTGACTACCACCTTATAATAGTGACTACCACCTTATAATAGTGACTACCACAGTATACTCATAATAGTGACTGCCCTCTTATAATAGTGACTACCACAGTATACTCATAATAGTGATTTCCCCTTATAATAGTGACTACCACAGTATACTCATAATAGTGACTGCCCCTTTATAATAGTGACTACCACAATATACTCATAATAGTGACTGCCCCCTTATAATAGTGACTACCACAGTATACTCATAATAGTGACTGCCCCTTTATAATAGTGACTACCACAATATACTCATAATAGTGACTGCCCCCTTATAATAGTGACTACAACAGTATCCTCATAATAGTGACTGCCCCCTTATAATAGAGACTACCACAGCATCCTCATAATAGTGACTGCCCCCTTATAATAGTGACTACCACAGCATCCTCATAATAGTGACTGCCCCCTTATAATAGTGACTACCACAGCATCTTCATAATAGTGACTGCCCCCTTATAATAGTGACTACCACAGTATACTCATAATAGTGACTGCCCCCTTATAATAGTGACTACCACAGTATCCTCATAATAGTGACTGCCCCCTTATAATAGTGACTACCACAGCGTCCTCATAATAGTGACTAACACAGCATCTTCATAATAGTGACTACCACAATATACTCATAATAGAGACTGCCCCCTTATAATAGTGACTACCACAGTATCCTCATAATAGTGACTGCCCCCTTATAATAGTGACTAACACAGCATCTTCATAATAGTGACTGCCCCCTTATAATAGTGACTACTACAGTGTCCTCATAATAGTGACTGCCCCCTTATAATAGTGACTACCACAGTATCCTCATAATAGTGACTGCCCCCTTATAATAGTGACTACTACAGTGTCCTCATAATAGTGACTGCCCCCTTATAATAGTGACTACTACAGTGTCCTCATAATAGTGACTGCCCCCTTATAATAGTGACTACTACAGTGTCCTCATAATAGTGACTGCCCCCTTATAATAGTGACTACTACAGTGTCCTCATAATAGTGACTGCCCCCTTATAATAGTGACTACTACAGTGTCCTCATAATAGTGACTGCCCCCTTATAATAGTGACTACTACAGTGTCCTCATAATAGTGACTGCCCCCTTATAATAGTGACTACTACAGTGTCCTCATAATAGTGACTGCCCCCTTATAATAGTGACTACCACAGCATCCTCATAATAGTGACTGCCCCCTTATAATAGTGACTACCACAGTATCCTCATAATAGTGACTGCCCCCTTATAATAGTGACTACCACAGTATCTTCATAATAGTGACTGCCCCCTTATAATAGTGACTACCACAGCGTCCTCATAATAGTTGCATGCTCAATGCCCTGGTAATGGTAAGGGCTTAATAAATGCCCCTAAATGTGCCTCTTTCGCAACTATTGTTTTTCGTCATATGTGCCCCATAATTTGTGACTTTTTAGGCTTCTCACCACTTTTCCAAAGTGGTGAGAAAAAGGGGCAGGGCTTAGCGGAAGGGCGGAGTTTTGTGCTGACCCGCCGCAATTACTTTAGCTTTCGCCATTAAATGGAGGAAGTTATAGCTGAAGTCTACCCAGCCTGTAGCTGGCGTAGACTTCAGTTTATTATGCCTGACAGGGCAGAGATGCGCCTGATCTGTTAAGAAGCTTCTGCCTCTTAATAAATTAGGCGCATCTTATGCCAGCGCAAGGTGATCAAGACTGGCAGATGGATGCATCAGTCTTGATATATCTCCTCCAGTATTTCCGTGTGATACATACATTGACTCTATTACATTGACTGTTATGGTGCCCCCATAACAGTTCCAAACTGATTATGGCCTGACCAAGACAACTGTTTGATGTTGAAATACATAGCCTTTAGGCCCCATTCACACAACCGAATGTATTGCATGTCCGTATAAAAACGGAGCGGAAGACATACGGAATGTCTTCCGTAGTGTTCCGCATTTTTGCGGACCCATTGACTTTAATGGGGCTACGGACGTGTTTTGCGGCCAAGTATAGGACATGTTTCCCTTTTTTTGCGGGAGAACTTCCGTAATATACGGATGCGGAATGCACACCGTGTGCATTCCGCAATTTTTTTTCTGCTATGGAAAAATGAATGGGTCCGTATGGTTCCGCATCTTATCCGCAAAAATGTGGATAAGATACAGAAATGAACATACGGTGGTGTGAATGGGGCCTTAAAGGGGTTGTCTCACTTCAGCAAATGGTATTTATCATGAAGAGGAAGTTAATACAAGGCACTTACTAATGTATTGTGATCGTCCATATTGTCTCCTTCGCTGGCTGGATTCATTTTTCCGTCACATTATACATTACTCGCATCCAGGGGTCACGACCACCCTGCAATCCAGCAGTGGTGGTCGTGCTTGCACACTATAGGAAAAAGCGCCAGTCTCTTTGTTGGTTGGTATCATGGGAGCTCACATAGACATGAATGTGCAGCATCTCCTACCCTGACCACCTCGTATCTGCACTGCAGTGGTGGCCATAACCCCTGGAAATGAGCAGTGTATAATGTGATGGAAAAATGAATCCAGCCAGCAGAGGAGACAATATGGACAATCACAATACATTAGTAAGTGCCTTGTAATAACTTTCTCTACATGATAAATGCCATTTGCTGAAGTGAGACAACTCTTTTAAGTATTCTGCATCCAGTTCCCGTTCTTCGATCCAGCAAAACTCACACATTCCTTGTCTTCATCTTGTTGCTATGACGTTCCCATAACTGTGTCAGCCACAAGGAGGTTGCTCACTGCTTCCCATATAGAAGAGCCATCCAGTGCACCCAGTAGATTTGGCTGTTGTCATACTTTGTTTTCTGGGGCTCCATGAAATGTGTTTTTTTTTTTTCACAACCATTTTTTTGGGGCAGTGTTTTCTCAACCACATGGTTAAGGCCAAGTTCACACTTCAGTTATTTCCATTAGTTTTTGGTAGCCAAATCAGGTGAGGGTCAAAAACACAGAACTGGTGCAGATCTTTCCACTACACCTGATCTCTGAGTAGACTTCACTACTGGTTTTGGCTCACAATAAGGGCTCATGCACACGAACATATTTTCTTTCCGTGTCTGACCGTATGCGGAACCATCCATTTCAATGGGTCCGCAAAAAAACGAAAGTTACTCCGTGTGCATTCCGTTTCCATATGTCCGTTCGGCAAAAAAATAGAACATGTCCTATTATTGTCTGCATTACGGACAAGGATAGGACTGTCCGTATATTTTTGCGGATCCGTTTTCTGCGGACTGCAAAATACATACGGTCGTGTGCATGAACCCTGAGGCTACATTCACACGACTGAATGAATCTGTTCCAAAATTTTGCGGAACTGGTGTGGACCCATTCATTTCAATAGGGCAGCAAAAGATGCGGACAGCGTCCGTAGTTCTATTCCGCAGCCCCGCAAAAAAAAACAATTGCGGACAAGAATAGTCATTTTCTATGATAGTGGCGGCATGTGCGGTCCGTGTTTTGCGCAAAATACTATGGTTGTGTGATTGTAGCCTAACTGATAGAAGTAACTGACCAAATAACGGAAGTATGAACTTGGCCTTATTTGTATCTTTTTTTTTCAAATTTTTTTTCCTATAGACAACTCTGTGGAAAAACTTCTGGAAAAAAAAAAAAACCATCACACCCCGAGCATTGAAAATAACGACAAGTGACCAAAAAAATGCCAGGAAACGGTCTTAAAACACCACTATATAGAAACACAGGGAATTTTATCAAGACCGTCTTAATCTCTCCCTCGTTTGCATCAGAAGCGGCACAATTATTAAGAAACGCGCACCTCTTAATATTTACGGCACATCTGTGCAGTTCCATGCGGAGATCTACACCAGCTATAATCTATGCCAGTTTTCTGGAGTACATTATAATAAGGCCTCATGCACACGACCGTATGTATTTTGCGGTCCGCAAAAAACGGATCCGCAAAAAATACGGATGACGTCCGTGTGCATTCAGTATTTTGCGGAACTGAACAGCTGGCCCCTAATAGAACAGTCCTATCCTTGTCCGTAATGTGGACAATAATAGGACATCTTCTATTTTTTTGTGGAACGGAAATACGCACATACGGAAACGGAATGCACACAGAGTTTTTGCGGACCCATTGAAATGAATAATTCCGCATCCGGTCCACAAAAAAAACGGAACGGACTCGGAAAGAAAATACGTTCGTTGCAAGAGCCTTAAATGTGACAGGTCACATTTGTCACACCCTTCTCTACTTGGCGAGCGGTGCCTACAAGAACTAAAAAGTTGCAAAATTTTGTGAAACTACAGCAACTTTTTGGCGCAAAGGTGATAATAAAATTCCCCCAATTTTCTACTGGCCAGCGTATGACATCCTGAGCTATTTGTATTTGTGGGGCTGTTACAGCCGCTGCTTTTTATATATTTTTCTATTCAGTAAATATGTTGTTATTTCTCGCAGTTGAGTGGTAGTATTGGTTGACAATATGTGACACCTTTCTGCCGAAGATTTTGGGAAAGAAAAAAATGCTGAATTTTCGTAGCGTGAAACCGCCCTCATGAATTCAACTCAGGTCTCGTGCCTATATAAACGGAGTATGAAGGTGAGGAGGCAGTGACAGAACAAGTCATTGCATAAGCAGAAACTAAAGAGTGATGATATGTTGTAATGTCCCCATCTGAGAAACTGAGTAAATACACAACAGTATTTTTTGCGGGCTCCGACCCGCATTTTTCACATGAAAAATGCGCACCCATTCATTTCTATGGGCCCGCAAAAAATACTGAGAGTATTCTGTGTACTGTCCGTTCCGTAGCCCCGCAAAAAAAATAGAACATGTCCTATTGTTGTCTGTATTACAGACAAGAATAGTACTGTTCTATTAGGGGCTAGCTGTTCCGTTCCGCAAAATACGGAATGCACACGGATGCCAAACGTTTTTTTGGCGGATCCGCAATTTGCGGACCGCAAAACAAAACGTTAGTGTGAAAGAGGCCTAATAGGAATAAATAAAGTCGCCCATATGCCGCCTTAAACGTGCCACGTCTGCCAGGAAAACCTTAGGGCAGGGGTGTGAACACGGAACAGGCAATTGTCTCGAATTAGGCTACTTTCACACTAGCGTTTTAAAATTCCGGTATTGAGTTCCGTCATAGGGGCTCAATACCGGAATAAAACGCTTCAGTTTTGTCCCCATTCATTGTCAATGGGGACAAAACTGAACTGAAGACAACGGAATGCTCCTGAAAGCATTCCGTTCCGTCTTCAGACCGGAGAACAAACCGCAGCATGCTGCGGTTTTCTCTCCGGTCCAGGCATCCGCACCAAGACGGATCCGGAATGACCCCCAATGCAAGTCAATGGGGACGGATCCGTTTGGTGTGACACACCAGTAATCCGGATCTGTCCTCCATTGACTTGCAATGGGGGGTCATTCTGGATCCGGCTACAGAGAAACATACAGACAGACATACATACATACACATACATACATACATACATACACATACATACTCACATACTCCAGCCAGGGACACCAGCAGCATGTCTTCACGCGCCTCCTGCGCGCAGGTATGACGTTTCCCCACTGCGCCCGGGCTGGAGTATGTAAGTATGTATGTGTTTGTGTGTATGTGTGTGTATGTATGTATGTTCTCCGTGTATGTGTCAACATGTGTGGGGCCGGAGCGCTGCTCCGGCTCCACACATGTGTCAGCGGCAGTACGGATCCGTCGGCACCCTTTAGGTGCCGGATCCGTGCTGCCGCTAGTGTGAAAGTAGCCTTAAGCATTCAATCCTGACAATTGGCTGCTCGCCGTTGGAGGTGAAGAGCTACATTTACAGGCAGCAATCACCTTCACAGTCCACATACAGATTCATTGTTTCTGGGTAGTAGATCCCTGTTCACACAAGACCATCTGCTGCCCAGAAATGATGATTGAGGAGTCCGTGCAAACAATCATTCCACCCGATGAACAAGCATGGGGTGATCTGCGGCACCTTTAAACAGGCCGACTATCTGGAACGAGCGCTCATATGAACGCTCCAAATAGTGATCCTGAATATGTAAACCCGCCTTTACACAACATCATGATAATTATAGAAGTTAGGAAGCGAAAATTTTTTAGTCCTTAGTCCCTCATTTGCAGAACCTTTTCCCAGAGGAGCACTGCACGGCCTATAAGACGGCCATGTGAATAACCTCATAGACTACCATTGTTCTTAAAAAGGTCATGTGACGGCCGTGTGAAGGTAGCCTCAGGGTACGACCAGACAGCATGGTCATGCTTCGGTTGCAACACAGTCGCTCTGTGGTTGAGTAGCGCAAGGCAATACGAGGTCCAATTCACTAGTTAGGACTAGGAATGAGCGAACTTGCGATTTGCAAGATCATTGTTCGGGTTACCTAAGAATTCCGTGATGGATTCCGTTACCATGGACCATAATGGAATTCTATGATGGCATCCACCATGGAAGCCTATTCATTCGCTTCAATTCACTGAGCTGTGCCTAGGTCATGTGATCGAAGAATGTGACATCACTGCACTAGAAAAAGCTGAGAGAAGGCTGCGGCACTACTGCGAGCACTGATACCTTCTCAAACAGCTGATCGGCGGGGGTCCTGGGTGTTGGACCCCCACCGATCAGCTGTTGGACCTATCCAAAGGATGGATCATCAGTATATAAGTCTCAGAAAACCCCTTTAACTTTATGAAAGCTCCTGTGGTCAAGGGTCATAACCAGGCCGCGAATCCTCACACCCGTATTTTTAATAGCACATTGTACATGAGTGTCCCTGTCATAGATTTTCCACAGGTCCCAAGACCTTCTGACTGTGGTTGGTTGCTATGGGTAACAAGGCCTGTCAATGGATTTTGATAAATGGATTTAGGCCTAATTCAGTTTTGATCTGTGATTTCCACCAGTTATTTTGATCCAAAACCAGGTGCGGGTCAGAAACACAGGACAGGACAGGTCTTTCCATTACACCTTTTCTCAGTGCAGCCTCCACTCCAGGTTTTACTCATAATCACTGATCAAACACTGACCATGTGAATAAGGCCTTAGGGCTCATGCACACGACCGCAAAAAAGTAGTGAATGCACTACTTTTTTGCCGTGCGGAGGCACGGCCAGAAACACCACGGAAGCACTTTGTAGTGCTTCCGTGGGGTTCTGATCCGTGCCTCTGTTCCGCATCTCTGGGATTGCAGACCCATTCAAGGGAATGGGTCCGCGATCCGTGATGCGGGGTGCACACGGCTGGTGCCCATGTTTAGCAGATCCGCTGTATGCGGGCCGCAATAGGGCCACAGCCGGGCTCCCTTACTGTGGAGAATGTAAAAGAGCACTTAGGTCTGATAGAGTCGATCACTGGCTTCATGGCTGTAGATAAGGCTACATGCACACGACCGTGCCGTGTTTTGTGGTCCGCAAATTGCCACCATTATAGAAATGGGATTCGGCTCACTATAGAAATGCCTATTCTTGTCCGCAAAATGGACAAGATGAGGACATGTTCTATTTTTTATGTGGGGGACACGGAACGGAGCAATGGATGTGGACAGCACACGGAGTGCTGTCTCTATCTTTTCTGGTCCCATTGAAGTGAATGGGTCCACAAAAAATGCAGCTCGGATGCGGAACCAAACAACTTTTGTGTGCATAAGGCCTAATGCTGGAGGCTTTTATATCCAGCTCTCCTAAGTACATACAGTAACAAACTCATGTTAGCTGTGTCCGTTCTGTTTTTTTTTCAGCCCATATGCGGAACCATTCACTTCAATGGGTCCGCAAAAAAACTGAAATGACTGAAAAAATATAACATGTCCTATTCTAGTCTATTTTGAGAATGTCATCCTTTTTTTTTTTTGAGGATCCGTGTTTTCCAAAGAGGGGGTCAGATGGACAAGGATTGTCCTGATGGGGCAATCAATAAACCAATAGAGACAAGCTGTCATGGGTACACAGCACATGGGTGTCAACAGCACAATATATGCAAATGGAGGTTCTTATGACTAAGATACAGCAGAAATATTAGACTACTTTCAGTTCCAGCAGACAATGGCAGGAATCGGACGGATAAAAACCGGTGCGAGCAGTGTTTTTTGTCCGCCTGATTCTCAGCATATTGATGGGTAGTGGCTGGATTTGTGCCAGATCCCATTAAAGTCAATGGGGGCTGGCAGGAAGGCGGCAAAATCCGGCAATGCCACATCTGGAGAACTCCATCAGCCTGATCTCTACTGGAACAGCCTACAGAGGCTCTGCTGCATATGTGAAACTAGCCTTAGGGGAAGGAATATGTGAAGACCCCCGTCAGTCAACCCATTCTGAAATGTCTGATATCACATATCAATACGATATAACGGAAAAGACATTGTGACTGCATTTATGATATTCACAGATATAGCAGAGCTGAAATTGTTATGTCACTCTTCCTTGCCTGAATCTTGATAATGTAATGTCATGGTGAGCTGTACCAGCACTGCTACATCTGTATATATACTGTGTTAACCTAGACAGTAAAGGTCATTGTAATCCCATGACAAAATTTAATTTCCAGTTTCATAGTTTATTCCAAAAAATTTATTTTTTCCCATGACAAAATATATCACAAAAGACAAACCGTGTCAGCCAGTGTCTTGTGCTTCTGCTCAATAATTTAACTTATAAACCTCTGCGCAGCCAAGTACAGATCAGTAAACGATATCCTTGCACAGGCTTCAAGTAATAGCAACTTCCTCCTTATACCTCGACATAAATAGACTTATTGCATTACAAATGAATTCTTCTTTTTCTTCTTTTCTTAAAAAAAAAGAAAAAATTCTTACAACATAATTTACACTTTTTAAGTTAAAACACATCCACCGTACAGATCATCTTATAAATAGTTCCCATGTGGAAAGTAGTTGTTCAACCAATTTTGTACCCAAATTGGCTAATTGAAATATATCTAATACAACATGGAATAAAACAAATGGCCATAGGTAAGAACATTACAGTACAGTTATGTGAAAGAAAAGTGAAGACAAAAATAAAATGGAATAAAAAATATTAAAGGGTTATTCCCATCTCAGACGATGGGGTTATATCGTGAGGATATGCCCCCATTGTCTTATAGGTGCGGGTCCCACCACTGGGACCCGCACCTATATCCAGAACAGAGCGGGGAGCGGGGTTTCCGGGGGTCCGGCCACCACCAGGCACAGCTCCCCGCTGCTCCCATAGAAATGAATGGAAGCGCACAGCGCATGCTCGGACACCGCTCCCATTCATTTCTATGTAGCCGACGGAAATAGCCAAGCCAGCGCTCGGCTACGTTCTGCGGCCCCATGGAAATGAATGGAGGGAGGCTGCGCATGCGCAGTGTGCCCTCCTTCACTTTGGGGGCTCTGGTCTCGATATAGGTGTGGGATCGGCACCTATAAAACAATGGGGGCATATCCTAACGATATGCCCCCGACTGTCAATGATGGAATAACCCTTTAAGGGCAGTACAAGGCGCAGAAATAAAATTAAAACTTAAAAATAAAATAAAAATGAAATATATAAAAAATGGTTACCCTTGTTAGGAACAATACAAATATTAGGTCTTGTGACTTATACTGTTCTGGTTAGGTTGAATACATTAAATGGGTTCTCCAAGCTACAGATATTGATGACCTGTCCTCGTTAATATGAGATCGGTGGGGGTCTGTCACCTGGCACCCCCACCGATCAGTTGTTTCGGGCAGGTGTAGCACTATACTGTATACGGAGGACAGCTCCACACATGGTGTAGTGACTGTGCCATGCTAATGCAGCTCATCTCCTATTTAAGTGAACCTTAAAGTCATCAATATCTGTAGCCCGGAGAACCCATTTAAAGGGGTTGTCTCACTTCAGTAAGTGGCATTTGTCATGTAGAGAAAGGTAAGACAAGCCACTTACTAATGTATTGTGATTGTCCATATTGCCTTCTTTGTTGGCTGGATTCATTTTTCCATCACATTATACACTGCTCGTTTCCATGGTTACAGACCACCCTGCAATCCATCAGTGGTGGTCGTGCTTGCACACTATAGAAAAAAACGTCAGCCTCTCTAGTGGCTGGGACCATGGGAGTGCACATAGGCAGGTGCTTTATCCTAAATTGTGCAAACACGACCACCAGTGATGGATTGCAGAGTGGTCTGTAACCATGGAAACGAGCAGCGTATAATGTGATGGAAAAATGAATCCAGCCAGCAAAGGAAGCAATATGGACAATCACAATACATTAGTAAGTGGCTTGTATTAACTTTCTCTACATGATAAATGACACTTACCGAATTGAGACAACCCCTTTAAGGATTGAGTTATGTTTTACAAAATAATTTATTGTAGTGAGGTCTTTTTTGAAATTCTAGTGCATTCCCATTTTGTTGATTCCAGCTCCAAATTCAGTAGAGATGCTGTCCGACCAGGCTCAAAGTTTAGAACTTGAGACGAGAGTCTTCCTTCAACTCTCGAACCATCCGGCAAGATCTGAGATGGTCCGATACTCATCACCAGATGCCTTCACGGTTTCACAAGCCGTGCAGTAATGTTCATCCCAAAAAGAAGTCACGTGGACGTCGTACCGCTTCTTCCACGTGAAATATCTCCTGTACACGTGGGTGTTTTTGTCAAGAAACTTCAAGTACATGGCCAACTTCTTAGGACTTGAGAAGTCATCTACATGAATGAAGGAGTTACGAGGAATAAACATCTCGTAGTTGTATCGACTTGGACCCATCACTATAGGAACTGCGCTGGACTTAAAGGCATTTCTCCACAATTTCTCCGTGATGTAATCCGTATGTAGTGAATTCTCAAAAGCAAGGTAAAACTTGTATTCTGACACAGTCTTCACGATGTTATCATGCTTCAAATCCGCCCCGTACCTACCGTAAATGTCAATATCAATGTATTCCCTAAGCTGGTTGTAATACTGAACTCTCTCATGGTCCTCATTCCAGTTACTAATCACCCACGCTACCAGTTTTCTTTTTCGTGGGAGAATTATTTTGGCACGTTTCCTGGAAAATAAATAGCCGTATGGCACAAAAATATCAGAGTCCACCCTGTAAGACATAGTCCAGTTGAATAAACCCCCTAAGGTGGTCAACCAGGGGGAATGAGAAGGTGACTCAAAGTTCATCCAGATCCACTTTTGAGAAGCCGGACGCTTGGCTATCGGAAAGTCACCGTATTCGCCAATGTCCCTATGGTGAAATAGAATGGCATCTGCTTCCTGGTAAAGGCTCCTGTTAGTGGTCAGTTGACAACCTGTGATGTTGAAGAGTATGTGGCAATCTCCAAGTCGTCTTCTCTTGCCAAATGGCTCGTACCAGATAAGGACCGTGACTTGTTTTGGTTGCGTAGATGCTCCCCATAATAATGAGAAATGTGTGGGGTTGTAGAGGAAATCTTGGGTGCAGGCATATACTAACAATAAGGTGCATGTCACGCTAGCAGCAAGGAGCTGTGACTTAAGAGTCCTCCAGCGCCCTCTTCGGCAGGGTCTCCATCCTCGCAGTTGCTCGAAAGACAGCAAACTTTCTCCTCTCATACTGGCTTACTTGCCTAGGGTATGACCTGATGTCCTAGGTCTTACTGCTCCCAGAGACAAGTGCCTCTCATGCCTGTAAATCTTGTATTCCTCTTCGTGCCAGGGTACGTCTGGAAAGGAGCTGCCCTTGAATGGTCGTCTCTTTCCCGAGCGCCTTCAGGTCCAAAAGGAAGTTTACGAAAAGCAAATAGAATGCGAATCAGTTCATGGACGTCCCATCAGCATGCAAGTCCTGACACTTGTTACGAGTTGGTGTGTGTACCTCCACGCACTGTGTGTGCGTTATATCCTTGCACGGGCTGAAATTTTCCATGAGGTTAGCTGAGAGGGGACTCACCAATAAGCGGCAATCGAAGGTTAACCTCAAGACGGCGAGAGCAGTCAGCTTCCTTATTCCTGGACAATGAAACAAGACGCGGTTTATGTGATTTCCATGCTGGGATTCTTCTTCTCTCAGCTCGTCGTAACTACCTAGGCAGTTGAGCTCACTCACCGTTTAGGCTGTGATTTGTTCTTCTCCTTTAAGTGCACTTTTCTCAACGCCTTGTACTTTGTGCCACAGCCATGCCCCTTGCATCGGGTGAACTCAGTAATGAGAAGGAGTCTCTCGCAGTATTGTGCTGCACAGAATAGCAGCTTTACGCAGCAGCCTGCTGGCTCCATCCACATCACCAGTCAGTCACACCTCCAAGTGATGTCATCTGTCACTCAGGAAGTTCCCTCAGAAACCTGAGATGGACTTGCTGGGTGACAGTACTTTGCTTTAAATTAACCCTTTTGTCCACTGATCTGGGGGAGGGAGGGGGGGGGGTGGCTGGAGTAACCCCCTCCACTGCCCCTGACAGTCAAAAATTGTGCACGAAGCGAAGAGACAGCAGTGATGTCACAGCACCAGCAGAGGGGTGTAGAGCGCACATGTTGGTGGAATGCAATAGACAGAAAGACAAGCAAGATTTTTTTTATTTTTTTTATAACGTTAACCCTTTCTCAACCTGGCATGCTATGCAAGACTGTTCTGTGATGCCTTACATTTGAAATTGAGGAGAAACAGTTGCATTGTAAGCAAAGGTTGCCTCATTTAGCAAACTTCCTAGGTCATCTGCATGAACAGAGAGGGTGATCTATTCATGACCTTCATCTATTAGTCAGAGCGTCTTTGCCAACATCTTCTATACATCCATACATTACATGGACAGTCTGTTGATTTCCAAGACTGTGCAATGCTTCATCTTCCCTGTGGAGGCACTGTTGGGGAATTGGAATTGAAACGCCTGAAATAACGGTCGTGTGCCATGACGATTGCTTGCAAAAAATGAAGCTGGCCTTGGCTATCAGGTGCTTGCCTCAGGACAGTATTCTGAAACCAGAAGCTACAGCCGGATACGTTTCCCCTGCAGGTGGAATGTAGTATTTGCATGTGGGAAACTCAAAATCAGAAGTTACAGCCGGTCATATGTTTCCCCTACAGGTGGAATGTAGTATTGCATGCGTGGAATTCTGTATACAAGTGGTCCCTCAAGTTACAATATTAATTAGTTCCAGGACGACTATTGTAAGTTGAGTAATTGGTTCCAAAGCCCCAAAATGTCATCCAGGATAAGAGAAAATGAAGATTTAAGATTTAAGAAAAATAAGCAGATAACTAAGACAGATAAAACAAGTCCTTATATATAACAGTCAGGAATAGCTGCTAACTAGCATCTAATACAGCTATTTTACCACAGAATTAGTTGGATCTGAGTCTGAGACATTGTATGTTGAGCCTGGTTTCAATTTACGATGGGTCAGAAAAGACCATTGTATGCTGAAATATTGTATCCTGAGGCCATTGTATCTTGAGGGATCACTGTACTATATGGATGGGTCTGCACCGCTTTGCATTAGCACATAGAGGTGGGTCTCAAGTGGGATAACCTCTCTATGAAGGCCTCAAGGGATACCCCCTAGTTTTAAAACCAACACATTATACGTAGCTTTTTTTTTAAAGTTTTTATTTTTGCATTCTCAGAGACCAAAAACATCAAAGAACATACATTCAATGCCAAATGTCATCTCAAACCTACTCCAGTTGTAGAAGTGCGAACCTAATTTGTACCAAAAAAGAAGAACCTGCTTACCCACAAACAAACAGTGACTATTTCTTGACTGGTGCCTTTTCACACCACAGGCACTCAACATCATGTTGCAACCTATTAAGAAGATCACACTATGATGGTTCGGGCATTAGATGACTTCTAGGTGTAGAGGAAGGCCAACCAGTATCTTCTGCCCCAGGGACCCGCTTCTTGAAGATGTTGCAGGGAGCTCCATAATTAAGATGATTGATTACGAGGTTCCTGCAGTGACTTTGAAAAGATGGGTCCCTGGGGAAGAGGATACGTGCTGGTTTTCTTCTGTAACTAGAGGTCTTCTCAGCCACCTGATGCCTCTATAATAATAAATTGGGTAATCCACCCAGTTTATTTTATATGGGCACATAGGCTGGTTGATATATTGGTATGTTGCCTATATGTAGTGCCATGTGCAGAGAATGGAGGACTAGGGGGACCACCATTGTTCAGAGGCTCACCGGTGGATTCCAGTGTTCCCCTAAGGACCAGTTGGAGCCTCTAACATCCTATCAAGTTTAGTAGAGATTAAATTCGTTATCAGACCTAGGAGACTAAGCTCAGGTGAGCAAACCCCTGGTAGATCAAGGTTTATGAATGTATGGACATCAGACCAGTCTCTTCGTATAACCGGACAGGACCATATGATATACATAAATGTTCCCTCATGTTCAGAACATCTGGTGCACATGTCACCAGACAACTTGCACATCTGCATCAACCTTACCGGGGTTAAATATACTCTATGGAGCAATTTACTTGTGCAAGCTGGTCCATAGTGCCTGTGCCTGTGGACCTTCAGTTGGTAATCCCCCCCAAGCTGTGGAATGTCACCCTGCCATATTTACATAAGTCTTTTCTAGGGTAGACTCTTGCACATTCCAAGTCACTTTATAGAAGGAGGAGAAAGGCTTCAGTAAATAGACCAGAAGTGAAAGAGGACCCTTCCCACAGTGCACAATACATGCAGGAAGTATCTAGACAAACTAATCTTAGGAAGTTTAAAGTGTAACTGATATATTTTTTATTTGCTAGTTTATTAGAGCTCGGCATGTATACCTGAGTTAGTCTGTCAATGATTGTCCAGTGGCGTGCTAAGGGGAGGGCGTGGGGGGTGATCCTCCCCGGGTGCCGGCTCTCAGGGGGTGCCAGAGCCCAGAAGCAATGAGCGCTTCCATCAATACAAATGGAAGCACTCATTACTGGAGCGCAGGGAGCTGCAGTCCTGTCACTCACCGTTCAGCTCCCTGCACTCCTCCCCTCCTTCAGGCTGGCAGAAAGACTTCTCCCTACTTCACCATTCAGCCTGCAGGCACAGATCGTGCTGCCGAGCCTGCAGCCTGGAAATCTGCATAAGCTCCGCCCACACAGTGCTGCAGAGCAATCTGTGCCTGCAGGGGAGAGAGGGATGTGAGCTTCAGGAACGAACAAGGTAAGTAGGTGCTATGGCTTTTTTTTTTTTTACCAGAGGGGGCACAGTAGGCATTTCTACTCTGGAAGGGGCACAATGGGCATTGCTAATGTGAAGGGGGCACAATGGGCATTTCTACTCTGGAGGGGGCACAGTGCACAGAGGGCATTACTACTATGAAGGGGGCACACAGGGCATTATTACTGTGAATGGGACACAATGGGCATTACTACTATTAAGGGGGCACAGTGGGTATTTCTACTATGGAGGGGGCACAGCGGGCATTATTACTGTGAAGGGGGCACAGAGGGCATTACTACTATGAAGGGGGCACACAGGGCATTATTACTGTGAATGGGACACAATGGGCATTACTACTATTAAGGGGGTACAATGGGGATTTCTACTATGGAGGGGGCACAGCAGGCATTATTACTGTGAAGGGGGCACAGTGGGCATTACTGTTATTAAGGGGACACAATGCGCATTATTACTGTGAAGGAGACACAATGGGGATTATTACTATGAAGGGGGCACAATGGGGATTATTACTATGAAGGGGGCACAATGGGGATTATTACTATGAAGGGGGCACAATGGGAAATATTACTATGAAGGGGGCCCAATGGGAAATTTTACTATGAAGGGGGCTCAATGGGGGTTATTACTGTGAAGTGGGCACAAAGAGGGAATTACAACTGTGAAGGGGCACAGATAGGGCATTACTACTGTGAGGGGGGCACAATGAAGGGATAAGTACTTTAAGGGGGCACAATGTGGGCGTAACTACTGTTAGGGGCACACATCTGTACAAAACTACTGTGAAGGTTGTACAATGAGGGCAATACTACTGTGAGGAACCCAGACAACCTAGGCACAGCACTGAATTGCCAAAAGCTCTGTAATTACCTTATAATAGCAGCTTTCATTAATGTTTCTTGTGGTGGGGCACCCAATTGTATAGAGAGGGGGCACAGGGACTGCTGATGCCCCCTTCCCTTGTTTGCTGGGGCTCAGTTTTGCCCTCCTCTTCTCTTCCCCCCCCCCCTGTTTAGTTAGGCGGGAGCTGTGGTTTTTGGGCCAGTAGGGGTTAAATTCCCTGGCCGGTTTTATTCAGGCTATGGGGAAGGCTTTGGATTTCCACCCCCCCCTTTTTCTTCCCGCCGGTTGGTGGCCACTCCCAGGGGCTATATAGGAGGCAGCAACCCCCCCAGCGCTTCCTCTTGGAAAAGGAAGCGGGTTGTCCTGCCCGCCCGCCCGGTTAGGAGTTGTGTTGATGGAGTCGGATTTATTTGTTTTGTTTCTGATACTTCTCTCTGTTTCAGAATATTCGGAAGGTACTGGCAAGTCACAGCAGGCGTTAATGGAATAATTGTGAAGTTTAAAGGCGGATGGCGGAGGTGCCCGCCGTGTGTGACGGCGGTTGGCATATCGCTCCGCTATTGGTTAATCGGTGAAGACGGTGGAGAATGAAGTTACCGTTTAAGTGTTTGAACTGCTGTGGCCTGATCACCACCCAATAAAGAGGGGAAAAGAATACCTGGTGTCGTCTCTTCTTTAAGGGTGAATGGGTTCCAGTAATGGAAGGAGGGGGAGAGAGTGGAGTACAGCATTTCCTCCTATCAGCAGTCTCCCTTTCCACACTGATCCCTTAAAAGACAGTTGCTATGGCTTGTCTGTCTTCGCTTTGGTGTAAACAGAAGACAGAGGGGCGGTCCTTCACACTGCATGCCTGCATTAGGCTTCAGAGTGAGGAGGCGTGCCTCTCACTAATCCAATCTGATTGGCTGGCAGGAAGCTGCTGGCTACAGCAAGCGTGTATGTGAAGTGAGGGAAAGCAGTTTTGGCCTCAGAGAACTGGCAGAGGAGCCATCTTGAGAAGTTCCCCATATTGTAGAGGTTAAAACAGCCGTAACTAAGGGAAAAACTCAAGGAAAACAGTGGTATGTGAAGAAACTAAAGATTGCTTTATGCATAATGCTCCACCAGCAGTAACATATGCTAAGATAGATTTTTGGATTAAAATATGACAGTTACACTTTAAAGTCTTGTTTTGCAAATGACTGGATGTTACCTTTGCTATATAGGTGAGTGAGATATTTTATGTAGCAGTAGTCTCCAGTCTGTGGCTCTTGCAGTAGCGCCATGGCCTTCTCTCAGCTTTTCCTAGGCCATGTGACATCACGTTCATCGGTCACGTGGCCTAAGCACACCTCAGGCCGATTGAAGTGGGCTGAGCTGTAATATCAAGCACAACCACTATACAATTTGCGGCGCTGTGCTTGATGAGCTGAGAAAAGGCCGCAGCGCTACTACAAGCACCGTTGCTTTCTCAAACAACTGTTCGGCAGGGAATCCCGGGTGCCTCGGGTCCAGAGGATAGGTCATCAGTGAAAATATCCCCAAAACCCTTTTAAATGATAAAATAATTCTATATAATATCAGGAAATTGCATAAATACTAACTCCATAATATAACAACTGCTCCATTACGGACAATATAACATGCAAAGCTGTGAATAATGATGTCGCTGAAAAAGGGTATACTATCAGCAAGCTGGAAACAGTCAGAAGGATTTCCAGAAATAAAATATTGGAGGTAGAAAAAAAACAACAACAAGGAGAACTATTACCCCCAACATCCTAGCTTTGTCTACAGGAAGGCCGGAAGTCTAGCCACATTAATAGCCCCTACTATACAAAACAATACAGATAAAAAGAATGGGAGGAATGTCCTTCAAGTACCCAGTTTCTACCCATCCAAAAAAATGCCCAGCCTGTAAAGGGAGAAACACAGTGAGGCAGATTTATCAAGACGGGCACTTTTTGCCCCTGCACTGCCGGAGGATAAAATCTGACAAACGAGGAGGTGATTTTATTAAAAAAAAAACGTCCAGGGTTTAATTCATACTCTGGCACTAGGGGTAGATTGGCAATGTACCCAGGGGTGCACCTAGCCTTTCTGCTGCCTGAGGCAAAAACTGAAACGGCGCCCCCCCCCCTCCATGCCAATTTCTTAACCTAACCCCTTTGCCACAATGAAAGCGCTCATTGCCCATGGCCCTTCCTCTGCCCCCCTTCCTGGTGCTGCCTGAGGCGATCGCCTAACCTGGCCTCATTGCTGGTGCACCCCTGAATGTACCATACCGGGAATTTTTCCATTGGACCATCTGCCTTTCACATGCAGTGGGCCAGAACACGGTATCCACGCCTGCTCTGCTTAGGAGTCCCCTGCCTAAAGCCAGATGTGGCTATTTCCATACATAGAGTCATCCTTGGGGGTATCCCCGAACACTGTCAGCATTCTGACAATATATGAGGATACCCCTATATATTTAAAATTCTTCCTGTCTCTACTTTTAAACTGTTACCAGTAGCTTGAACTCACAACCTCCTGCTTGAGAGACAGAAGTCTTACCAGTTGTGCTACAAAGCCCACTGGTGTCTATGGGAAGAATTTCCCTAGTTAAAAACCATCATTAGTATGAATGTACAATGCACTGGTATCTACCGATACATCTCTGTATACCAGGACATTGGGATAACAATATAAGTCTCATTTATTTAATAATCACAAAAAGAGGTAATGGAGCAAAATAAATTACAATAAACACATCTTAGCTATCTCTCTTGAAAAGAAACAAAAAAAAAAAAAAAAAAAAAAAAATAATAATAATAATAATAATAATAATAATAATAATAATAATGTAGATGAACACATACAACTGGGGTTATCCCAGGATTCAAACCCACAAATCTTACGTATGGAAAAAAACACCAATGTACTACAGGGTACACTGATATTATAGACTAGAATATCTCTAATTAAAAACTAAAACCTTCATTAGTCTTCCTGCACAATGCTCTATATACCAGAACATTCAATTACAGCTTGTCACACCCTGGTAAGGTAGCAATCTTCTACACATACAGTAGTTCATAAGTTCAAGACCTTGGGTAGCATCAGAAGGCTAGTAATCACACAAATACTCTGGAGAAAAATCCGTTTTAGGCCTTTCACACACGAACATTGTGTTTTGCAGTCCGCAAAAAAAAAAAGGATGCCGTCCGTATGGCATCCGTTTTTTTTGCGGATCCATTGTAACAATGCCTATCCTTGTCTGTTTTGCAGACAAGAATAGGACAGGTTCTATTTTTTTGCGGGGCTGCGGAACGGGCATACGAATGCGGACAGCACACCGTATGCTATCAGTAATTTTTGCGGACCCATAGAAATGAATGGGAGCCCGCAAAAAATACTGTCATGTGAAAGAGGCCTTATACATATATTTAGTAATCACAAAAATGTAATGGAGCAAAATGGTTAACAATAAACACATTTTAGCTCTCTACACATATACATATATACACATACAGTGCTCCCTCAAGTTACAATATTAATTGGTTCCAGAACGACCATTGTATGTTGAAACCATTGTAAGTTGAGTAATAGGTTCCAAAGCCCCAAAATGTCATCCAAGATAAGAAAAAATGAAGATTTAGGAAAAATAAGCAGATAACTAAGACAGATAAGACAAGTCCTTACATATAACAGTCAGGAATAGATAATAACTAGTAACTAATCCAGATATTTTACCTGAAAAGTGTCCTTGATTGGTTGGATCTGAGTCTGAGACATTGTATGTTGAGTCTGGTTTCAACTTACGATGGGTCAGAAAAGACCAATGTATGATGAAAATAATTGTATCCTGAGGCCATTGTATCTTGAGGGATCACTGTATATATAGTGTGAGGCAGTGGCAGGTCTCATATATGAAGGACGGTATGTATCTTCTTGAGTGGTGCAGGAAACCTATTGAGATGCATATCGTGGTTTCCTGTGGTGCGGCTGAGACGTGCCACCAAGGTACCCCGCCTTGGTGGAGTAAAAGCCGTTAGCTTGTGCGTCCACTAGGATAGATAGTGGACGCTTTTGGTAGCTAGCATAGCTGGTTTCAGCTAATCCGGGCCTTGCTCTTACTGGGAATAAGCAAAGTGCTGGGTGGGTGTTTATTCCCCACGATCCACTCTGGGTTTTATACGTGGCTCATGTCCACGATTATGTTTCAAAAGTCAGCAGAATGAAGCAGGGTGGGTCTGTTATGCCCCTTTCACACGAGCGGGAGACTCGCATGTCTCCCGCAACGCATCTACAGGGCTGGACTCGGCGTGGACAGGGATCGCATAGCATTATATGCGATCCCAGTCAGTGGGGTTGCTTCTCAGCCAAGGGAATCGGCTCTCTCACAGTCTTGCCTAAAAACACAGCCATGAATAAAGAATGGTACCAGAATGTCCTCCGAGAGCAACTTCTCCCAACCGTCCAAGAGCAGTTTGGCGATCAGCAATGCCTTTTCCAGCATGATGGAGCACCTTGCCATAAAGCAAAGGTGATAACTAAATGGCTCAGGGAACAAAACATAGAGATTTTGGGTCCATGGCCTGGAAACTCCCCAGATCTTAATCCCATTGAGAACTTGTGGTCAATCATCAAGAGACGGGTGGACAAACAAAAACCTACAAATTCTGACAAAATGCAAGCATTGATTGTGCAAGAATGGACTGCTATCAGTCAGGATTTGGTCCAGAAGTTGATTGAGAGCATGCCAGGGAGAATTGCAGAGGTCCTGAAGAAGAAGGGTCAACACTGCAAATATTGACTTGCTGCATTAACTCATTCTAACTGTCAATATAAGCTTTTGTTACTCATAATATGATTGCAATTATATTTCTGTATGTGATAAAAACATCTGACAAACACACATAAAAACCAGAGGGCAGCAGATCATGTGAAAATATAATATTTGTGTCATTCTCAAAACTTTTGGCCATGACTGTAGAGAGAGAGAAAGGCTGAGGAGGCTCTTTGTGTGTGGTCTCAGCCAGGAGGGCTGAGGGGCCACAAGGCTCTGTGTAGCCTGGAAGTTTGGGGGGGGCCCAATGACCCTAGGAGAAGAGGGTCACACGGTCACAGTCTGGAGGACTATTGGACCATCTCCCCCCAAAAGGTACGGTTGGAGTCACAGCCAGGAGGCTGCTAGACTGAACGGCTGAGGAAGCCGCACTTAAAAGCTGTGTGTGAACAGCGTATGTATTTAGGTGAGTTAGCTGAACTATGTGTAGTCAGAGCCCAGCCGGGCAGGTGTTGTTTTTCTGATTTGTTTTGGTGTGCTGGTGCCAATAAAACTGAGTTGGACCTGAAAATCCCCATGTTTTGAAGATATTGTGTGATGTCGACCCCCTGAGAGGATATGATCCCTTACAATATAGAGAGAGAGACCAAGAGAGATTGAACCAAAATTTTTATTGTTAATTATTTTGCTGTTATATGTATATGTAGATACCAATACATTGTACAGGAAAAATTGTAGAAATTCAACCTTCCTAAAGCTGTCAAGCCTGTGGCTCAGCTAGTAATGTTTCTACCTCTGAAACTCAGGTTCTTGGTTGAAGACCTGCCAGTGACAATTTGAGTGAAAGGGGAATAAACGTTTTTTTTTAAATACACAGGGGTGTTCTCAGTCAATATTGTAATGCTCAAGGCCCTAGTTATATGGGGGAATAACTTATTTTAACCCTTTCCCGACCTCTGCTATTTATAAAAATTTAACTCAGACCTTTCCCCATATTAATAAGAAAAATAAACGATAAAAAATAAAGATCATTGTCATTGTTGCGAACAAAATATCCGCACTATTAAAATATAAATGTATTTCGTATGGTGAACACCATAATGGAAAAAAATAATCAAAATCTTCCGTGTTTTTGTTGCTTCATCTCTAAAAATAATGGAATAAAAAATGATGAAAAAGGCATATTCCAAAATGGTATCAATAAAAAGTACAGATTGCCCCGGAAAAAAACCAAAATCAACTTGGCTTGGCCATACCTTATGCCAGTTTGGCTCCGCCTACAACACAAGGCCACTTCTACGGTTTTTTTTCCAGTGCCACTTTGAGTTCCCAATCCGTCCCTGCCTGGTACCGAATTAAATATGGAAATAGAACTGTTTGTTTTGTTAACATCTAATCCAGTTGAACTGCAAGTCCCAGGAGACCAAGATCACACGAATAAGTGAGGTTATTTAGGGCTCCGTGAAAAACAGATCACAAAAAATACGGATGGCGTCTGTGTGCATTCCGTATTTTACGGAACAGCTGGCCCCTAATAGAACAGTCCTATCCTTGTACGTAATGTGGACAATAATAGGACATGTTCTATTATTTTGCGTAACGGACATACGGAAACGGAATGCACACGGAGTAACTTCTGTTTTTTTTGTGGACCCATTGAAATGAATGGTTCAGCGTACGGTCCTAAAAAAAAAAAAAAACCCGAAACGGACACGGAAAGAAAATACGTTCGTATGCATGAGCCCTTAAGGAGTAGGAAGGATTGATGTCATCCCTTATGAAGAAAGAAGACTCTTTCTTCCAAAACACATTGGACAGCAGTATTCCCCCCCCCCCACCCCGATCTTCCAAGCAAGTGGTGACATCATCCATCAATCAAGCAGTCTCACTTCCGGAACATGCCAGCGGCTGGAGGCAGCTCCGTCATCTAGAGCACAGCATCTCCTGAGGATCGTGCTACCAAACCTACCCAGACTTGAAGAAATACCTGCCACTCTATAGGACACAAGACACCGACTCCTCAGTGGCTAGGACTTTACAGGTACTCTATTGCATGTCGGCAAGCGTGGTGTACGTATGTCGGCGGGATTGAGCTATTGGCGGCATTTACTCAGTATACAATACACTAAATCAGCCTATGTTCACAGAGGGAGCGAAGGTTACAGTGACAGACTGTGCCATATCGGGGGGCACTTGATTTTTCACAGCAGCACCACTGTACATTTACAACAAATTCTGAACATTGAAATTGCAAACCCAAGAAGGAAAACTCATTGAATTATGGAAATCACAAAATCGATAGACCTGTTAGGGCTCTTTCACACCAGTGTTCGTCATTTTCATTGTTCTTTTCCGTTATAGGAGCAGAACAGCGAAAATATTGTAAGTGCCGAATATGACACATAACTGACATGGACAGAGCCAAACAGTTCCATTGACAATAATGTTTTTTTTGTTGAGAAAAAAAGTCCAGCAGGCAGGACTTTTGCACTCTGCTGTTTTTGATAAAATCTGTGACGGAGGCCCGGAACAGATTGTTCAACGTAGATGTGAACAAGCCCTTAGTGATGTGCACATGATCAAATTCAATATTCAATACATCTTGATTTATTCAGTACTGAGTTTGAGTGCCACACACAGAAATACACGCACTTACACACCTCGGCATGGTTGTCTGAGGAATGTTCTACAACGTTGAATGCGCTTGAACACGCAAATCATCAAGATTCGCTGTTGGCAGCTGCCTTTGCAATTGCTGACCAAAGATATCCCAGATGTGCTCGATTGGAGACAAGTCCGAAGATGCTGCAGGACATGGTAGCACGTTTAGGCTATGCAGGCTGCTCACAGTAACACAAGCAACATGCGGCCTACTGGTGTCCTGTTGAAAAACAGCCCCTGGGACACCTTGGAGAAATGGCCTTACCACTGGTTCACAACTAAATCAATATAATGTCAAGCCTAAAATGAGGACTAGAGGGGTCTGGCTACTTATGCCATCCCACACCATAATCCTGGGAGTAGGACTGGTTTGATATTCCCTTTTAAAGGTCTCTTCGTGTCGTAGCCCACATAGTCTCCAGAACAATCTCTGGTCATAACTGTCTTCAAGACAAAAGCAGGACTCATTGCTGAAGAGGATAGACCTTCATTCTAGCCTCCATTGCCATTTTCTAATGCACCATGATAGCCCTTGAGAGCGATGTCATGAGGTCAATGGAACATATATAGCTGGACATCTGGCTCATGGCCCAGTGTTGTGCAAACTCCTTCTGATGGTTTGTGTAGACAATGTTTTGGCTTTGGATGTGATGTCCAATTTCACTTTCAGTACAGAATGGATGACTACAGTAAGTGGCGTAAATAGAGAAGTAAGGGCCTCATAGCATGTGAGTTAATTCTTTCATTGACATTGACAAAATGTATTCATTTTGTGAATACCGTGACTGGGTGAATCGCCCCTTCCAACCAATATTTAACAAAGGTTTGAGACAGCACTCAACATTGTATATTCATTCCATTTTATTGGTTTCTGTTATACATTGGTCGCCAAATTAGTAGCCAAAAGCAACGTTTCGGGCCCTGGTTGGGTGCCCTTTGTCAGGCTGAGTAGCGTGGATGCGAGTCCACGCTACTCTGGGTACCCAAGGTGGAGGATACCACATCTGAGACGTGCACCTGTCCTACCAGCCACGAGTTGTTTTGAGTGCTGTGGTCAACAATCTCTGCATAGAAATTGTAATATCCGCCCCTTCCAACCAATGACGCCATTCCTCAAAAGCCAACTTAATGGCCAGTAACTCTCTGTTACCCACATCATAATTTCTCTCTGCAGAGAGTTTTTTCGAAAAAAAAAAAGCACATGGGCGCCATTTACCAGGTGACGGGCCCTGTGATAAAACAGCTCCTACCCCCACATCGGATGCGTCAACCTCCACAATGAAAGGCTGTGACACATCTGGCTGCACCAATATAGGGGCAGAAGAAAAGCACTCCTTCACAGCGGAGAAGGCTCGCAATGCTGCATCAGACCACACTGAGACATCCGTCCTTTCTTAGTCATGTCAGTTAAGGGTTTAACTATTGTCGAATAGTTCTTAATAAATTTTCGGTAATAGTTGGTGAACCCCAAAAATCACATAAGAGCCTTCAGATTTTCAGGTCGGTCCCAGTTCAGAACAGCACCGACTTTCTCTGGATCCATATGAAAACCTGAAGATGAAAGCAGGTATCCTAAGAATTGCACCTCTTGTACAGCAAAAGCACATTTCTCTAATTTTGCATACAACTTGTTATCTCTTAAGATTTGCAACACCTGCCTCACGTGATCCTGATGTGTCACAATATCTGGAGAATAGATTAGTATGTCATCCAAATACACGACTACAAACCTCCCCACAAGATGATGAAAAATGTCATTAACAAAATGCTGGAAGACAGCAGGAGCATTGGTCAACCCAAAAGGCATGACCAGGTTCTCAAAGTGGCCCTCAGGAGTGTTAAAGGCCGTCTTCCATTCATCCCCTTCTTTGATCCTGACCAGATTATATGCCCCCCTTAAGTCCAACATTTGCTATCATGCACCATCTGAGACAAACACTTCTGAGAGAGAGGTGCAGAATCAATAGCAAGCAGAGAAATCCTCTTATCCAAAGAACTCGGCGACAATCCATGCATACGGACAAACTGAGCATCAATCAAGTTCACCCCTGCCCCGCTGTCAATAAACACCTCAATTTTCAAAACCTTTGACTCTAGCGCCACCTCGGCAGTCAGGAGAAAACGGGTACTACAGGATGAAGACAAATGCACATTTTCAGTCTCCCTACCCACCCCACCAAGAGTGAGATGAGAATTCAATGCCCCCTTTTCTTTTCTCTCTTTTAGAGATAGGAAGCATGGACATACATTGATAAAGTGTCCTTTCTGACCACAGAAAAAACACACTCCCTTTTTATTATCAAGATGATTGCGGGTGGCTACAGGAGTGGCTCCCCCTAATTGCATAGGTTCATCCCCTGACATCAACCTAGGGGAATATTCACCCAAAGTGTCATAGGAAGACAGTACACTATGTGATAGTACGTTCTGAGAGCGGGGGCCCCTAGATCGCTCTCTCAGGCTCCTATCCATGTGCACAGCAAGAGACATAGCGCCCTCCAAAGACACAGGGGTTTCCTGAAAGGCCAAAGCGTCCTTCAGCTTTCAGATAAACCTTGACAGAATTGGCTACGTAACGCCGGATCGTTCCATTCAGTATTGGTCACCCACCTCCGAAACTCAGAGCAATAAATCTCAACCGGCCGCTCACCCTGACAAAGGTCACGTATCTGGGTCTCCGCCAGGGAGATACGATCCGGGTCATCATAGATAATCCCTAAAGCCTTGAAAAATTCATCCACTGACCGGAGAGACTGCGATCTGGTTGGCAGAGAAAAGGCCCATGACTGCGCATCCCCTTTAAGCAGCGAGATGACCACACCAACCTTCTGTTCCTCATTACCAGAAGAATGTGAACGCTTCCCTAAATAGAACAAAATTATCACGTCCCCCAGAAAATCTATCCGGGAGGGGGACCTTAGGCTCCAAACAGGCCTGACACTCAGTACCCCCAGAACCACCAGCCTGTGGTCTCTGAATCTGGTTGCGGATGTCAGCCACCTCCAAACTGAGTCCCTGTAGCCGTTCAGCAAGTGCAGCAATAGCATCCATGTCAGCACAAAAATGACATAAATTTTTGTTTTGGGCGGTTTATAATGTCACGCTCTGGTGTGGAGGGAATAGCCACACCGAGCGTACGAGGGAAGGGAACAGACCAAAACCAGGGAAACGGTCACCTCCTGCAGGGAACCCTGAAAATAGGCCCTGACTGACTACAAGTACGAACAAGCCTGGGTGGTAAAAAATGCACTCTAAAGAACCCTGCAGCTAGTGACAAGAAAGAGTAAACCCGTTCCTCCAAGAGTAAGGACGAACAGGAGACTCCAAAAGGAAAACCACAAAAGGGAAAAAGTCACTTATCTTTAAGCAGATATCGCAGCAACCGGATCTTAGCCGAGATCCACACCACACACTACTAAGTAGGCAGAAAGTATAAACCGCAAGGAATACTGGGAGAGGAAGGGGTAAATAGGAGAAAGATAATTACCACAGCGGCAACAGCTGAGGGGAAGGGGTGTGGTAAACAGCAACCAAGGGAAAAGCATGTCAAATTATGTCACTCTTGAAAGCCACGCAGAACGTCTGATACCAGATGCAAGCCCACTCGTGACATGTGCCTCGTTGCAGAATTTGACTGTATTGCTGTCCTGAGTACAGCAATGCAGATGAATATGTAGAGATGAGTGTTTCCACAATGGAAACGCTCATTGCCCATGGTCCTTCCACTGCCCCCCTCTTGCCCCTACCTGGTGCTGCCTGAGGCAATCGCCTCACCTCGCCTCATTGTAGGTGTACCCCTGACTATATGCTTCTTGCCCCTTCTTGAAATTGCAACCACCATCCTAGAGTTTGGCACCATGCATACCACTCAGCAGAACAAATACTGTACCACAGTGCAACACAAAATACTTTCCCAACAGAACGAAATACCAAAGTGTAGCAGGAGATACTTTCCCTGCAGTAACAAAAATCAGCACCACATATCTGAAGCTGCCCATCTGTGGTGGCCAGCAGCAGCTGCCACATTCTTTCTCTCCTCCTCTAGTTGCCTGGATATGAGGGGGAAGTGAGGCAATACAACACTGAGCCAGCTCTACCTGCAGCATGATGCCTGGTCTTTCAGTGCTACCAAACATACAGTCATGGCCAAAAGTTTTGAGAATGACACAAATATAATATTTTCACATGATCTGCTGCCCTCTGGTTTTTATGTGTGTTTGTCAGATGTTTTTATCACATACAGAAATATAATTGCAATCATATTATGAGTAACAAAAGCTTATATTGACAGTTAGAATGAGTTAATGCAGCAAGTCAATATTTGCAGTGTTGACCCTTCTTCTTCAGGACCTCTGCAATTCTCCCTGGCATGCTCTCAATCAACTTCTGGACCAAATCCTGACTGATAGCAGTCCATTCTTGCACAATCAATACTTGCATTTTGTCAGAATTTGTAGGTTTTTGTTTGTCCACCCGTCTTTTGATGATTGACCACAAGTTCTCAATAGGATTAAGATCTGGGGAGTTTCCAGGCCATGGACCCAAAATCTCTATGTTTTGTTCCCTGAGCCATTTAGTTATCACCTTTGCTTTATGCCAAGGTGCTCCATCATGCTGGAAAAGGCATTGTTGATCGCCAAACTGCTCTTGGACGGTTGGGAGAAGTTGCTCTCGGAGGACATTCTGGTACCATTCTTTATTCATGGCTGTGTTTTTAGGCAAGACTGTGAGAGAGCCAATTCCCTTGGCTGAGAAGCAACCCCACACATGAATGGTTTCAGGATGCTTTACAGTTGGCATGAGACAAGACTGGTGGTAGCGCTCACCTCGTCTTCTCCGAATAAGCTGTTTTCCAGATGTCCCAAACAATCGAAAAGGGGATTCATTAGAGAAAATGACTTTACCCCAGTCCTCAGCAGTCCACTCCCTGTACCTTTTGCAGAATATCAGTCTGTCCCTGATGTTTTTTCTGGAGAGAAGTGGCTTCTTTGCTGCCCTCCTTGAGACCAGGCCTTGCTCCAAGAGTCTCCGCCTCACAGTGCGTACAGATGCACTCACACCTGCCTGCTGCCATTCCTGAGCAAGCTCTGCACTGCTGGTAGCCCGATCCCACAGCTGAAACACTTTTAAAGGGATTTTGTCACCTAAAATTTTCTTTATTGATTAAAAAGAGATAATAAAACATGTTCTTTTTCTCTAATCTGTTTGTATTTTCTGATTGTAGTTTTTGAAATTTCATTACTAGAACATTTTTACGGGGGCTGCCATCTTGGCTGAGCTGTTCTAAACAGCATTTAGTGATATGCTTTACAGCAAGCCCCATGGACCATAGGCAGCAATAGACAGCTCCAGTCCTATTGAGAATGCATTGAGAGGCTTTTTCCTTTGAAGTTTTTGTTTATTCTACAGGGAGATTCTATTGTCTGTGATGTGATTTGGTCTCCAATTACACTGTTTACGGTAGCAGCATTACTTTACAGCTGACACACTGACAAACAGGATATCTCAGCTGAGATTATAGCCTAGTGGCCAGAAGGAAAACTGCAAGATTTTAAGATGATTTTAAAATATAGATAGGAACATGGAAAATTAGAAAAAACATCGCCAAACATTACAAAGACATATGTTTAACATAAAAACTTGATTTAAACAATGGGTCATTTTTTTATGACAAATTCCCTTTAAGAGACGGTCCTGGCGCTTGCTGGTCTTTCTTGGGCGCCCTGGAGCCTTTTTGGCAACAATGGAACCTCTCTCCTTGAAGTTCTTGATGATGTGATAGATTGTTGACTGAGGTGCAATCTTTCTAGCTGCGATACTCTTCCCTGTTAGGTCATTTTTGTGCAGTGCAATGATGACTGCACGTGTTTCTTTAGAGATAACCATGGTTAACAGAAGAGAAACAATGATGCCAAGCACCAGCCTCCTTTTAAAGTGTCCAGTGGTGTCATTCTTACTTAATCATGACAGATTGATCTCCAGCCCTGTCCTCATCAACACCCACACCTGTGTTAATGGAGCAATCACTGAAACGATGTTAGCTGGTCCTTTTAAGGCAGGGCTGCAATGATGTTGAAATGTGTTTTGGGGGATAAAGTTCATTTTCTAGGCAAATATTGACTTTGCAAGTAATTGCTGTTAAGCTGATCACTCTTTATAACATTCTGGAGTATATGTAAATTGCCATTATAGACTTTGTAAAAATTAATATTTGTATCATTCTCAAAACTTTGGGCCATGACTGTACAGGAGAATACAAATCCTTTAATACCTATTACATCCAGTGACATTATCTCTAATGCTTTAATTTCATAAGTTTTCTTATTTGTTATGATTTGTAATAAAACGTTAATTTGCTACTAGTTAATTCCAAAATGTTATTATAATGGTTGTTATTTCTCCCTGTAAGTTATTAAAAAAATATAATTATATTTAATAATATTAAACATAGTTTAAGAATAATTTAAAGGGCATCTGTCAGCAGATTTGTACCTATGACACTGGCTGACCTGTTGCATGTGCTCTTTGCTGAAGACATCTATGTTGGTCCCATGTTCATATGTGCCCACATTGCTGAGAAAAATTATGTTTTGTGTATGCAAATAAGCCTATAGGAGCAACAGGGGTGTTGCCATTACTCCTAGAGGCTCTGCTCTCTCTGCAACTGTCATGTCCTCTGCACTTTGATTGACAGAGCTAGGCAATGTAAACAACATCACACCTTTTCAGGCCTTAAAAATTCAAAATCGTATTTTAGAAATATTACTAGATCAAGTAGTTTTAGCTCAATCTTTTCATCTGAGTTCGGGCCCCGTAGCAGCCACTTCTCCTGCTTCCCATATAGCTACGCCCCTGCTCCCGAGTATAGCAATGCCCCATATGTGGTCATAAGCTGCTGTTTTTCCGGGTTTTATTGGAATGGGTTTGGGTGAAACACCCCTGATGTACCAGTACAGTAGAAAACCCAAGAAATAACCCCATTTTTTAAACTACCCCCCCCTCCCCCTAGAAATTCACCTAGGGATGTAGTAATGGTTTTGACCCTACAGATGTTTCATAGAATTTATTAATAGTGGACCGTGAAAGTGAAAAATTAAATCTTTTCAAAAAGTATGTTGCTTTATCCCCACATTTTTCATTGCTGCAAGGGTTAAAAGTAGAAAAAACATTACATAATTTGCTACACAATTTCCCCTGAAACACCCCATATTTAGTCATAAACTGCTGTTTGGGCATATGCCAGGACTCAGAAGGGAGGGAGCCGCATTTGGACTTTGTAATTTGGAATTTACTGAAATGATTTTTACGAGCCATAACTTATTAATTTTTGCTGATCACTTTTTTTTACCTATTTTTTTTGCAAGGTGAAGTGGACAAAAACAGCAATTCCATAAGTTTTTGAATTTTTTTTTTTAACCAGTGTTCACTGCGCTGGAAAGGTAACGTGATAATTTTATAGATACATGGAAACCAATTATATGCAGCTTATTTTACTCCTCCCCCCCCCAGCATACACACATTTTTTAATGGCCCCTACATAACTTTGGCGTGTGGTGCAGCCACGGCATGAACAAGCGTAAAAAAATGATGAATGAGACAGGCCGGCCCGCCCTCTTCCCTGCTTACGTCACAGCCCCTTTTACTGCCACTTTGGAGAAGTGGCGTGAGCGGGGATAAGTCACAGATTCGGCTGCAAAACTCTTTTGCGACCAGATCTGCTAAAAAAATACACCAAAAAGTGGCGTACTGCCAATAATAAATGACCACCAATGTGTCTTGCGAAAAAGAAGCCCTCAAATAAAAAAGTTAAAAAATAAAAAAAAGTTATGGCTCTGGGAAGGCAGGGAGTAAAAAAAATAGGAAAAATAAAAAATCGTCCTGAAGGGGTTAATGTCTTATTGAGTGGTGACATTTCCTGTAATCTTCCACAGGACAGCAGGTGAACAGTGAGTTATCATAATGCCCAGTCCCAGAACATGTACGTAAATGATGAACTCAGCTCTGCTCCATCTGTATACATGTATTTTCAGAGATGATAGTAATTCTTTCACTTGGCTTTTATCCAGTCTATTACAGAAATCACTTGACATTCAGTTCACGTGTTCATCTCACCACAATGCCCGGTTCGCAGAGAAGAAAGCCTCGTCTCCTTGTAATGCACACATGCCTTTACAGATTGCACTTTGTGCTCAAGCTAATTTCAAGCAACAATTTGTGGCGGCGAGATGAGAATTCCTACGTAAATCGTGTTTGTGTTTTGACATCTGAGAGTCTGCTGTAGGTGTAGAGAATGAGAGGAGAGATCTTCCGCGTGGGCTCAGAGCGTGACGAGACGTGGGCCTGCCATCAAGCTCATCAATGTCGATTGATCAGATATGGACTTCTGGTTCCAGTACCATTGCGCTGTGCTATATGTTAGAGGGGTTTCCCCACCAAAACATTTGTGGCATATCGCTTGCATAAGGCACAAATGTCACAGAGGCGTGGGTCCTACCTCTAGGACCTGATGCCTTCTATAGAACATAGCCCCCAAAGGGAAGGAAAAGTGCAGCTTCAGCGACCCACAGGGTTCACCGTGGCTCTCCTCACTCCAATGCTCCTTTGGGCTGCGCAGTGACTGTAGGACGAACCCTTTCTTCTCTCGGGGCACACCCTGGACCTTTTCAGGGTGCTGCCGAAGGTTAGGTGGGGTGCCCCTAACCATTTCAGTCCTTGAGGTTTTTTGATCTTTATGTTTTTATTTTTCACTCCATGCCTTTCCAGGGGCCATAACTTTTTTTATTTTTCCATTCACATAGCTGTATTAGGGTTTGTTTTTGCAGGACAAGTTGCACTTTCTAATTCCACCATTTCATATTGCATATGATGTAGTGGGGAGCTGGAAAAAAGTTCCAAATGGAGTGAAATTGGAATAAAAAGGGCAATTCCGCAACAGTTTTATGGGTTTCGTTATAATGGAGTTCCTTAGACAGTAAAACTGAGCTGTTACTTTCATTCCCCAGGTCAGTATTATGATGATACCACATATGTTTTTATTGCGTTTTTTTACTGAAAAAAATAAAAAACTTGAAAAAATATTTTTCTTTTTGTCGCCATATACACAACAATGCTCATGATCAATATTTTTTTTATTGTTTACATGTTTTTATTTACATTTTTGGGAAAGGAAAGTCATTTGAAATGTTATATTTTTATTTTTATTTTTTTTAATTTGTAACAACTTATTACCGCCAGTCGCAGACATTAGTCCCAGGTGCCTGCTGTTTAAAACAGCAGGCACCTGTTAGCTATGGTGCCCGCTCTGCTTCTGAGGGCGCCATCTTTCAAGTTCCAGCCAGCTCCGTACATGCACAGGAGGTAATGGTTGGGAGAAAAACGGCTGACCACCCTGTTCCTCCCCTCTTGGTAGGAGTGGGCTGGTCCCACTTCTTGCCTGGAGGAGGCGTTCCAGTCTGATGAGACAAAGAGAGGAGAGTTCCTGCTCAGATAGTGGGGGAGAAAGGAAGACCATGTCAGAGCTCCCACTCCCAGGAACCATATCTTATTCCCCTGTGAGAAAAACTCAGGAACCAGATGTTCTTCCCTTGTGAGAACAACTTAATCCTGCCCCAAGAAAACACTTGAGAGACAGAACTGCAGATTGATCAGTGAAAGATAGCTTTACAGACCCTGCTGCAAGGTAAGGGACTAAAGCTCAGACACCACAACCTACCACCACTAGGACAGACAACAGTAAGCCTGTAGTACAGTGGACCTCTAAATCCACAAGTGCCTGCTAGTGCCAACCTTTTGCCATGAAACCTGCCACTATACTTCCTTAACTGGTGCCAGAGAAACTCTGTACTTGCTGCTGTTGGATGTGGCAGAAGTTATATATATATATATATATATATATATAGTGAGACTGTGACATCTCATCAGGGCCACTAGCACTCCCATCCTCTGCACCAGCTTCTCAGGGGCTTGCTGCATGTGCCTGTTTGATTACAATGACTAGATGATGGGAATAGTAGTACATATAGTTTCAACAGGCACAGTTCTGAGGTGTATTACAGAGTAGTCCTTTCCCAATAGCTGTTTTTATGCAGCGCAATGATAGTAGTCATCCTCCCTGAGTCTCTCTCTAGATACACTTTGCAGTCTTCACAAATAACCACAGGCGTGCAATTACGTTCTCATTAACTCTTTCTGCAGTTCCCAGGCAACGGCGTGCAGATTTTAGATTGGATGGCCAGTCAATGTGTAGAGGTCGCTGGAGCAATATATCCTTTCCGCAAGCAGTTAAGTCTTTTGCCATAAACATGCAATGCCTTACTGTCTGTCCAGGCTCGGCCTCTGAAGTGGTTCTCAAACATCAAAAAAATGTCCGTCCTCTGTTCCTCAGGAGCAGCCATTCAATTAGCTGATGTCTGGCACTTTTTCATGAATAGTATTTTCCTGGCTGGCGCTTCTCTCAGGAACTCACATATGCCTGTGTTTTGCGTCTAGCTCTGATGATTAGACACCCCATCTACTCTGCAAGAGGTGGGGGTAGGTCCAGCCTGTCTCCCAGCAATCTAACTAGGACTGCCAATGTTGCCAACACATAACTATTTGGGATACACATAGGGGCACATTTATTAAGACCAGCATTTTAGTGGGGAGAGCACTTGGTGGTGGCTGGACCTGGAGAAACCTGGAGTCCTCTGTCCACCACCTTCCCCGTTCCATTCTCGTAGTAGGTGGGACCGACACCTATCAGAAAATGGGGACATATCCTAGTCATATGCCCCCATTGTCTCCAATGGGAATACCCCTTTAAAGGGTCACCAGATTTTTCACTATCAAACAGGCTGACATTACACATGTGCCAGTGTCACCTGATTTTAACCCCTTGGCGCATTTGGACGTAACTGTACGTCCAAAGTGCAAGTAAGTTGCTGCATTTGGACGCACAGTTACGTCCAAACTGCTTACCGGGACTGTGACACTATAAAGTGTCACAGCCCCGGAGTCTCCGCTCTCCCGGAGAGCAGAGACGTCGGGGAAGCCGGCAAGGGACCAATCAGAGTGGTCCCTTGCCAGCAAGCGCTCCGATTGGTTAGTCTCTGCAGACTAACCAATCGGAGCGCTTCAGTATTAAAATGCCGGTTTCAGGCTGCGATCTCCACTCTGGAGAGAGATCGCAGCCTGAAACCAGGTAAGTCCTCTGTGCCCCCACATAGCCCCCTTCTTGTAGTGCCCCCCTTGTAGTGCCCCCTCCTTGTAGTGCCTCCTTGTGCCCCCTCCTGCTGCGCTGTTTCCATTGATGGCAGCGGCTCAGGATCGGAGCCGCTGCCATCAGCAGAGAGTGTGAGCTGTAATTACAGCTCACACTCTGCTGCTAACAGCTGAAATCGGTGCTGGCACCGATTTCAGCTGTTTAACCCCATAGATGCTGCGGTCAGTAGCCGCCCGCAGCATCCATGGGGTTAAGAGGGAGGGAGCTCCCTCTCTATACCATCGGGCCGCCGCTGCTGCAATGGCAACGGCCCGATGGTTACCATGGCAACCAGACGCTTTACAAAAAGCGTCCTGGTTGTCATGTAGCTAAGGCTGATTAGACCCTCAGGGTCTGATCAGCCTTAGTGTAGCACTGATACAGTGCATTGCAATAGATGGCTATTGCAATGCACTGTATAGCCATCAAGCCCACTGGATCTTCAAGATCCAAATGGGTCTTGATAAAGTTTAAAAAAAATGTAAAAAGTAAAAAAGAAAAGTGTGAAAAGAAAGTAAAAAAAAGTGTAAAAAAGTAAAAAAAATAAAGTTTAAAAAAAGTTAAAAAAGCGCCCTTTTTCCCCAAATAAAGTAAAAAAAAAGAAAAAGTACACATATTAGGTATCGCCGCGTCCGTATCGACGGGCTCTATAAAAGCGTCACATGGTCCACCCCGCCAGCTGTACGCAAAAATTTTTTTTAAAAAAAAACTATACCAAAACAGCCATTTTCTGTCACCTTGCCACACAAAAAGTGTATTAGCAGGCGATCAAAAAGGCGTATTTACCCCAAAATGGTACCAATCAAACCGTCATCTCGTCCCGCAAAAAATGAGCCCCTACCTGAGACAATCGCCCAAAAAATAAAAAACTACAGCTCTCTGACTATGGAGATACTAAAACATGATTTTTTTTGTTTCAAAAATGATATTATTGTGTAAAACTTAAATAAATAAAAATAAGTATACATGTTAGGTATCGACACGTCCGTAACAACCTGCTCTACAAAAATATCACATGATCTCTCCCCTCAGGTGAACACCGTAAAAAATAAAAAATAAAAACTGTCTAAAAAAAGCCATTTTTTATCACATTTCATCACAAAAAATTTAATACCAAGCGATCAAAAAAGTGTATGCCCCCAAAAATAGTACCAATCTAACCGTCATCTCGTCCCGCAAAAAATGAGCCCCTACCTGAGACAATCGCCCAAAAAATAAAAAAACTACAGCTCTCTGACTATGGAGATACTAAAACATGATTTTTTTGTTTCAAAAATGATATTATTGTGTAAAACTTAAATAAATAAAAATAAGTATACATGTTAGGTATCGACACGTCCGTAACAACCTGCTCTACAAAAATATCACATGATCTCTCCCCTTAGGTGAACACCGTAAAAAATAAAAAATAAAAACTGTCTAAAAAAAGCCATTTTTTGTCACATTTCTTCACAAAAAATGTAATACCAAGCGATCAAAAAAGCATATGCCCCAAAAAATAGTACTAATCTAACCGTCATCTCGTCCTGCAAAAAATGAGCCCCTACCTGAGACAATCGTCCAAAAAATAAAAAAACTACAGCTCTCTGACTATGGAGACATTAAAACATGATTTTTTTTTGTGCTTCAAAAATATTGTGTAAAACTTAAATAAATAAAAAAAAGTATACATAATTGATATTGCCGCGTCCGTAACGACCTGCTCTATAAAAATATCACACGATATAACCTGTCAGATGAATGTTGTAAATAACAAAAAATAAAAACTATGCCAAAACTGCTAGTTTTTGTTACCTTGCCTCACAAAAAGTGTAATATAAAGGTACCAAAAATCGCATGTACCCTAGAATAGTACTAACAAAACTGCCAACTTATCCCGTAGTTTCCAAAATGGGGTCAGTTTTTTGGAGTTTCCTACTCTAGGGGTGCATCAAATCTGACATGGAAACTTAAACTTTTTCCAGTGAAATCTGCCCTGGCGTTCCTTTCCTTCTGCGCCGTGCCGTGTGCCTGTACAGCAGTTTACGATGACAAATGGGGCATTTCTGTAAACTACAGAATCAGGGTAATAATTATTGAGTTTTGTTTGGCAGTTAACCCTTGCTTTATTCTCGGACTAAAATGATTTAAATGGAAAATCTGCCAAAAAAGTGAAATTTGGAAATTTTGGCTACATTTTTCTTTAATTCTTGTGGAACACCTAAAGGGTTAATAACGTTTGTAAAATCAGTTTTGAATACCTTGAGGGGTGTAGTTTCTAAAATGGGGTCATTTTTGGGTGGTTTCTATGATGAAAGTCTCACAAAGTGACTTCAGACCTGAACTGGTCCTTAAAAAGTGGGTTTTGGAAATTTTGTGAAAAATGTCAAGATTTGCTTCTAAATTTCTAAGCCTTCTAACGTCCCAAAAAAATAAAATGTAATTTTCAAAATGATCCAAACCTGAAGAAGACACATAGGGAATGTAAAGTAATAACTATTTTTGGAAGTATTACTATGTATTTTAAAAGTAGAGAAATTGACATTTGGAAATTTGGAAATTTTTCTAAATTTTTGGTAAATTTGGTATTTTTTTATAAATAAGAATGAAATATTTTGACTCAAATTTACCACTGTCATGAAGTACAATATGTGACGAGAAAACAATCTCAGAATGGCCCGGATAAGTAAAAGCGTTCTAAAGTTATCACCACATAAAGTGAGACATGTCAGATTTGAAAAATGGGGCTCCGGCATTTGGTCCAAACTGGCTGTCGGTTGAAGGGGTTAACTATGGTATTTATTTATTCCTTAGCCTAACTTTTATTATATGCTAATTAGCCTCTAGGAGCGGGGGGAGGTGGGGCGTTCGCCCACCTCTTGTAATGCCCGGTCTTCTTGACTGACAGGGCCAAGCAGCGTTGGTATCCTCCTGCTGGCCCTGTCCTCGGTGTATATTGCCATCCCCTTCAGCATTTGGCACAGATGTAGTGAGTGAAGGGCGCTTGACGGCTCCCGGCTTCCTCACTGCGTCACTGTCCTCGAGCACAGCGCAGGCACAGTGAGGAAACCTGGAGCCAGCGAGCGCCCTTCACTCACTACATCTGCACTGAATACTGAAGGGGACGGCGCAGGCTCAAGATATATATGGAGGGCAGGCAGGAGGACATCAACGCCCTGTCAATCAAGAAGAAGTGGGCGTTACATGAGGTGGGTGAACGGAGCCTCTAGGAGCAGGGGTAACGCCCCCTTTTTCCTAGAGGCTAATTAGCATATAATACAAGTTAGAATTATACAAAAACGAGGGCACTAAGGAATAAATAAATACCACAGTTAAAATAAAGTGCATGTCGGATGCGGCTCACGGAAGTGAATAGGTCCACGTCCGCAGACGGCAGGCACACGGCCAATGTCCCTGCATTGCCGCAGTCCAGGCACGGACACCACACGTTTATGTGCATAAGGCCTTAAGGATATCACGTCGGCGGAAGCTGAATTATCAGAAAAGGATCCTCATGTGACCAGGTTACCTGATAGACTGATCCACTTTGTAATTACAGCAGATTTGCAGGACCTCCTGGGTCCTGAAAACCCCTTTCAAAAAGTAAATAGGAGAAAAAAACTTCATCACATGGAAAGAGGGCCGTAAGCACCTATTACGTAACCCCCTTCCCTATGGTATATGTTTAAGAACACATGTCAGCAGGATCAAGACAGGTATCATTTTAATCAGCAGACTCAACCCTACCAGGCAGTGTGCAGGTGCTCTTTAACACTCTAGGCCAAAAACAAATGTATCAGTATGAAACCAAGATAGAAAATGCTAAACAACAAGAATGGCATGAGATAATAAATATACATATAACACAAACAAAAATGTAATTAAAAATATCTGCAAATATTGTACCCGTTTTTTTTGAGGAAGGTGAAATATTGAACCTGGTCAGGAGGAGACGGTGAGTTATTTTAATGTTTTATTGACTTTTGTTTTGGTTCAGGCCAATACATATTATGAGATTATGTTACGGAGGACCATCAAAATTTGTTGACTTTTCTCAAAAGGTGCTGCAGAAGATGTCTTTGTCCTTGATCTCCCACTGCAGATTCAGGTGGAACCAAAGACCCGAGACTGTGTTGAAGCCCAGGAGTTTGGAATAGAATAGGAAGAAGAAGTGTTGTAGTGCTGCCTCCTAGAGATCACAAACCGATTTTATTTACCATATTTTTCGCCCTATAAGACGCACTTTTTTTCCCCCAAAAGTAGGGGGAAAAATGCGGTGCGTCTTATAGGGCGAATACAAGTGAGCGCTTCCATAAGGAAGCGCTCACTTGTACGTAGGGACCCCCATCAGACCTCAAATCAGCCCACCCAGCCACTTAAAGACCATACTTACCTGTTCTGCGCTGCCGCTGCCGTCCGGTCCCACGCTCCGCGCTCCTCTCTCTTCCCTGCCAGCACGCACTATGACCTGATGCTGCAGCGTCAGGTCATAGTGCGTGCCGGCAGGGAAGAGAGAGGAGCGCGGAGCGTGGGACTGGACGGCAGCGGCAGCGCAGAACAGGTAAGTATGGTCTTTAAGTGGCTGGGTGGGCTGATCTGAGGTCTGATAGGGGCACAAGACGCTAATCTGAGGTCTGATGGGGGCACAAAACGCTAATCTGAGGTCTGATGGGGGCACAAAACGCTAATCTGAGGTCTGATGGGGGCACAAAACGCTAATCTGAGGTCTGATGGGGGCACAATATGCTAATCTGAGGTCTGTTGGGGGCACAATATGCTGATCTGAGGTCTGATGGGGGCACAATATGCTGATCTGAGGTCTGATGGGGGCACATTCTGCTGATGTGAGGTCTGATGGGGGCACATTCTGCTGATGTGAGCACATACTGTTGCTCTGAGGTCTGATGGGGGCACAATACACTGATCTGAGGTCTGATGGGGGCACATTCTGCTGATTTGAGGTATGATGGGGGCACATTCTGCTGATCTGAGGTCTGATGGGGTACATTCTGCTGATCTGAGGTCTGATGGGGGCACATTCTGCTGATCTGAGGTCTGATGGGGGCACATTCTGCTGATCTGAGGTCTGATGGGGGCACATTCTGCTGATCTGAGGTCTGGTGGGAGCACAGTGAGATGGTATGGGGGCACAGGGGGCTGATATGGGGGTCTGATAAGAGGATCTGATGAAAAATATTTTTTTCTTATTTTCCTACACTAAAACCTAGGTGCGTCTTATGGGCCGGTGCGTCTTATAGGGCGAAAAATACGGTATTTTCCAGTGGAGGGATATAAAAGAGGAATGGCCACCTGCAGAAACCTATCTATGAGCTTATGTTACAGAGGACCATCAAAATTTGTTGACTTTTCTCATAAGGTCCTGCGGAAGGTGTCTTTGTCCTTGATCTCCCACTGCGGATTCAAGCTAATTACTTTTCACTTTGAAAAATGCATTTTTCCATTCAGGACGGGATCATTTCTGCAGGTCTATCATATTATACATGTCAATGCAAGTCTATGGAGACAGGAAGAGTGAATAGGAAATAAATGAGACACACACAGGCAATGAGACTGCATAGCTACATAGAAAGTTCATCACAAGTGCTTCATTCATAAAAATATAGATCAGAATTTCTCTGTAATGTCCTCCATTATCCTGGGGTTGCTTCTGAGTGACTGCGAGACAGTTAGGAAGGAGATTTTCGTCTACTTTGTGTGCAGTGGATGGCTGCTAGTCTCCACCCACCATGTCTGCAAACTACATATTCATCAAGCAGGGGAGTTATTAAAAATTCTAGAAAGTCATATAATGGCCAGAGATAGTGTTATTCGTCATGTACACATACTATACTATTGATTTATGCAAAGTTTGTTGAAAACTCAGTGGTGTTTTAAGAGGGTCTACGGGTCCCTTTGCCCCATAAGAAAACACCATAAATGACACATGGTTGGAAGCTCTGATACAGAATCTGCATTTGGGCACAAAAGCAATGTCCATCAACCTTGTATATTCAACCTTCAACCACCACTGAAAGATGGTAACTTTATCCATATAGCAAGTACGATACCCAAATCATCATTCTTAAACAAAGTTTTAATGGAACAAACTGAATTGATTTGATATTTAGCAAAAAAATGGAATTTAATCATGAGGTGGGAGCTTTTGGAGAATTTAGGCTGTGCTTCAACAAAACAATTTACTGCCCTCTAAATTTTGAGAAATGGGTAAAAGTTAATAAGTTTTGGAATATTGCAGTAGACTCTTCACAGTCATAAATTCCAGATCAGGCATAGTTGAAGCAAACCTAGAATACATAACAAGTAATATTTTAGTGGAGGAAAAAAAACCTGCCACGGTTTGCCAGAAATTTATAAGCCGTAGATTTTTAAGGTTTAAGTAATGTTAATGCCTCATAAATCTAGTTTGTAGTGGAGGTTCTTGGCCCTGAGCGATAAATGTATATCTCACAAAGTCCACAAAGTTCCCTGTAGAAGAAAGATGAGCATGCAGGGTACAGCCTTTGAATTATAAATCATTTAAATTTGCACTCCCCCACAGTGGACATGGCTACATACTGTATATATTATTATGAGGGTATAACTGTATTAAACTGAGAAGCTCTAAATGTATAACAGGTCATGGTATGTATGTGATATACTGCAGAATTAGGCCCTGGAGTGGGCTCCCACCAAAAATGGACATTTGACTAGCTCCACTGACTGCTGCTTATCTCCAGCTGTAAGAACATCAATGTCTAATTGGTTGTTGAGCAGAAAACATCACCGAAGAGATGTCAACTTAAGCCTGTATTAGACAGGCAGATCAGCAAGCGATTGTTGGGAGGGAAGTGTTCCCTCTTGGCAATCGCTTACTAGCTAGAGGAGATGACCAGTGCTATTACATGCAGCGATTTCCTCTGCAGCATGGGGAGGAACAATTTCTCTGTAATGTCCTCCATTATCCTGGGGTTGCTTCTGAGTGACTGTGAGACAGTTAGGAAGGAGATTTTCGTCTACTTTCTGTGTGTGCAGTGGATGGCTGCTAGTCTCCACCCACCATGTCTGCAAACTAGATATTCATCAAGCACAGAGGGGACCTGCTAAAAATTCCAGATAGATGTCATATAATGGCCAGAAATAGTGTTATTCCTCATGTACACACACTACACTATTGATTAATGCAAAGTTTGTTGAAAACTCAGTGGCATTTTAAGAAGGCCTATGGGTCCCTTTGCCCCATAAGAAAACACCAGAAATTACACACGGTAATTCGGGTCCCCACACCATCTAGTAGTTTGCCAGCAGCAGATTCACATTCATGCAAAGGTTCGTTAGCGACTTTCGGCCGACATATCGGCCAGGGAACACAGCCTTTACCCAAATTTCCTTATTTCTCACCAGATCCATGCATTCAACCAGGCTTCAAAGAGATCATCCAAGGTTTGCTTGCAAATGGATGGCTAGGGCTCTATCATTATTTGGTGGTCTAGTATGTGTTTTCATGTTTATACATTCTTCCCTCCTGGCCTAATGACTTGGTGGCATTCTGTTGTTGTAAGGCAAATATGATGGCTATTAAAACGCAGGAGCAGAGTTGGATCCTTTAAACCTTAATCTGATTGACACATGCTAAACTGGGGAGTAGTGTGTGAAAGGGATTATGTGTTCCTCACTTTATGACCCCCAACGAGGAGGAATGCACTTTGCTGCAGTGAATCCTCCATAGTAGTCTCAGATTGTGTCACGAATGGGCTTGCGTCTGGTATCAGACGTTCTGCGTGGCTTTCAAGAGTGACATAATTTGACATGCTTTTCCCTTGGTTGCTGTTTACCACACCCCTTCCCCTCAGCTGTTGCCGCTGTGGTAATTATCTTTCTCCTATTTACCCCTTCCTCTCCCAGTATCCCTTGCGGTTTATACTTTCTGCCTTCTTAGTAGTGTGTGGTGTGGATCTCGGCTGAGATCCTGTTGCTGCGTTATCTGCTTAAGATAAGTGACTTTTTCCCTTTTGTGGTTTTACTTTTGGAGTCTCCTGTTCGTCCTTACTCTTGGAGGAACGGGTTTACTCTTTCTTGTCACTAGCTGCAGGGTTCTTTAGGGTACATTTATTATTAGGTTCCTGTGTATGAACTCTCCTACAACCCAGGCTTGTTCATACTGGTAGTCAGTCAGGGCCTAGTTTCAGGGTTCCCTGCAGGAGGTGACCGGTTCCCTGGTTTTGTCTGTTCCCTTCCCTCGTACGCTCGGTGTGGCTATTCCCTCCACACCAGAGCGTGACATTATAAACCGCCCAAAACAAAAATTTATGTCATTTTTGTGCTGACATGGATGCTATTGCTGCACTTGCTGAACGGCTGCAGGGACTCAGTTTGGAGGTGGCTAACATCCGCAACCAGATTCAGAGACCACAGGCTGGTGGTTCTGGGGGTGCTGAGTGTCAGGCCTGTTTGGAGCCTAAGGTTCCCCTCCCGGATAGATTTTCTGGGGGACGTGATAATTTTGTTCTATTTAGGGAGGCGTCCACATTCTTCTGGTAATGAGGAGCAGAAGGTTGGTGTGGTCATCTCGCTGCTTAAAGGGGATGCGCAGTCATGGGCCTTTTCTCTGCCGACCGGATCGCAGTCTCTCCGGTCAGTAGATGAATTTTCGTGTCTCCCTGGCTGAGACCCAGATACGTGACCTTTGTCAGGGTGAGCGGCCGGTTGAGATTTATTGCTCTGAGATTTGGAGGTGGGCGACCAATACTGAATGGAACGATCCGGCTTTACGTAGCCAATTCTGTCAAGGTTTATCTGAAATGCTGAAGGACGCTTTGGCCTTTCAGGAAACCCCTGTGTCTTTGGAGGCCGCTATGTCTCTTGCTGTGCGCATGGATAGGAGCCTGAGAGAGCGATCTAGGGGCCCCCGCTCTTAGGACGTACACAACGTACACGTCACAATGTGTACTGTCTTCCTATGACACTTTGGGTGAATATTCCCCTAGGTTGATGTCTGGGGATGAACCTATGCAATTAGGGGGAGCCACTCCTGTTTCCACCCGTAAACATCTTGGTAATAAAAAGGGTGTGTGTTTTTTCTGTGGTCAGAAAGGACACTTTATCAATGTATGTCCATGCTTTCAATCTCTAAAAGAGAGAAAAGAAAAGGGGGCATTGAATTCTCATCTCACTCTTGGTGGGGTGGGTAGGGAGACTGAAAATGTGCATTTGTCTTCATCCTGTAGTACCCGTTTTCTCCTGACTGCCGAGGTGGCGCTAGAGTCATAGGTTGTGAAAATTGAGGTGTTTATTGACAGCGGGGCAGGGGTGAACTTGATTGATGCTCAGTTTGTCCGTATGCATGGATTGTCGCCAAGTTCTTTGGATAAGAGGATTTCTGTGTTCGCCATTGATTCTGCACCTCTCTCTCAGAAGTGTTTGTCTCAGATGGTGCATGATATCAAATTAAGAGTGGGTGAATTTCATCAGGAGCTTATTTCATGTTTTGTGTTGGAAGGTCTTCCTGCTCCTGTGGTTCTGAGTTTACCGTGGTTAAGCAAACATAATCCGTCCGTTGACTGGCATACTAGACAAATTGTGGATTGGGGCGATTATTGTGTTGACAATTGCCTTAATACATCTTTTTCTGCTTTAACCACTAAGACTCTTCCTTCTTTTATATCGGATTTCTCTGATGTATTTTCTGAAGGTGGATGTCAGGATTTACCCCCTCACCAGGAATACGATTGTCCTATCAATCTTATCCCGGGAGCAAAATTGCCCAAATCTAGGCTGTATAACCTTTCTGGACCTAAGAGAACGGCCATGAAGGAATATATTGCTGGGAGTTTGGCTAAAGGACATATTAGGCCTTCCAAATCTCCTGTGGCAGCAGGGTTCTTTTTTGTTAAAAAAAAGGACGGAACCCTTAGGCCATGTCTGGATTTCCGTGAACTCAATAGGATTACTGTCCGTGATCCGTACCCCCTTCCTTTGATTCCTGACTTGTTTAACCAGATTGTGGATGCCAAGGTGTTCTCCAAGTTGGACTTAAGGGGGGCATATAATCTGGTCAGGATCAAAGAAGGGGATGAATGGAAGACGGCCTTTAACACTCCTGAGGGCCACTTTGAGAACCTGGTCATGCCTTTTGGGTTGACCAATGCTCCTGCTGTCTTCCAGCATTTTGTTAATGACATTTTTCATCATCTTGTGGGGAGGTTTGTAGTCGTGTATTTGGATGACATACTAATCTATTCTTCAGATACTATGACACATCAGGATCACGTGAGGCAGGTGTTGCAAATCTTAAGAGATAACAAGTTGTATGCAAAATTAGAGAAATGTGTTTTTACTGTACAAGAGGTGCAATTCTTAGGATACCTGCTTTCATCTTCAGGTTTTCGTATGGATCCAGAGAAAGTCGGTGCTGTTCTGAACTGGGACCGACCTGAAAATCTGAAGGCTCTTATGCGATTTTTGGGGTTCACCAACTATTACCGAAAATTTATTAAGAACTATTCGACAATAGTTAAACCCTTAACTGACATGATTAAGAAAGGGACGGATGTCTCAGTGTGGTCTGATGCAGCGTTGCAAGCCTTCTCCGCTGTGAAGGAGTGCTTTTCTTCTGCCCCTATATTGGTGCAGCCAGATGTGTCACAACCTTTCATTGTGGAGGTTGACGCATCTGATGTCGGGGTAGGAGCTGTTTTATCACAGGGCCCGTCACCTGGTAAATGGCGCCCATGTGCTTTTTTTTTGGAAAAACTCTCTGCGGCGGAGAGAAATTATGATGTGGCTAACAGAGAGTTACTAGCCGTTAAGTTGGCTTTTGAGGAATGGCGTCATTGGTTGGAAGGGGCGATTCACCCAATCACGGTATTCACTGATCACAAAAATCTGGCTTACCTGGAGTCGGCTAAACGACTTAATCCGAGGCAGGCCAGATGGTCTTTGTTCTTCACCAGATTCAATTTCATTGTCACATATCGTCCTGGGGTTAAGAATGTGAAAGCGGATGCCTTGTCACGTAGTGTTCCCGGAGGTGGTGATTTTGAAGATCCGAGCCCTATAATGTCTGAAGGAGTGGTGATATCCGCTCTTTACCCTGATCTTGAGGCTAAAGTGTTTGAGGCCCAGGGAGATGCGCCGGAGTCTTGCCCTCCTGGGAAGTTGTTTGTTCCTTCTGATTTGCGTCATAAGGTGTTTGAGGAGCATCATTCTTCGGTGCTTGCGGGACACCCTGGGAGTAAATCCACTGTCGACCTCATCTCTCGTAGATTCTGGTGGCCAGGGCTGCGTAAGTGTGTTGAGGATTATGTGTCAGCCTGTAGTGTCTGTGCACGCGCTAAGGTGACACATACTCGACCTTCTGGACCCCTACTTCCATTACCCATCCCGTCCAGACCATGGACTCACCTATCCATGGACTTTATCACTGATCTGGCTGAGTCGTCTGGTAAGACAGTTATTCTGGTGGTTGTAGATTGTTTTAGTAAAATGGCGCACTTTATTGCATTACCCGGACTCCCCAATGCTAAAACTCTTGCACAAGTGTTTGTTGACAACATTGTGAAACTTCATGGCATTCCCACTGACGTGATCTCTGATCGTGGGACGTTCTGTACTCGGCTCGGGGTACAACTGTCTTTTTCCTCTGCCTTTCATCCCCAGATGAATGGACAGACTGAGCGTACCAATCAGAGTCTGGAGACTTACTTGAGATGTTTTGTTTCTGAGAACCAGGAGGAGTGGTCCTCATTTTTGTCTCTGGCTGAGTTTGCCATAAATAATCGCAGACAGGACTCCACTGGTAAGTCACCATTTTTTGGTGCATATGGCTTTCACCCACAGTTTGGCACATTTTCTGGTTCTGATACTTCTGGTATTTCTGAGGAAGAACGTTTTTCATCATCATTGTCTTCTATATGGCGAAAAATTCTAAATAACTTGATAAATATGGGTAACAAGTACAAACGTGTGGCTGACAGGAGACGTATGAATGGTCCGGACCTAAGTGTGGGTGATTCTGTGTGGCTGTCTACTAGGAACATTAAGTTGAAAGTTCCTCCTTGGAAGTTGGGTCCAAGATTTATTGGCCCATATAAGATCAAGGCCATTATTAATCCTGTAGCATTTCGTCTTGAACTTCCTCAGGCCCTGAAAATCCATAATGTGTTTCACAGATCTTTGTTGAAGAGATATGTTGAATCTCTGGGGCCATCTCCCTTGCCACCCGTGCCTGTCTTGGTGGATGGTAATTTGGAATTCCAGATTGTCAAGATCATTGATTCTCGAGTTCTCCGTGGGACTCTTCAATATCTTGTTCATTGGAAGGGTTACGGTCCTGAGGAGAGGTCATGGGTACCGGCATCTGACATGAATGCCAGTCGTTTGGTGAAAGCCTTTCACAGGTGTCATCCTGATAAAGTTGGTCCTGGGTGCCCGGAGGTCACCCGTAAAAGGGGAGGTAATGTCACGAGTGGGCTTGCTTCTGGTATCAGACGTTCTGCGTGGCTTTCAGGCTTTCTAGGTTCCTGTGTATGAACTCTCCTACACCCAGGATTGTTCATACTGGTAGTCAGTCAGGGCCTATTTTCAGGGTTCCCTGCAGGAGGTGACCGTTTCCCTGGTTTTGGTCTGTTCCCTTCCCTCGTACGCTCGGTGTGGCTATTCCCTCCACACCAGAGCGTGACAGATTGATGGCAGCGATGTAACAGTAGCAAACTTAGTCTGGTAACTGGAGAAGAGACATAGAGAATATGTCTTGGCCAAGTCAGGGTTATAGCCGTTGACACGTGCCTCAGCAATCCAAGGAACAAAGCAATAAACAGGTCAAAGCGAGGAGTCAGCAACAATGAGGCAATCAGGAAACAGCTGGGCTAAGAGAGAGAATCATTAAACCTATAATCAGGCAAAGTCTGCAGACCAGGATGTGGCTTTAAACCTGCTGCCCATGACATCATCTTTGGGGGACTACAGTGAAGAAGAGCCGGAGAGGAATCTGGTGTGGGGAGGAGATGTAGAAGAGCCAGCCTGGATACCGGATCGCTGAGCAACAATGGCTTTCTCTTGTATCACATATGTTAAAATCCCACCAAAACGTCTGCTCAAAATGCATCTATCACCCATAAGATCTTCCTGCTGAGAACATAGAATGAGAAGGATGCAGTGCTGCTGAAATGATTGACTAGCAGTCTACCCTTGAAAACAATGTACTACATACGTCTTCACTCTATACCACCATGCAATAATTAAGCACTTCACATTTCTATTTCTAGGGATGACATCATGAACTCTTCTCTATCCTGAACTATCAGGTACCATCTTACCATTGAATGACCACTAAGGTTAGTTTCACACCAGGGTTTGGAAGCTCCAGAAGGTTGTTCTGCTGAAGCTTACTGGATCTGGCATTGCCAGAAACTGTCTGAATGACCGCCAGCTTCATTAACTATAATGGGGACCGATGGAGATCTGTCTGCAACCTGGCAAGTATGCCTAGGATCGACCAGACAAAAAATGCTGCGTGCAGCTGAAACAATCCTCTCTAATGGTCGTCTGTCCGGGCCATCCAGAGCCTCTTCATTGTGTTTGTGTGGGCCCTCATGTAACCACTGCTCCCAACATTTCCTAACAGCTAGGTCAGAACAACCTAGATGGCAGCCAATTTGTCGAAACAATCTGTTTACTTCTTTCAGTCCAATGATGTGCCCCCTCTCAAAATTTGTGAACTGGCCAAAATGTCTCTCACCAAGAGGTACACTACCCTAAAGTAGGCTCTAAGAGTCTTTTTATTTTTGACCAATGGGGGGAATTTATAATTCCCTGCACACCAGTTTTCTGGAGGGAAATAAATTATAAATTTTTGGCATTTCTCCATTGCCCATGCCACTTTCTTGAAAAAGGGGCAGGGCCAGCAAGGCTGGCATATATATATATTCTTTTACACCAGAAAACTGAACAGAAGTCTGAACATACTTCTGGTGTTCACTGTATCCAGCATGCCGGATTCCGACCAGACAAAAAAACTATACTATATGCCCATTATAGTGAATGGGTATTCACTAGTGCACTGTGCTATCTGGATGTGGTATCTGGCTATGCCAGATACAGTGAACTATGGCAGTCTGTTCGTCTGCTGGAACAGAGTGCCGGAGTTCACAATGCAGATGTCAATGAGGCCTTAGGCTGTACTTCTCCAGGACCACCTCTGCCACTAGAAGGTTCTGGGTCAATTAGAACTGTATAAAAGTAGAGCTGTCAGAGCTCCTAAGGGTCTGCAGATAAGGATCAGTGTTTTATAGGAGATACTCTGCCAGACTGCATAAGTGACCAGAAAGAAGACACTGAGATACCCTACCCGACAACTGAGCCACAGACCCCGGGCCACCAGCCCTTTGGCCAGGGTATCAGCCTTCTGAGAGAGAGAGAGAGAGAGAGAGAGAGGGACAGCTAACTTAGACCTTTAGTACTGAACCTTCTTCTGCCAAGGAGGAGACTGGGGGAGTAAGCTTGGTGCATTGCCTGTATTATTTTGCACTTCCTGCAGTAAAGAAGCAAACTGTTATACTGCAAACCCTGACTCTCTGGATTTATTTCCAGTTGTGGTACACCAAGCCTTACCATCCCCCCAGAGAGCAGCAACATGTGGTGACACCTCGACAGTGTCAGGGGGATCCAGCGTATTGTTGGGACCACTGCACAACAAAAGAATTATGATGCCCACCCCAAACCTAAGATGGTAAATGGCAGGGAAGAGCTATATATCAGCCAAAATGATGCCCCCACCCCCAATGGGGGAAGGGTGGCACCTAGCTCAAGCTACTTCCACACTAGCGTTAATATTTTCCGGTATTGAGATCCGTCACAGAGTCTCAATACTGGAAAAAACTGCTTCCGTTTTGTCCCCATTCATTATCAATGGGGACGAAATGTAACGGAACAGAACGGAGTGCTCCAAAATGAATTCTGTTCCGTTCTCATACCGGAGAGCAAACCACAGCAAGTCAATGGCGATGGTTTAGTTTTCTCTGACACAATAGAAAACAGATCCGTCCCCCATTGACTTTCAATGGAGGTTATGAGGGATCCGTCCTGGCTATGTTACAGATAATACAACCGGATCCGTTCATAACAGATGCAGATGGTTGTATTATCAGTAACGGAAGCATTTTTGCTGAACCCTGCTTGATCCAGCAAAAACGCTAGTGTGAAAGTAGTCTTATACGTAGTTCCTGTACAGCCTGAACATTCTTTCTGTAACTTCTATTCCTCTAACTGTTGACCTAGTTTAATTTTCCTGAAAATAAACATTCCAAATGAAAATTTTCCAGCAGCAAAACCCTGACGGCCCTTTGAAACTGGGACACACTTGAGCTCTGTAGTAGTTATACAACTAATGGATATTGCTTGTTTGCCACCTCCATTGCTGAGATATCATGTGGATTAATCCAGATGAGAATGTGTGCAAACAGCATGTGTCCAAAAGCCTTTATTGCGTGTTCAGAAGGCCCGTAGCTTCAAAAATATTTGTTGCTTAATCTTGCTAAGTGCAGGGGAATATAAGAAGATGAACTGTTGATGTTCTTTTGTGCTAGTTATAGGTAAGTCTGATGGCAACAGTTTAGAAGTTTTCCTAATCACATATTTTGCAGAGTCTTTCCATAAGTAATCACACCGTTTAATAAGGGCTCATTCAGATGAACGTATGGCCTCCATGCAGAGGCGTAGCTAGAGGTTCAGCACAGGGGGGGCGAAACATACTTGAGTGGGCCCCCCACTTGGCTTCCCAAACGCACGTTTCCAACTTCACAGGCACATACTACTAGTTGTGGTTATAATATTGTATTAGAAAGATGACTATATAAACTGCTAGATAATCTATGCTGTTAAGTACAGTACAATAGACTTTCTACCTACCCTACTGTAAATACACTACCATATAATGCAGTAAAATATAGGAGTAATAGGATTAAAAAACAACGGGACTCCTATGTTAAAGGAAACCTGTCCCCAGTTTTTACATCACTAAACTAACAGTCCCCTGCCCCCATCAGACCTCAGATCATCAGAATGTGCCCCCATCAGACCTCAGATCATCAGAATGTGCCCCCATCAGACCTCACATCAGCGTATTGTGCCCCCATCAGACCTCAGATCAGCGTATTGTGCCCCCATCAGATCTCAGATCAGCGTATTGTGCCCCCATCAGACCTCGGATCAGCCTACTGTGCCCCCATCAGACCTCACATCAGCCTACTGTGCCCCCATCAGACCTCAGATCAGCGTATTGTGCCCCATCAGACCTCAGATCAGCATATTGTGCACCCATCAGACCTCAGATCAGCAGAATGTGCCCCCATCAGACCTCACATCAGCCTACTGTGCCCCCATCAGACCTCAGATCAGCGTATTGTGCCCCCCACCAGACCTCAGATCAGCGTATTGTGCCCCCATCAGACCTCAGATCAGCGTATTGTACCTCCATCAGACCTCAGACCAGCTTATTGTGCCCCATCAGACCTCAGACCAGCGTATTGTGCCCCCATCAGACCTCAGATCAGCGTATTGTGCCCCCATCAGATCTCAGATCAGCGTATTGTGCCCCCATCAGACCTCACATCAGCCTACTGTGCCCCCATCAGACCTCACATCAGCCTACTGTGCCCCCATCAGACCTCAGATCAGCTTAATGTGCTCCCATCAGACCTCAGATCAGCGTATTGTGCCCCCATCAGACCTCACATCAGCCTACTGTGCCCCCATCAGACCTCAGATCAGCGTATTGTGCCCCCCACCAGACCTCAGATCAGCGTATTGTGCCCCCATCAGACCTCAGATCAGCGTATTGTGCCTCCATCAGACCTCAGACCAGCTTATTGTGCCCCATCAGACCTCAGATCAGCGTATTGTGCCCCCATCAGATCTCAGATCAGCGTATTGTGCCCCCATCAGACCTCGGATCAGCCTACTGTGCCCCCATCAGACCTCACATCAGCCTACTGTGCCCCCATCAGACCTCAGATCAGCGTATTGTGCCCCATCAGACCTCAGATCAGCATATTGTGCACCCATCAGACCTCAGATCAGCAGAATGTGCCCCCATCAGACCTCACATCAGCCTACTGTGCCCCCATCAGACCTCAGATCAGCGTATTGTGCCCCCCACCAGACCTCAGATCAGCGTATTGTGCCCCCCACCAGACCTCAGATCAGCATATTGTGCCCCCATCAGACCTCAGATCAGCGTATTGTGCCCCCATCAGACCTCAGATCAGCAGACTGTGCCCCCATCAGACCTTATATCAGCCTACTGTGCCCCCATCAGACCTCAGATCAGCGTATTGTGCCCCCATCAGACCTCAGATCAGCGTATTGTGCTCCCATCAGACCTCAGTTCAGCGTATTGTGCCCCCATCAGACCTCAGATCAGCGTATTGTGCCCCCATCAGACCTCAGATCAGCCCACCCAGCCACATAGGATTAAAATAAAAAACCTTACTTACCTGTTCTGCGCTGCGGCTGCCCTCCGGTCCGCGCTCTGCTCTCTTCCCTGGCCCGCGCACACTATGACCTGACGCTGCGTGCAGCGTCAGGTCATAGTGCGCGCCACCAGGGAAGAGAGCAGAGCGCGGACCGGAGGGCAGCCCAGCGCAGAACAGGTAAGTAAGGTTTTTTATTTTAATCCTATGTGGCTGGGTGGGCTGATCTGAGGTCTGATGGGGGTCCCTAAATACAAGTGAGCGCTTCCATAATGGAAGCGCTCACTTGTATTCGCCTGATTCTGGGCCCCCCTGAGTCACTGGGCCCGGAGCCGTCGCCCCCCCTGCCCCCCCGGTAGCTACGCCACTGCCTCCATGCCCATGTTGTGGATTACAAACAGCAGGTCAGCAATGCAAAGGCACCGGCTGTGTGAACTCAAACCTATTAAAAAAAGGAGCATAGGTTTTGCTTGCCATTAGGGCGAATCGTCCTTGTGGTTGCATTGCACTGCCTAAACAACTGCCTGTGCAGCTGTATAACCAGTAACATCCGTGGGAAGTGCATTTGTGAACATCTGCCAGTCCATTGCTGCTAAAGAACTGTCCTAATCTGTTTGCATTTGCATCAGTAAAGAACTGTTCTTCTGTACTACTGCCTTCTCATTGCTTCTTGCACTACTACCACACTGCAAAGTGTTTCCATCACGAGAACCAGGACCCTGCATTGCAAAACCTTCAACACCAAAGGGCATCTCAATCATCCTCAGCCAGAGGAACCCCATAACTGAGAGACTGGATTAGCCCAGTTCTAATTGGAGACTAAAGTATGGCAATATAGAGGAGAATGTCATATCTTTTGTGGAGCAGAAGCACGGATTCATGCAAACATTCAGAAGCATTTCCGTGGGCTTCCGGGTCCGTGCTTCTGCACCACAAAAGGTAAGACATCTTATCTTTTGCTGTATGTTGTGGATCGTGGACCCATTTATGTCAATGACTGAGGTGCCCTTTGGTGTTGAAGGTTTTGAGGTGCAATGCAGGGTTCTGGTTGACGTAATGTTAACACTTTGCAGTGTAGTAGTAGTGCGAGAAGCAATGAGAAGGCAGTTGTGTAGCAGAACAGTTCTTTAATGAAGTATTCAAATGCAAACAGGAAAGGAGAGTTCTTTAGCAAGCAATGGACTGGTAGATGTTCACAAATGCAATATGGGTAACTCTGACATGGAAAAGGGCCTAGGAATTTTAGTGAACAGCAAAGTAAGCTGTAGAAACCAGTGTCAGACAGCTGCTGCCAAGGCCAATAAGATAATGGGTTGCATCAAAAGGGGCATAGATGCCCGTGATGAGAACATAGTCCTGCCACTTTACAAATCACTAGTCAGACCACACATGGAGTACTGTGTACAGTTCTGGGCTCCTGTGAACAAGGCAGACATAGCAGAGCTGGAGAGGGTTCAGAGGAGGGCAACTAAAGTCATAGCTGGAATGGGTGGACTACAGGACCCAGAAAGATTATCAAAATTAGGGGAGGCTGAGGGGAGATCTAATAACTATGTATAAATATATCAGGGGTCAGTACAGAGATCTCTCCCATCATCTATTTATCCCCAGGACTGTGACTGTGACGAGGGGACATCCTCTGCGTCTGGAGGAAAGAAGGTTTGTACATAAACATAGAAGAGGATTCTTTACGGTAAGAGCAGTGAGACTATGGAACTCTCTGACTGAGGAGGTGGTGATGGTAAGTTCACTAAAAGAGTTCAAGAGGGGCCTGGATGTATTTTTGGAGGGTAATAATATTACAGGTTATAGTTACTAGAGATGGGTCGTTAATCCAGGGGGTTATTCTGATGCCTCATTGGAGTCGGGAAGGAATTTCTTTCCCTAAAGTGGGGAAAATTGGCTTCTACCTCACAGGGTTTTTTTGCCTTCCTCTGGATCAACTTGTAGGAAAAAACCTTATAAACTATGTTACTATCTAATATCCACATGTGTTACAGGTTACACGGCTGCACAGATAGTTGTTTAGGAAATGCAATCCAACTATAGGACGATTTCCCCTATCAGCAAGTAAAACCTATGCTCCTTTGTTGAACAAGTTGCTGTACTGTAGCTACGGTACATGTCCACAGAATCCACCTTGGGATGTGGATATCCCTCACTAGGCCAAACTGTTATTTAGTATGCTCAAACTTCGGAGACAACTCCTCAACGCGTGCTGTAGCAATAATACATTCATTGCAGACATGTTATCTCTACTGGACCTTCTCTATATCATGTGGCCTGTTTCTGTAATTTTTATCTCTGGCCCAGCTCTGAATGAATCCGTGTCCAGGCTGGCTTTAGAGTCACCAACATGTGCACCTCTCACTACTGAAGCTAAGCTCAGACTGTCTGACTAATCTCTCTTCGAACTGTACTACCTCTAGAATGTTTCACCCTCTCTATACAGTATATAGAGGGTGACACATGCACCTAGTGGTGGCTGCCAATATGGCCTATTAATACCTTGTGTAAATACAGGCATATATTTCTTGCACTTTGCAGTGTACAGTGACTGGTGGGGGATGCTGCAATTATCATTGGTATTTTTGTATACGTGAGGGCGTGGATCTAATAATTAGACCAAATATTTACCACAATGTATGGAAAGGGTGTGTGTTTGACATATGGGGATACTGTATGACATTATTATTCTGCCACTGTTGTATGTGAAAGAAGCCTCTGGTGAGTATGAGTGGCAATCCCTTGTACAAAAGTGGAAGATAGTGAACTCGCTTTACTCATTTCCCTAGCAATATCTGTTGCATGTAGAATTCTAGTAAGAAAGATGCAAGGTAGTTCACTGAATGCATCTTGAGAAATGATGAAAGAGTTCACAGGAAAATCCTCTCTCCAGCTCTGTGATGCCTGTCTGACAAACCGTAAAGGACTGCAGGACACAGGATATAAGGAGTTACTGGATGAATGACATAGTGAAATTACAGCCGTAGTTAACTTCATAAGACCAAATATAACAATGGCAGCTAGATAGCAGCAAAGTATACAAAGTATAATGGATAATATACTGAATAATACTGAATACAATAAAAAGAGTTCTAGTTGAAAGCAATGATCTGGGACAGCACAATTATAAATAGTCCAAAAAAATTGAAATAAAAAAATAAAGCAAAATGAAGTATCTTTGATTAAAAATATCCTACCCATTTGTGTATACAACTGTCATGCAGACCTATGTGTTTCCATGGTTCTAGACTACAAAGAAGTCCTCTGTAGTGTGATCTTGCAGTTAAAGGGGTTCTCTGAGAATTAAGAAAATGAAAATACCTAAATATTACTTTATAATAAATATATTCCTAAATACCTTTCATTAGTTATAATGCCTTGCTTTGTCTGGGGAGCCATCATTAGGAGAAATAAAATGTCCACCATCCTATTAGTACACACAAAACCTGTCCTAATCACACAGCCACATCCCCACCTCCTCTCTGTACTTCATGTCTCCTCATGAACTCCATTCCTACAGAGATTCAGCTGAAGATCATATTAAACTGTATTCAGGATCATAATCCCTGACAAGCAGAGCAGAGAGGAGGATGAGGCAGCTCTTTACCTCAGTGTTGTGAAGTAACTTGTCGTCCTGTGTGATTAGGACAGGTTTTATGTGGATTAATAGGACGGCAGCCATTTTATTTCTCCTAATCATTGCTCCCCAGACAAAACAAATCATTATAACTAATGAAAGGTATCAGGGAATATATTTATAATAAACTAATATTTACGTATTTTCATTTTCTTAATTCCTGGAGAACTCCTTTAATGATCTCATCAGCTCCGTCTTCTAATGTCTATAGATTTATAAGAAATAGAGAGGGAGGGAATGGAATTACACATGACTGTAGAATCAGATTACAAATGGTTTTGTTTGTAGTCTGTATCCATGGACACACATTTGTCTGTATAGGAGCTGTATACTTGAAACATGATATTTTTAATCAAAACAATTTAAAAGGTTTTTTTTAAAGATTTATTGGAGAGTCCCTTTAAAGGGGTTCTCTCGGAATTAAGAAAATGGCTCGTTTTTTCTGGGGACAATCATCAGGGGAAACAAAATGGCCGCTGTCCTATTAGTTCACACAAAACCTATCCTAATCACATAGAAGGACAAGTTACTTCACAACACTGAGGTAAACAGCTGCCTCATCCTCCTCTCTGCTCTGCTTGTCAGGGATTATAATCCTGAATACAGATGATAAGATCTTCAGCTGAATCTCTTTAGGAATGGAGTTCATGAGGAGACATGAAGTACAGAGAGGATGGACAGGACAGACTGTGGTAATGGAGACTGCATACAAGAGCTGCCGCTCATTATCCACACCTCCTCTCTGTACTTCACGTCTCCTCATAAACTCTCTTCTTATAGAGATTGAGCTGCATTCAGGATCATGATTCCTGACTGGCAGAGCAGAGAGGAGGATGAGGCAGCTCTTTACCTCAGTGTTCTGAAGTAATTTGTCCTGCTGTGTGATTAGTTTTGTGTGTACTAATAGCACGGCGGCCATTTTATTTCTCCTAATGATTACTCCCCAGACAAAACGAGCCATTATAAGTAATGAAAGGTATTTGTGAATATATTTATGAACTAACTACTAACTACTAATTCCTGGAGAACCCCTTTAAGGAAAAATTCTTAACAATTATTTTTTCCTACATAGCGGTAGAAGAAATCTCAGTAATGAAAAATTTAAATAAATCTATTTTATGCACAAAATATACACTACTCACAAAAAGTTGGGAATATTTGGCTTTCTGGTGAAATTTATGGAAAACTTAAAAGGTTCCCACTCCAGTGATATCGTATTATGAAAGTAGGGCATTTAAGTAAAAGCAGCAATGGTGATTTCCTCATCTCAAACTATTTATTGAAACAAAAGCAAACACTAGTGGTGGGTATACCTCCACAAAAATGTCTCATACTGTTCACAAGTCGACTTATTGTCTGCTGAGGCATGGAATCACACTATTCTTGAAGGGTGGTCCTCAGGTCATTGAGGTTCTGTGGTACAGAGTTACAAGCCTCTACAAGGTGACTCAGATGATCCCATAGGTTTTCAATGGGATTCAGGTCTGGAGAAAGTGCAGGCCACTCCATTTGAGGTCCAGTCTCCAGCAGCCATTCCGTAATGATGCGACCTCGATGCGCTGGAGCATTGTCCTCCATGAAGATGAAATTAGGCCTGTGTTGTTCATGCAGAGACACAATGACTAGATTAATGATGTTCTTCAAGTAGTATGGGCTTGTAACGACCATTTACAAAGTGTAGGGCAGTTCTGTATGGACTAGACACCTGCCCACTCTGTAACACCACCACCACCAAAGGCAAACAGTGGCTGATGCATTGCGCTCTCCTTAACGTCTCCAACATCGTTGGCGGTCATCATTTCTGATTTCAACTTTCATCAGTGAACAGCACTGAGGTCCACTGATCCCTCGTCCAGAGTAGATGCTCCCTGGCCCATGCAAGAAGATGATGCCTGTGGTCAGATAGACTTGTAAGTCGTCTAGCACGCAGACCACGCTGATGTAAATGGTTTCGAGTGGTCTGACGTGACATTTGGGTGCCTCTCACCTCCCTTAAATGTGACTGGAATTGTGTTGCATTCATTATTCGGTTCCGCATGGCATTGTTCATAATAGAGCGGTCATTAGTTTGGGATGTGACATAAAGACGTCCACTTCTCTGCCTTTCTGTGACTCTTCCAGTCTCTGTATCTCTGATACAACCTGCACTCTGTGACACTCTAAGCTCAGTGACCACTTCAGTCTGATAACATCCTGCAATGGTGAGGTACTGTTGATCAATTATTTGGTGTTGTCTTGGTCTCATGGTGTCAAAATGTGAACAGCATGATGAGGAGGATTGTTAAAATAACAATTCTAATTGAACCAGGAAATTTATTGGGCAAAAAGTACTGAAAAATTGAACAGTTGGACGTGTGCATTCAAAAGTTTATGGAAGGTCCTGTTAAGTTCACTTGTAAAGGAGTGCATTTTAGGTTCATCCTGAAATTTCACCCACATGCCAAATATTCCTAACTTTTTGTGAATAGTGTAATTAGAATATTATAATATGGTATATATAATATGGAATAAAGTATTAACACATATAAAAAATATACACTATTGATTGAAAAAGAAGTGATAGATCTAGAATATACATCTGGCAGTCTTATTATACAGAACAACCCCCCTCCAACCCACGCCACCCTAGGAAAAAAATACATTATAATAAAACAAAAGAAAACCACATCAGCTGTTTTCCTTGAATTATGAAACACGTTTCACATGACACTTGGTTTTGTCAAGTTTGAAAAAAACAAAACAACAAAAAACAATGAAACCACAATTTCCTTTTTTTTCAGTGATAGATCCCCTTTAAATGGCAGCCGATATGACAATACAGTACTGTTTTTACACTGTGTGTGTAAGCCCTAGCTTTATGACTTCCATGCCATGACATCCACGAACGTGTAATGGCCGGGCCCGTGCTGCGGACCATAATGCATGGGCACCGACCGTAGGGCTGCCGCATGCAGATCGCGGACCCATTCACATGAATGGGGTCCGTGATCCGCATCCAATGGTCCGCACCGCAAAAAAATAGTTCACTAACTACTTATTTGCGGTGCGGAGGTATGGACAGAAACCCCACGGAGGCTCCTCCATTCCGCACCGACCTTCCGGATTGCGGACCCATTCAAGTGAATGGGTCTGCATCAGTGATGCGGGGTGCACACAGCCGGTGCCCGTGTATTACGGACCCACTGTTTGTGGGGCATAATACAGCCAAGGCCTGGAAACGGCCTTGTGCATGAGGACTAACAATGCAATTTTCCTATAGAGGGGAGTTTTACACAGTTTCTAAGACTAAAAGCCATGGGAATAGGAAAGAGCGGGTCTTGGTAGCCTCTCTCCAAGGATCTCACAGCAGCCACATGTTCACTTGTGGTGCAGAGGGAGTATAGTAACACATGACTGAAGGATCAGACTACACATTTTATTTGTAGTCTGTAACCATGGAGACACATGAGTCTGCATAGGAGCTGCATGCACAAAACAATAGGGCATTTTAATTAAGACTATTTGCAATTACGCTTTTTTGCTTTTTTTACACAAATAATAAAAAAAAATAGATGTAATAGTATACACCATTTAAAAAGGACCTATCACCTTTCTTGACCTGATTCAGTAATTACTAGCATCCCTTGCATAAGTAATAATTGTGGAGAATTTAACTCAACTCTATGTTACTAGACTGAAGATCCAGTAGGGTGTTACCAGCAGGGGGTGTCCCTGCACATTCTGACACTATCCAATCAGTGCTGCTCGTGTCAGCCTCTGTAGGGACACACCCACTGGTAACACCCACCTGTACCTATAATGCAGACTGCTGACAATTCATTCATAAACCTCTAGCAGGAATAATAGAGGAATGGCACAACATAGTGTCATAAGAATAGATGCTCCAGAATTGTTATCACATGGGGAATGCAAGTAGATACTAAAACATACATGTGAGGAGAGCTGAGAGGCCCTCTTTAAAAAGGAGAGGTCGTATCTCTGCGGGTGCTCATTGCAAACAGTGAATATCCATTGATATTTCTAGGGGACCTGTCATGCGTTATAGGTTTTCTAGCATTTTATGCTACGGTACTTTGTTCTGTTTCCCTACAAATAACCATAATTGAGCAGTCTCCTTAGGTGTGATCTCAGCCTCTGCAATGTTTCCATTAACAACCTTTTTGCCCTTTTTAGACTTTATTCAATAATCTTAATAGATCACATAAACACGCTGATTTTAGTGAGAGACGTAAATCACAGAAGTGTCCCAGATCTGTTAATTTGCTGTTAGCGTGAAGATTGTTGTCACTGTGATTTAGCGATTGTATTAAACTGGGAACAAGCAAATATCAGCACTTCGCCTAGCAGTACTTTAACAGGGGTTACACAACTTCAACACTGAAAGGTCGTACCTACGCTGATCCTCAGAACAAAGCAGCTGTGGCCCCTTCAGCTTCTACCAGGTGCTTTGTCTTGTATTACAGTACAACCCCTTTTGAAGTAAATGGGGCTGTGCTGCTGTTCACCAGGCAGGTTTAATGAGGTTATCCAGGAATTAATATTGATGTCCAGGAGCGTAGCTAAAGGCTCATGGGCCCTGGTGCAAAAGTTCAGCTTGGGCCCCCCTTCCCTCAGTGCTTTGTGGCCAGGGAAGCACATAGCCTTCGTGTTGCCTGAGGCAAAAATTTAAATGGCACCCCTCCATGCCAAATTCTTGACCTGACCCCTTCCCTCCATCAAGAGGTGTAACTTGACCAGCATGCACTTTCTATAATACCAGTGTATTCCTATATGGCACAAGGGTCTTTGGGCACCCTCAGGCTCCTGGGCCCGGTAGCGACTGCTACCTCTACACCCCCTATAGCTACGCCCCCTGTGGGTCATCAATATCAGATTGGGTGGGGTTCCAACACCCAGGACTCCCGACACTCAGCTATTAGGAGAGGCCAGCGCTCCGTGAGCACCACGGCCTCTTCATAGGCCACATGACATCACTGTACATCAGTGACATGGCCTACTTTTAGCTGAGCCCCATTCAAGTCAATAGGTCTGAGCTGCAATACCAAGTACATCTGCCATACAATGTACGAAGCTGTGCTTGGAAAGTTGCCCGGAGTTGGCTGCCCTCACCAGAGCTCCGGTGATCGTGGAGACTCCATGAAACAGCTGTTCAGAGGGGTTCCTGGGACTTGGACTGCTGCCGATGTGTTATTAATGACCAATCTTGAGGATAGGTCATCATTATCAATTCCTAGATAACCCCTTTAAGGCCTTTAATGTTGTAAGTCCTGAAATACGCTGCAAAGCATTGAACGTGTTAATATCATTGTATTTCATGTATTGTGTGCATGTACTACAAATCCTATAAGGTTGTATAAGGAGTGGTGGGGTTCCATGGGGCTAGTCAGGGCTGGCTCTACCTTTCCTCTCTAGGAGGAAGATTCTGGAATTAATGGATGACTGCTGGGGAGTGAACACCTCAGAGCAGCAAGGAGCAGCTCCTGTAGGGAGATTCCATTCCTCTACAGCCCACAAGCAGTTTATGTGGCAGCCCTCAGAAGGGAAAATATCTATAGAAGGTTTAGTTGACAGAAAGGGATTGCAGACTTTGGGAAAAAAGGTAATGACTACGAATCTGTCTATAGCTTCCTCTGCATGTGGTGGAAACACTGCAAGCTACAAGCTGCCCACCATAACCAAAGGGCAGGAGGGCCCCTATTCATATACTATATTCCTCTGAGGATACTGTGGCTATCATATACTTATATATATCTGATGATAGAGAAAGTGCATCCCTTTAGGCCAGGAAAAGTAGAGCTTGAACAGTCTGATTGCGAAAGAGAGAAGCTATCCTCCATATACAACCTTTGGGAATTACTTGAATCGACTGTAAAGACTGCATTTCATATGAATAGAGCTTATGTGGATCACCTGCTGACCAGCTTCAGTAAAGTATTGTCGTTTTGTTAGACCAACACTGGTCTCATCAGTTCACCACACTAGCATTTGTACCGCAAGGTGCTGGCGTCACGACAACTGGGACCCTGCCTCGTACCATAAAACAGTAATATCAAGGCCACCTCAACCGATGCGTCCCTCCCATCACTGCACACCAGCCCAGGGAGCTTCAGGAAACTGTGAGTACGACTACTGCACCCATTCAGCCATCCATGCGCACGCCCCTGTGGACAGGTCACTGCACCTTCATCATTAAAGGTTTTTTCCACAAGTTAATTTTGATTTAAAAAATCTATTCACAAAATAGTCTTGTACAAGGTTCATTTTTTACCTCCATTTCTAAATACTCACTTCCCCGCTGATTCCAGTTTTGCTCAAATGGTCTGTTTCTTCTCTTTCACTTGCATTGTAAATTATGTGCCAGTAAGGGGACCACACAGGCTTGATGGTCTCAAGCAAGGTTGATAAATAGGGAGACTGTAAAGAGAATTCTGTTCACCGAATGTCTTTACTACCTAGAGAGACACACCACTTAGTCAACCTAGCACAGGAATTGGGGTAATCAATGGAGAGATCTCTGGGTCCATGTGAGGTACAGGGCTGGTTCTAGCCTTGTTAGAGATTGTCATGTACTATATAATGTCTGATTTTCAGTTTTCATTAATCATGAGGTAAGCCCTTTAAATACTCCCCCTGGACTCCTCCCTGGTGGCACAGAAAAGTGTTCTTCTTTTTGACCCAAGTCCCTCCGTTTCTCTTTGCTCCTTTAAGGGCTCCTCACACAGATAGTACTTACCTAGCTCCCCGGCACCCGTGTCGCTTCTGACGCCCGCACAGCTGCCGCTACATCTCCCTGTCACGCGGATGAAAACATCTGGCATCGGAGAGGAAGGGACAGCCAATAGCAGGCTGTGACAGGAATGGGCCTCCCTAGCGTCACCCACGATGCTAGGGAAGCTCGTTCCCGTTGCGACCTGCTATTGGCTGACCCCCCACCCCCCGCCGGATGTTTTCATCAGCGCAATGGGGGGATGCAGCAGCAGCCGTGGCGGCATCAGAAGTGACACTGGTGTTGGGGAGCAAGGTAAGCAGGGTCGGACTGGGGTGTCTAGGGCCCACCAGTAAAATTACCTCTGGGGGCCCACTGTAAAGCTCACTCTGGGGGCCCACATGCATATGCTACCTGCCCACACTATCCAGTCTTTTATATGGACATAGGCAATGTACTGAATAGCATCTTAGGCAGCCTATTTATAGGTCAGTCTACTGTGCCATGTGTCACTTGTGCAGGAGGTGGGGGACTAGAGGCCTACCTAGCTCAGGGGCCCACCTGTTCCCCTGTGGGCCATTCCGAGCCTGTAGGTAAGTAAAACCTCTGAGGGGCCCGGGCATATGGGGAGGCATTTTAGGGGTTGGATAACCCCTTTAAATGTCCCTCTTTTTGATATGGGAAATCAATGTGCATTTATAGACGATTTATTACACTTCATCTTTTTTTCATTATTTTTATTGGGTTTTTTAACTTAAAGAGTTTTGTGAACAAATAGGAGAGAGAATACAAATTACATTTTGTACATATATAGTTACAATTTCACAGAAAATACAATAAGTTGTGAATTATGTTAATTAGCCTAAACAGTCACAGGAGGTGAACGTATGACCAGTAGCCATTCAGGCTTATGTCCAGTCTCTGAACCCCTCCATAAACAAAATATAATTGTACTCTTTTTACAGAGGTAAGGAGATAATATAATCTCCGGGGTTAGAACTAAGAACTAACAAAGTAATGGGGTAAACATAAGAAAAACAGGTGCTCATGAATAGATCACTGTGGCATGGAGATTAATAGAAACACTATTGCACAGATGAATTATGTATTTATAAACGGTGATTTTTCCCAAATATCCCAGTTAGTATGGAATTTTTCCATGGTACCATTACTTCTAGCAGTCATCTCTTCAAATTTGTGGTTTATGTTGACTTTTTTTTATAGTTGTAATTAGCTCTGGAATTTCTGAGGATTTCCATTTCCCCGCAATGGATTGAATAGATGCGGTGAGAATATGATGGATATAACTCTATACTGATGTGGGATGTCACAAATTCCTAGTCTTAATAGAAAGAATTCTGGGGAAAAGGGTGTATTTATTCCTAGATTACCAAATATCTCTTCTGTCAACCTCTTCCAATATTCAGCAACCATTGGGCATTCCCAAAATATGTGTAGTAGGTTCCCAATGTTTCCACATTTCCTCCAACATAGATTAAAAGAATCATTAAAGATTTTTGCTAATCTGTAAGGGGTATAGTACCAGCGGAAAGCCAATTTACAGTACGCTTCCAAATGATCGGAACAGGATGAGCTTTTTGCAGTAGATTGAAAAGTTTTTTTCCAGGAGTATATAGAGATTGAGATGTTCATATCTCTCTCCCATTTCTGGAGAACAGAGAGATGGACTTTTAGATATGAATCAGTCATTTGTGAATAGAATATCTTTAGGCCTTTCATATATTTGGGTAATTTATTGTCTAATAAAGCACAAGTTATAGGATGTACTTTTGGGAATTTTACGTTTAGTTTGTTTAGAAGTTTTCTGATTTGGAGGTATTTCCATAGATCTGTCTTGGGAAGGTCGAACACTTGACTCAGTTTTAGGAAGTTTATAAGTACTTCTCCTTGGTAAAGGTCTTGTATAAGTCTTATATCTTTTTGCATCTAATTATCAACTGGTAAGGAGGGTAATAGTATTTGAAGCGTTTGTAGTGGGATTTTAAGTGGTTTATTAATGGTGATTTTTTCACATATTTTTGCGTATTTATCCCATACAGTAAAAGTATCCCTAACTATTGGATTTTGGGGTTTGTATGAGTGAGCTCCCATAACATAGACTAATAAAGTGTCTCTCAATCTATTTTCGGCTTCTAATACATGTTCTAATTTGTTCCAGGATTTATCGGAGTCTTGGAGCCACCATTCCGAGGATTGGTGTAGGATGCTAGACATCTGGTAATTATATAGATCAGGTACGCCAATACCTCCAGAGTTTCTATTTCTGCTTAAAACTGACACAGAGATTCTTGGGCGTCTGTTATTCCAAATAAATTTATTCATTTGGGCTTGGAATTTCTGCATAATATGTGTAGGTAATAACAGTGGTATGGTTCTGAAAAGATATAGGGGGGAATTTATCATTAGGAAAATATTTGAAGTCAGTTTTGCTTCAGTCTATGTTGGAGTACTTTCTGCCACATTTATCAAAAGTCACAGGTTGTTTGATAAATGTGGCTTGTTCTTAAACCTAACACTTCTGTCTAGAGAAGCTACTCCACTTTTCCTACTCCACCCTCCTCCTGGAGTGAGATTGCGACTATTTTGCGACTTTTTTTAAAAAGTCGCAATGATAAATCTGGAGTGAAACTCATTAACATGGCTAACCACACCCACTTTTCCACCCATATTACAAACTGGAGTGAGTGGTGTACACATGCAAAAAGTCGCAAAAAAATGCGCAAAAAAGTCGCAAAAGCCCTATCGTGCGACTTTTTGAAGACAGAATTCTGGAGTGAAGGTGTGATAAATCAGGGCCATAGTATCTTAGGAAGTAGCATCATTTTGTATAGGATTATACGTCCCCACCAAGAGTTTTCACTCTTATTCAGTAGAATCATATCTTGTTGTATACGGGTTAGAAGGGAAGGATAATTATTTTGGATTAAGATGTTTATTGGGTAAGAAATTTCAATCCCCAGATAGGTGATTTTGTCGTTTCGCCAGATGTATGGGCAGCTGGATTGTAAGATGAGTTTGTCAGTCGTTTTTATGTTCATTTCTAATATTAATGATTTTGAATCGTTAATTTTATAGTAAGAGACATCACCAAATGATCGTATAAGCATTTGTATGTCAGGGAGTGCAGTTCTAGGTGTTGTGGTACATATAAGTATGTCGTCTGCGAAGAGGCTTATTTTGTGTCTCACATCTCCTATTTGTATTCCAGAGATATTCTTGCTTTGTCTTATTAACTCTGCAAAGGGTTCTAGAGCCAATATAAATAGGAGGGGCGATAATGGACAACCTTGTCTGGTGCCATTTGAAAGATTAAATGAAGATGAAGTTATACCATTCGTGATGATCTTGGCGGAGGGATTAGTGTATAAGGCTTTGATAGTTGACAGAATTGGACCTGTAAAGCCAAATTTTTCTAAAGTAAGAAACATGTATTCCCAATGTATCCTATCGAAGACTTTTCCGGCATCTAATGATAGAAGTATTGAGGGTAGGTTATTTTGTTGTATATAATGTAATATATTTATCATTCTTCTTGGCCATCTGAAGATTGTCTGCCAGCCACAAACCCCACTTGATCATGGTGTATAATAGTAGGTATGATTGCAGACAGTCTATTGGCAATAATCTTGGCATAAATTTTTATGTCCGTGCTTATTAATGATATGGGTCTATAATTGGTGACTAGGGTAGGGTCTTTATTCGGTTTGGGAATAGTGATAATGTTGGCCAGTGTCATTTCCCTGGGGAATATACCTTTTTTTTGCAACTTTATTAAACATGTCTGAGAGATACGGACTTAGAATATCTTTGAAGGTCTGAAAATATTCATTATTATACCCGTCTGGACCTGGAGCCTTTTTCTTTTTTAAAATCTGAATATTTTTGCCTATTTCATCTAGAGTGAATGGTGAGTTTAGCGTATCTAATTGTGTACTAGATAGTTTAGGGAGGGTCGTTGTATTTAGAAAAGACTGTATGGAGGAGGTCGTAGGTTGTATAGTTTGAGGGTCTTTATTTAAGTTGTATAGTTGTTCATAATACAGTCTGAACTGTTCTGCGATTTCTTTTGGGTTCGTAAAGAGTATATTAGTATTTTTATCTTTGATAGAGGCAATTCTGGATTTGTTCTGGAGTTGTTTGACCCTATTAGCCATAAGGGCAGATGCTTTGTTGTTTTGTGAGTAATATTTTTGCTTAAGTCTAGTCAGATTTTTATCGTATTGGTCTAGTAATAATACTCTGATCTCGTTTCTTATTCTAATCAGTTCATTCTTTACCAAAGGGTCATTGGTGGATTTGTGTCTCTCCAAGCTTTTTAAGTTTAGATAGTTTCTCTTCCATCTGTTTATTCTTTTGTTTTTTGTATTGTGTTCCATATTTCATCATCATGCCCCGTATGTAGGCTTTATGTGAATTCCATAGAGTGGTTCTGCTTATGTCTGGAGTATTGTTAAACGAGAAATATTCTTTGAGATCTTTCTCTAGTTTGTTTTGGGTGTTTGGTTCATTAACCCCTTCAACCCCGGGCCTGTTTTCACCTTCCTGACCGGGCCATTTTTTGCAAATCTGACATGTGTCACTTTATGTGGTAATAACTTTGGAACGCTTTTACTTATCTAGGCCATTCTGAGATTGTTTTCTTGTGACACATCGTACTTCATGACAGTCATAAATTTGAGTCAATATATTTCACCCTTATTTATGAAAAAATCCCAAATTTACCAAAAATTTGGAAAAATTTCCAAATTTCCAAATTTCAATTTCTCTACTTTCAAAATACACAGTAATACCTCCAAAAATAGTTATTATTTTACATTCCCCTTATGTCTACTTTATGTTGGCATCATTTTGTAAATGTAATTTTACTTTTTTAGGACGTTAGAGGGCTTAGAAGTTTAGAAGCCATTTTTCAAATTTTCACCAAATTTTCCAAAACCATTTTTTTAAACACCAATTCAGATATAAAGTGATTTTGAGGGGCTTACATAATGAAACCCCCCATAAATGACCCCATTTTAGAAACTACACCCCTCAAGTTATAAAAAACTGCTGTTACAAACTTTGTTAACCCTTCAGGTGTTCCACAAGAATTAAAGGAAAATGGAGGTGAAATTTCAAAATTTCACTTTTTTGGTAGATTATTCATGTTAATATTTTTTTTCTTGCAATACAGCAAGGGTTAACAGCAAACTAAACCTCAATACTCATTACTCTGATTCTGCAGTTTACAGAAATACCCCATATGTAGTGGTAAACGTCTCTATGGGTTTGTGGCAGTGGTCAGAAGGAAAGCAGCGCCATACGGATTTTGGAGGCAGATTTTGCTAGAATAGTTTTTAGGCACCATTTTGTAATTGAGAGACCCTGACGTACCCCTTCAGTGGAAACCCTGAAAAAGTGACCCCATTTTGGAAACTACACCCTTCAAAGAATATATTAAGGGGGGTTCTGGCCACTTTGACCCCCTAAGCGTTTTACGGAATTTGGAAACACCAGGCTGTGAAAATGAAAAGTTTCATTTCTTCCAATAAAATGTTGCTTTAGCCCCAAATTTTTCATTTTCACAAGGGGTAACAGGAGAAAAGCACCCCATAATTTGTTACCCATTTTCTCCTGAATACGGCAACACCCCATATGTGGTGGTAAACTGCTGTGGGGGCACATGGCAGGACTCAAAACAGAAGGAGCGCCATATGGATTTTGCAGAACAGATTTTGATGGATTGGTTTGCGGGTGCCGTTGATTTTTAACTTTTTGAGTTATTGTCTTATGTGGGGGCTCATTTTTTGCGGGACGAGATGACGGTTTGATTGGTACCATTTTGGGGTACATAAGACTTTTGGATCGCTTTGTATTACAGTTTTTGTGAGTCAAGGTGAAAAAAAATAGCAGTTTTGGCATGGTTTTTTTAAAATTTTTTTTACAACATTCACCTGGGGGGCTATCTCATGAAATATTTTTATAGAGCAGGTTGTTACGGAAGCGACGATACCCAATATGTCTAACTTTTTTATTTTTGGAAAGTTTTACACATTAGATGCATTTTAGAACAGAATAAAATCTTTTTTTTGTGTTGCCATTTTCAAAGAGCCATATTTTTTTCAGTTTTCAGGCGATTGTCTCAGGTAGGGTACCGTTTTTGCAGGACAAGATGACGGTTTGATTGGTACCATTTTGGGGTACATACGCTTTTTTGATCACCTGCTATTACACTTTTTGTAAGGCAAGGTGACCCAAAAATGTCTGTTTTGGCACAGTTTTTTTTTTTTTTTTTTTTACTGCGTGCACCTGACGGGGTGGATCATGTGCTATTTTTATAGAGCCGGTCGATACAGACGCGGCGATACCTAATATGTCTATTTTTTTTTTCACTATTTTTTACAATTTTTTTTATATTATTTTGTAAAAATGACGTTTTTTGGGGGGGGGAAACTTGAAACTTTTTTTTTTTGTAAAACTTTATTTTTTTTCACTTTCTTTAACTTTCTTATTTTACACTTTTTTTCACTTTTGGGGGTCTGATCCCCTTACAATGCATTACAATACTTCTGTATTGTAATGCATTGGCTGGAAGTGTATTACTCAATGTAATACACTTCCAGCACACTGCCTGTGAGATCCAGGAGGCTGGATCTCACAGGCTTCCGTAGATAGCAGCCGGATGCCTAAGGAAGGCATCCGACTGCTATCTCAGCCATCGGGTCCCCGTCACAGCAGCGCGGGGACCCGATGGCAACCCCTTCCCACCGCATGTGCCGCGGTCAGCGCTGACCGCGGCACATGAAGGGTTAATGCACCGGCATCGGTGTTTTCACCGATGCTGGTGCATACATCAGGGGTCCGGCTACTGGGCACAGCCGGACCCCCGCCGCTAATCGGGCGGGCGCAGCTCCTGCACCCGCCCGATCAGCGCGCCGTAGCACTACGGCGCTGGTCGGGAAGTCACTTCCCGCAGCGCCATACATGTACGGCGCTGGTCGGGAAGGGGTTAAGTAAGTATGTATTTATTTTCCATACATAATCCATGGGAGAATTATTTATTTCTTTCAATGTAGTTATAAGTGGCGCATGGTCTGACCATATGATATGACCGATTTTGGAGTCTTGTACTATCTGTAAGGAGTTAGTGTCAGTTAAGCAATAGTCTATTCTAGTATAAATGTCGTGGACATGGGAATAAAAAGTGTAATCCCTTTCATTGGCGTTCAAGCATCTCCAGGAATCAAACAAAACATTATCATATAGCCATTGTTTCAGCGTAGGAGAAAGGCGTCTTGTTCTGCTAGTAGAATCCAGTGACGGATCTGATATGAGATTAAAATCTCCTATAAGTAACATATGTCCTTGTTTATGTGGCGTAATTTTTTTAAAATAATTTGTTCAAAAATCTTAGTTGTCCCTTATTTGGGCTATATATGTTGCATATGGTATATGTGACATTATTTAATTTATAGATCAGAACAAGATACCTTCCCCTCTCGTCACTTAACAGATCTAACAGATTTTTTTAAATGTTACTGTGTCTCTGATTGCTATAGAGACGCCTGCTTTTTTGGATGTTGAGCAGGCATGGAATATATGGGGAAAATGTCTATTTTTGACTCTAATGGTATCTTCATGAAGTAGGTGTGTTTCTTGGATGCAGACGATATCCGCTTGAGCAGCTCTGGATTCTTTCCATAAAGATAGTCTCTTGGATGGATGGTTTAAGCCTTTCACATTCAAAGAGAATATCTTAATAGTCATGTTGTGTTGGTGAGGTTAGCTTACTGTTGAATGTTTTCTTCTTTGAGGCAGACGTAGAATTCTTTACGTGCGATGAACAATAGGTAGAGATTCTTGAAAAAGAGGGAATCTTGGAAGATGCGCAATGACTTCTATCAAATAGATCTGAGAGCGACCTGAAAAAAAATAGGTGAAATAACAGAAAACTAACAATAACAGAACAATCCATCTCTAGGATGTCGAGAGCACAGAGAACGATCACATGAACCGGCATCTTGTGGGGTACAGTTTTTTTTGTTTTTTTTCTGGAGAAGTCACCTCACTTTAAAGGATATAGAGACTGCACTGAATGCATTTTCTTGGTGGATCAAGTTCCAGTAGTTACTGTTGACCATTCTTCAGATAGTGCCGCTGTTGTAGAAGTCTGTCTTCTTTTGTAGATTTCAGATATATCTAGTTGCCACTGTTCCAGGAGTTTTAGTCCTTGATCCATGTTGGTAATGACGTGAAGAGTTCCATTCCTATAAATGAGAATTTTTGTGGGGAATCCCCATCTGTAGGGTATTTTATTCTCTCGTAGGCATAAGGTGAAGGGTTGTAGCTTTTTCCTTTCAAGTATTGTCGCTTGGGAGAGGTCTGTGAATAGTGAAATTTTCTCAAATGGTTCTGGTAGGGCGTTTAGTCTTCTCGTAGCGCTCATTATTTCTTGAATATGGAAGAAATGGATGCGTGTTAAGACATCTCTGGGTCTGGATTCTGGAATTGAATTCGGCTTGGGAAGTCTATGTGCTCTATCCACAGTTAGGTCTAGAACAGAGGCGTCCGGTAAGATTGCTTGCATAAGTTTTTGAATATACTTTATTAATTCGTTTGGTGGGACAGATTCTGGAATACCTCTAAACTTGATATTGTTTCTCCTTGACCTGTCCTCTAGGTCTGCCATCTTATGTTTCATAGCAGTAACATCATCATCATCAAGTGCGTTATGTGCGTCAACCAGGCTATTATGTGCCCCAGCATATTCCGCCATCTTGTGTTCAATGTGATCGACCCTTTCACCTAGGTCAGCAATATTGTTTGATAAAGACGTGCACATTTGCGCAATATCTGCTTTGTTAGAGATATTTAAGGCTAAAAGCATGTCTTTCATCAGATTAACCGTAATAGGTTCATTAGATGTTGGAAAATGCTCAAAAACACTTATAGATTTTGAAGAAAGTAAGGATTTTTTCTCACCATCTGCCTCTGAATTGTAAGAAGTGTCCCTTCTGGGTCTCTGCTTGGCAGGGCTGTGAACTGTGGAAGAATCAGATAAAATGGCGTCTTCATCATCTTCTTCCCTCTGTAAAGCATTTTGTAGCGGTGGTTTTAATGTATTGGCTGTAGTAGTAGTTCTGCTGCTTCTAGGCGTTTTTGCAGTAGTTGTTTTCTTGTTTTGTATAATAATCTCTTTTTTCCCCCTTCTCACAGGTTGTGAGCTAGGAGAAGAAGTGCTGCTGCTGCCGCCTGAAAGAGTTTCCTCCCGCCCGCCACCATCTTTGATGCTGCTCCTCTCCGGTAGGTAGAAGTCCTCCAAGTGTTTAGGAGGCTCCCTTCTTCTCCCCTTCGTCATGGTAGGTATCTGACCTTATTGTGAGTCTGTCGCTTTCTTTTTCAGGAGCTCCTCTATCTCGCGGCCATCTCCGGCCATCTCCGGCTGCAGCAGGCCACGCGCCCTGATGCACATTTCTCTAAAATGTCTATAATCAGATGATTTTTGTGCTAATATTTAAATGGGTGTTTGAGCGGTGTCCCTCCCTTCCACTACCAACATGCTATCTTACCTAGCTAGCAAAAATCCACCACATGAGGAACCTGGGCATCTGCGCCACTGTGCTCCAACATGTCATCAACACGCCATAGCTTCTGCAGGGCATCAGTGGACAGACAGCCTTCCCAGTGACATGTTGACCAGTGACCTACCAATCTCCTGCTTTACATGTCAATAAAAAATAATAATTAGTAATAAAACCAACAGTAATTTTTTAGGTCACACATCAGAGAGTAACAGACGATGGTCCACAGAACCATACATCCCAACCAGAGGCGTAGCTACCAGGGGGGCAGGGGGGGCGACTGCTCCAGGCCCAGTGCCTCTGGGGGGCCCAGCAGGGATGGCCTTAGTACAGTCAGGCGAATACAAGTGAGCGCTTCCATTATGGTAGCGCTCACTTGTATATATGGACCCCCATCCGATCTCAGATAGGCCCACCCAGCCACATAAGGTTAAAATAAAAACCTTTCTTACCTGTCCTGCGCTGCGGCTGCCCTCCGGTCCGGCGCTCCTCTGGCTTCCCTGGCCCGCGCACACTATGACTTGACGCACGCAGCGATGGGGGCACATTCTGCTGATCTGAGGTCTGATGGGGGCACAATACACTGATGTGAGGTCTGATGGGGGCACAATACGCTGATGTGAGGTCTGATGGGGGCACAATACGCTGATCTGAGGTCTGATGGGGGCACAATGCGCTGATCTGAGGTCTGATGGGGGCACATTCTGATGATCTGAGGTCTGATGGGGGCACATTCTGATGATCTGAGGTCTGATGGGGGCACATTTTGATGATCTGAGGTCTGATGGGGGCACAATACGCTGATCTGAGGTCTGATGGGGGCACAATACGCTGATCTGAGGTCTGATGGGGGCACAATATGCTGATCTGAGGTCTGATGGGGGCACAATATGCTGATCTGAGGTCTAAGGAAGCACATTAAGCTGATCTGAGGTCTGATGGGGGCACATTCTGTTGAACTGAGGTCTGATGGGAGCACAGTAGGTTGGTCTGATGGGGGCACAGTAGGCTGATCTGAGGTCTGATGGCAGCACAATACGCTGATCTGAGGTCTGATGGGGGCACAATACGCTGATCTGAGGTCTCATGGGGGCACAATACGCTGATCTGAGGTCTGATGGGGGCAGGGGGCTGTTAGTTTAGTGATGTAAAAACTGGGGACAGGTTTCCTTTAACATAGGAGTCCCCTTGTTTTTTACTCTTATTACTCCTATATTTTACTGCATTATGTGGTAGAGTATTTAGACTAGGGTATGTAGAAAGGCTATTGTACAGCTACAGCATAGATGATCTAGGAGTTTATACAGTCATCTTTCTAATACAATATTATAACCACAACTAGTAGTATGTGCCTGTGAAGTTGGAAATGTGCATTTGGGAAGCCACTAAGTGGTGGGTCCACTTAAGTATGTTTCGCCCCCCCCCTGTGCTGAACCTCTAGCTACGCCTCTGATCCCAACCAATATGAGTCGAAGCTGCTTCCACCCCATACATCCTGCACATGGTCTTTGCTGCAATGTCCTCAGCACTGACGTCACGAGCATTGGCTGCCCCAAGCGCTATTATATCTCACAGCACATGCACAGTAGACGCTGCACATCTGAGACATGATGTGAACCAGCCTGTGTACGTGATGAGGGTGGTACACGGGACGAGATGGCAATACAATCTGAGAAATATAGCAGAGGGACTTCTGACATGCCCCAAAGCTGGAAATTCAGAAGTATCATAAGAGGAGCATGCCAGAAATTTTGGTGGCAAAAAAACACTACAAAAAACAGTAGAGGTGGTGATTTATCTTTATTTCCACATAAAACATGTATATCCAATGACTGTAGAACTTTCAAAACCCCAGAAAACGTCTTTTAACAGGGTTTGCCTACCTGACCCATTAATGGTGGAGATCAGAATACCTGTTGTAAGTGGAAACAGCCAAGTTGGCGGTGCTATGCTGTTTCTGTACCTCCTCCCGCCACTCGTTTTCTGATCTCAGCCATGAAAGTCTCAGATGGGAACACACATTTAATGGTAAGATATAGAGATGTGTGAATCTATTCGCACTTCGTAGATTCGTATGGAATCCTCCATTTTTCCTACTCCGAAGTAAATCCGGATTTTGTCAGATTCGCTTCATATTATTAGTAAATGTTCTTTAAAATTTTTGTACGTTAACGCTACGTACACACCGTAAGAAACGTGAGCAACGTACGCACTCTTCTTGCCCCCTCATCCGGCCCCCTGAAGCAGAAAAATGACGATACGCCCCCTCAAGAGCAGGAAAGTGAAGGTACGCCCCCCCTCAGAAGCGGGAAAAACCAGCCCGGCATACCGGGAACTAACTATAGCTAGCACCTTACTTTTCTACCTCATATGGACTGCCTCTAAAGACTGTACGCTGCGGCCTAGCCTCGTGCGTATGATGCAATTGCGAGTCAATAGTACGCTAAGGATTCTTACGCACTTTGTACGCTAATGCTTACGTATTGCGTACTTTTAACAAAACTGACTGTATGCTCGTAAATTGTGTAGGAGTGTTCGCAAAACAACGATTATTTTTGAACGCAAATTCGACCGAATAAATTCGTATTTAGAACGAACCTTGTCAGAAATTCATTGATTATTCGCCGAAGTGAATTTTGGATGATTCGCTCATCTCTAGTGAGATATAATGTAAGAGCAACATGGTAAAAATTACAAATGCAATGTGTATGGGGGAACCCCACTGTCCCCCAATGTCTGCTGGAAGGGGCAGCAATCTTCGAAATGTTAGATTTTATCATGCACAGTCCTAAATGCATAGATGGAGCCATAGGTATTAAACAGCTGCTTATCTCCATATGCCAAGAGCAATGCAAGGAAAGAGACTAAGGCTAGGGCTACACAACGACATGTGTCGCACCAATGTCGCGCGACAATTTTTATAATTGAAGTCTATGGTATCGCACTGCGACATGCGACATGCTGCGACTGCGACACGACAGTCGCAGAAAAGTCCATCCAGGATGGGTTTTTCTGCGACTGTCGCGTCGCAGTCGCAGCATGTCGCATGTCGCAGTGCGACACCATAGACTTCCATTATAAAAATTGTCGCGCGACATTGTGTCGCACCAACTGTCGCGAGTGTAGTTGTGAACTATGTGTCGCGCGACTTACATGTCGTCGTGTAGCCCTAGCCTAATACCAGCTGATAGAAAATTGGTGATAGAGACCCTGAACAGTGACCCTTTTGCCCTCTCGTTGCACTGAAGACCTCATTTGAATAATGAATAAGGGGGTCATTTATGAAATCAGATATAATAAAAAAGTCACAAGTCATGGCAACTGCAACATTTTGTGCTCCTCGCCACATTTCCCAGTGGTTTATGTTTAAAGAACTAAAAGTGAGATTAGACTTTGATTACAGTTCATTTACTATGTGTGACTTTTGCAAAAGTTGCAACCCACACAATGCAACCCTCTGGTCGACTTTTACACCTAAAGGTGTAAACCACATTGCACTCACGTCACATATAGTATTAAGGTGCACCAGTTCATACACTTAGTGCAGGCATGCAAAGCCAGACTTAAAACTGACACAAAAACAACCTCAAAAGATAAATGACCCCCTAAAAGTCTGTTTCCTTGGGAATGCTGCAACCAGTATGCATGGTTCATTAGAGTTGATCCGGCCGACAGGTGTTCTTTAAAGTATGGTACTAATGATAAAAAATGAAGCAAATACAACATAAGCCATTGAGTCCTTATATAATTTGACAGCTGGTAACAACGTAACACTATGCACAGAGCAGATCCTGTTTCTTAAGCACAAGATAACACAAGACATCTTCTCTCTAGATGGCTGCGCAGATTTGATTCAGTTGGCCCAGAGGACAAGTTATTTCATGATGAGTGCAGGATAAGTGGCTGTCAGACGCCTTAGACAGAAGCAGTAGAATTCATAGCCAATCCCTACTTCTCTTGTGTATGAGGCCGTGAATATTTTTTTTTCTCACTAAACAGGTTACAGATTCTCTCTTGAATAATTTTTCAGTATACAGAGGTGCTTGCAAATTTGTGAACCCTTCAGAATTTTCTTTATTTCTGCATAAATGTCTGCAGATTTTCACACAAGTCCTAAAAGTAGATAAAGATAAAATAAAAATATTAAACTTGGTAATTTATTTATTGAGGGAAATGATCCAATATCACGTCTGTGAGTGGCAAAAGTATGTAAGCCTTTAGGATTAGCTGAAAATTTGAAGGTGAAATTAGAGTCAAGTGTTTTCAAGCTATAGGAGGACGATCAGGAGTGAGCGGGCGATCTGTTTTATCCGAAGAACAGGGATCTATCAAAGTCTGATCTTCACAAAATCTTTATTAAAGTATATCATGGCATGATCAAAGGAGATTACTGAGGACCTCAGAAGAAGAGTTGTTGATGCTCATCAGGCTGGAAAAGGTTACAAAGCCATCTCTAAAGAGTTTGGTCTCAACCAATTCACAGTCAGAATGTCCACCATCAGGAGGCCATTGAACAACAGTGGTGTGCATGGCAGGATTGCAAGAAGAAGCTGCTGCTCTCTAGAAAGAAAATTGCTGCCTGTCGGCAGTTTGTTGAAGATCACCTGAATAAGCCGGAAGGCTATTGGAATAATGTTTTGTGGACGGATGAGACTAAATAGAAGATTTTGGTTTAAATGAGAAGTGTGGAAAATACTGCATTCCAGCATAAAATCCTCATCCCACGTGTGAAACATAATGGTGGTAATATCATAGTTCGGGCCTGTTTTTTTGCATCTGGACCAGGACAACTTGCCATCATTGATAGAACAATGAATTCTGAATGATAGCAGCAAATTCTAAAGGAAAATATCAGGACATGGGAGTGTTGGTGTGGCTGGGAAAAGAGTGATGAGAAGCCTGAGGAGCTGTATAATGGGTCACTTCTTGGAGGCCCATAGGTAAGAGGTGCTATTGTGGTGTCACCTAGCAGTGAGTCATCAGAGAGCAGGATGTAGAGTAGTGGGCTGAGATTGTTTTCAGCCTTGAAACGAGACAGCTTGTGGAGTTCTGTGTGGGCTGTCACTAAGGTGGAGTGAAGTGAGCATGTGACAACATGGACAGACATGGTAGGTTTCAACCCTAAGGGAGGTTGGTGCTGGACCTAGAAGCAGCTGTGTGGGATGTCAGCCTTGGAGGCCCTGTTGACCATTGTGTTGGAAGATTGGCACCCCAAGGCATTTAACATGGCCTGGACAGCTTGGTCCTATAGTGTAGTCAGGCTGTAGGAGGGGTTGGCTTAAGGTGGTCTCTTGATGGAGAGTAGCCCGATGTGGTGGTGACCCTCCTCTGCGTGAAGGCGTTACTGACCTGCCCAAAGTTATTGCTCAATTTGTTTGAGATGCGATAAAGTTATGTTCCAAAACATTCATGCATTCTGGGCCACTAGGCGTCAACAGTAACCAGCAAGCATAATAGCACCACTCGGAGTGTATTGCAACCACCAAACCTTTTGTGCCTTGTAAGAGAACTGTAACAACATTTTGGTTACTGTCGTGTGAAGAAAGACAAGCAAAGTTTTCTGTTTTGCATGCCCTGTGTCTGCACTGTCTGCATAATACTAGTAATACTGAAAGATTTGTAAAAGTACAACCATGCTGAGAAATAAGAAATGGCTGTAAGGGAACTAAATGGCATCTACTGGTTTTCCAGACTACAGAGTTATCTGGTTGATTAAACACAGAAGATTAGATGGAAGAGAGGATGGATAACATGCTATATGTAGCCTTCACCTCACTACTTACACATTCATTGTTTGCTTGCACTCCGCCACTTCTTGTCACACTTGCTTACAGTATCCATCACTCACTCAGTCATTAGCATGCACCAGTACACTGCAATGACTATTCCCGTCCCTGCTAGTATCAGTCACAGTCATACGGTACATGCGCTTTATGTTATTGTAATAGTAGAGTCACTAATAAAATCATGAGGGGTGAATGGAGGATGCAGAGAATAAAGTCATGGATATTTCTACGCTATTGACTTTCCTTGTTTATAAGTAAGTTACCACTGCCACCAGCACAACTACTAACCTCACCAACACTACCATTACCAACAGCAGGACTATAGTACATCAAGTGCCAGCACGACTAAGGCCACCAAATCCACAACCACTACCTTCCCCAACACCCTCCAACAGCATTACTACAGTACATCAATTGCCAACACCACTACTGCTGCCAACTCCACAAGAACCACTATCTTCACCAACACTACCAACAGCATTACTATGAGTGCCAACACCACTAACATGACCAGCTTCATGCCAACTGCTAACCCCACCAACACCACCACCACCAACATTATTACAAATATGTGAGGTGTGCCAACACCACTACCGCTGCCAACTCTACACCAACCACTACCCCAACAACACCTCCACTATCAACAGTATTACTACAATGAGTGCCAACACCACTACCACCTCCAACTCCACACACCAACTAGTACCCTCACCAAAACGACCACTACCAACTCCACTATCAACAACACTACCAGTGCCAACACTACTACCTTTATAATTACCACCACTACTGCCCTCACTACTACTACAAGAGCACAAACACCACCACTACCGACACCACCGCCATGACTACCACTACTATTAAAAAGAGCATGCTACTACCACAACTAACATTACCATTAAAGCCTCATTCACACGTCAGTGTTTTGGTCAGTGATTTCCATCTGTGATTGAGAAGCAAAACTAGGTGCGGCTCTAAAGACAGAACATGTGCAGATCTTTCCCTTAAACCTTATATCTGTGTAGGCTCCAATCCTGGTTTTGGCTCACAATCACTGGTGGAATCACTGACGTGTAAATGAGGCTTAATACCACCAACCATTGGCGTAACTAACATAGCGGCAGACCATGTGACTTCTATGGGGCCCAGTTGGCATCATCCTCTCTTCTACTAGAGGTGAAAAATTGGTCAGGACTCTACCCTCTAAAGGAACAACTTTTAGCAAATGAGGTCATGGAAAAATGTCCCAAGGGTCATTGAAAAGGGGTTTAGGCAGAAACCCTTCTGTCCTGTGTGGGGGCCTGGTGTGATCCTTACTATGGGGCCCTTACTTCTTTATGTATGCCACTGCCACCAACAACATCACTATTATGACTTCCATAACAGCTACCATGACATCCCAAAGAACACTACCACAACCAACATCACCACTAGTACTAGTATCACCACCACACGATGTAGCATCCATGCACATGAGCATACCAGATGTTGTACCCAGCTGTCATATGGCAAACAAACTCCTATAGGGCAGTCCTGGACCTCCACATGCCTCTGATTTCATTTACAATTATAAAGAGTTTTTTTTTCTGTTGGATTCCTATGAGAAAACAATTGTCCTGCTCTGTCAGACACCATATAATGGAACTATGTATCATAGGAGAGAACAGGGGTGCACCACCAATGAGGCCAGGTGAGGCGATTGCCTCAGGCAGCACCAGGTAGGGACAAGAGGGGGGCAGCCGAAGGGCCATGGGCTGAAGGGAAGGGGTTAGGTTAAGAAACTGGCATTAGGGGGGGCACTTCAGTTTTTGCAGGGGCGGACACAGACAGCAGAGGGCCCCTGTGCAAGGAATGTACCTGGGCCCCCGACCTCCCTTGGACATAACCCCTTCATCCCCCACTCAGCCCCTCTGACATTTCATACTCCGACGCTCTCCCTTGCCCTGGGCTGTTTTGTTTACATTTTTACACTGCTATGCGGAGACATCACTGGCACTGATGGGCGGCTTTACAGGATAGGGTGGCGCTAAAGCTATAGGGCACCCCTGATAGAGATAAGGCCAATCTATAAGGCACTCCTATGGCGCCCTCAGTATTAATGCCCGCCACCACTGACCACAGTATTTATAATGTTCCCTGCAGTGCCCCCTGTAATTATAACGCCTCCTGCTGTACCCCCTAGAATTATAATATTCTCTGTAGTGCCCCCATAAATTATAATGCTTGTCCTCTCCCTCCATTCTTCTATACCATGCAGTCCCAAGTAAATAACATCACTCTTCTCCCTCCAGTCTTCTATATGATACATTCCCATGTAAATAACCTCTCTTCCTTACAGTCTTCTATACAATACAGTCCCATGTAAATAACATCACTCCTCTCCCTCCAGTCATCTCCCCCTAATCTTCTGTAACATATAGTCCCATATAAATAACACCCCTCCCCTCAGCACCACTAACATACAGTCCCAGTAAAATGACATCTTTCCCTCCCACCAAGCAGAGAGGAGGTATAATGAGGAGAACCACATCTCCCAGCATGTCACTGGCACTTACATGGCATTACAGGTCTCCACTGCTGAGCGCTGCCTTTCTCTGCACTGGTCACATGACGGCAACCTCATCACAGGTCCTACCACCACTTCCAGTGTTGAACAGATCACATGACTCTGATGTCAGCGCAGGTCCTTCAGCCATGGAGTAAAGGCAGAACGGCAGAAGATTCACAGTAAGTCCTAATCAGGGACCCATCCCCCACACCTCTTCTGGAACTGGGAAGGGCCCCTCTCCCTATCTGGGCCCCTGTGCAGCTGAACATGCTGCACAGGTGGTATTTCAGCCCCTGAGTTTTTTCCTCAGGCAGCAGAAAGGCTAGGTGCACCCCTGGGAGAGAATAATCCTGTAATAAAGAGCGCCATATCATACCAAACTGATATTTGCTATCGAGAAAAAACAGGCATTGGCCAGGAATCATAATGTTTCCCAAGATAAGTGGCACCAGGTGTCTAACTACAGCTTGTCCTTCGCTCATCATGAAAGAACGCAGCTGCTCAGTCAACCCATTGGCGGAGCCAGGTAAGGTGGAGAGAAGATATCTCATGTTATCTTATGTTTATGACCAGCCAAAGGCTTATGCACAAACACAGATGTGAGAACGAAACTTAGTGTCATTCAGTTTCCTCAAAGCATACTCTATGTCTGCCTTGGGAATAAACTCAACAATCCCTATAGGAAGCAGGGTCTGCTCTGTGAATGCTGTTATGTCACTACCAGCTGCCAGTTTTTTTTTTTGGCTGTGTTGTATTTGCTTTATATTTTATCATTTGTACTTTAACCCCTACAGGTGATACTCTTCCATACAGGAGCCTGGCCTCATAAAGGGCTGGCTCCTACGTCGGAGATCCCACATAACATCTTACAAAGACAGTTGCAGTGAGCCCCTGAGGAGCCAGTGGACAGTGTACTCCCTCAGACCATTGCTCCCTGGGTATTCGGGCAGTGGAAACGTTTGAAGAACCAGGCCAGAAGTAAACCTATAAAAGTCTCTTTTACTAAGTGCAGTATATAACGTTTGGTACATTCAATAACAGTAATTTCCAAGTGCAAATCTCTGGCACAAGTAAGTAATATGGAGGCAGGTTGGACCGCTGAAATATAGCACTGGTATTGTACTGGCCTAGGAGAATTCTGGGTAATGTTAACTGTGGTCCCTCACCTTATAGCAGTGTCTGGAATGCAGTTTTCGCTGTTTGGTTTCTCAAGGATTCACTTGAGGACTCTCTGGAGAACCTCTAACAGGAGCAGGAGCTCTAGTATGTGTGCAGTCTCTCACTAGTAGTGTGCACTTCAAACTGTTAATATGTTTATGTTGTAAGGCTATCCATTAGGCTGGTGTAGGTGTTTACACTCCTCACCACTAGATGGAGCTGGCCGTCTGCCACCACCCCTCTGTACTTGAGAGGTTGAAGTTGGTGGTTGATGAGAGTGCAGAGAGAGAGAGGTCAGAGGAAGAGCAAGGTCCAGCAGCTACTTCTGGAATCCTCACCTCAAATTCCACTGAGAAATTCAAAAGTCAGTGAATCTGTCATTATTTCTACAGCCAGACTAGCCAAGCCACAAAGCGGTACATCAGGTGAAGGTAATCCATTATTTATTACTGCCTCTGGACTCCACTGTTATCATACTTCCAGGAGACGCTCCACAGCCCCTGGGGAATTACTGGATGACAAGTGCACAATCGTCCATATTTCTAATTCACACGTTACCCTTCAGGAGTGTGAATCTTTAAGCAAAGTGGTACCCAAAACCTGGCTGTCTTATGAAAGACTATATAGCTAAACCTAGAACCCAGCCTATTGGAAAGTCTATAGCACCTACTCCTTCTCAGCTACCTCTGTATGCATAATCTGTATTTCAAGGAGGATTCAGGACTAAGTAAAAGTTCCCCTGTTTTCACCAAAGCTGCCTCCTCTTTACTTCTACTACAAACTTTGCATCCCACGGACGCTGGCGTCACAACAATACATCAGGACCCTGCCGACAGACACCCTAAAATACCCAAAACCATCAAGGGCCCCTCGCCTCACCATCCGGCAGTGTTCCTGTGGACCAGAGGTGCCCCGGAGGAAACGGTGTCCTTCCTCCCACGCAACTGCACGCCGGCCCAGGGAGTCACCAAACCGTGAGTAGTATTACCACCGGCACCATTAGACACTGTGTCCTTCTCTTGGCAGGAAGCAGGACCAGCCAACTCCTACAAAGAGAGGAGGAACAGGGTGGTTAGCCCGGTTCTTTGCCAGCCATTTGCAAACCATATTCCCACTAGTATATACTGCCAAATAACATATAAAATACAACATATAGAGGTAGTGGCCGAGACTGAAATGGGCAGTGCTCAAAACTAGTAAAATAATTTTGGAAGAAGCCTCTTGACTGCTGCAGTCCGAACCAACTACGAGATATGGAACCTGCTTCATTCCTCTGAGTAACTTCCGTAAGTGGTTTAATAAGTTGGTCGCATAAAATGTAGATATCTAAAGGCAAATCCTTAAAGGGGTATTCTCATCTTAGACAATGGGGGCATATCGCTAGGATATGCCCCCATTGTCTTATAGGTGCGGGTCCCACCGCTGGGACCCGCACCTATATCCAGAACGGAGCGGGGTCATAGAAATGAATGGGAGCGCAGCGCGCAAGCGCGGCCACCGCTCCCATTCATTTCTATGGAGCCAACGGAAGTCGGCGGCCCCCATAGAAATGAATGGAGGGCGGCTGCGCATGCGCAGTGCGCCCTCATTCAGTTCGGGGGCTCCATTCTGGATATAAGCGATATCCTAGCGATATGCCCCCATTGTCTAAAATGAGAATAACCCTTTAAGTATTCTGAAGAAGAGGTTGACCAAAGAAATGGAAAGGTACTGTGTAGGGAGGCAAGATGAGGTTGAAGACCATAGAAGGACCTTGAGAAGGTTGGAGAGGGAGGTAACTAAGGAAGTACCAGGATGATACCATCAGCAAAAGTTGGAGTTTATGTTGAACATGTGTAATTTTAATTCCATGAATATTAGTATTTAGGTAGATTTCAATAGCTAATTGTTCTAGGATTAGGATAAATAGTAGTAATGGCAGGAAGCAGCCCTGCTGGGTCCTACTGACTATAGTGAACCCGGACGAGGTAAAACTACTTATATCTGACAAAAGCAGAAGGTAAACTATGTAAAGCAAAACCTGATCTGGACTCTGGCAATCCATTATCAGTATTGGGAGAAAAGACTGATAATTGGCCCATTGAGTGTTGTTCTTCCTGGGCTCTAGGATCACTGAGGTGGCTGCTATTAGGTCCCTTCCACACGGGGGAGATTTCCGTGCGGGTGCAATGTGTGATGCGATCGCATTGCACCCGCACTGAATCCTGACTCATTCATTTCAATGGGTCTTTTCACATGAGCGATGTTTTTCACACATCAGTTTGCCGTTGCGTGAAAATCGCAGCATGTTCTATATTCTTCATTTTTCACGCAGCCCTGGCCCCATTGAAGTGAATGGGTCTACGTGAAGCACGCATTGCATCCGCACGCAAGTTTAGTGATTCACTGATGGTTGCTAAGAGATGTTGTTTGTAAACATTTAGTTTTAGTGAAAAACGCATCAAAACGCATCGCACCCGCTTGAAAAAAACTGAATGAACGTATGCAATCGCAGTCAAAACTGACTGCGATTGCATGCGGATTGGTGCGAGTTTTCCGGAACGCAGCCTGAACGCATCCGGACTGAATCCGTGACGCTCGTGTGAAAGGGGCCTTAAAGGGGTTATCCCATGAATAATGTAAAAAATGAAAATCAGAGATCATATAGTACATGACGATCTCTTTCTAACAAAGCTAGAACCAGCCCTGTACCTCACATGGATGCAGAGATCTCCACATTCATTGCTCTGATAGATTTATATCAAGCTGACAGATCAAGGGGAGTGTCTTTTCTGCTGCAGCTAAGGGGGCATGTCCATGCTCTCCCTATCACAGCTCAGGGGGCAGTTTAAGGATGAAACAGAGCATGTGCGGCCATCTCAGTGAGCAGGTCAAAGAAATAAGAAATTAAGTGGCGCTATACAGATACATTTTACTGAATAACTCAGTGATTGTACAAAATTTTTTATGACATACAATTACAAAAGTGTTCAGATCCAGGTGCTGGTTTAAAAACTGTAGAATATTTTTCGTGGGACAACCCCTTTAATGTGGTGGGATTAAGTGGAGTCCCTGATTTCACTGCATTAACAATTTTTGTGATGTGAGGGGCGAGGCCCCTGAAGAATCTCTTGTATATTTGGCCATCTAGGAATTTGTGGGGAACTTAAAGAGAATCTGTCATAAGGAAATTCACTGATAACCCCAAGCACAGTGCCTTGTAGGACTGGCTCAGCTGAATGTAATAATACCTTTCACTTAGTGATCCGTTACTTCATTCTGGAGAAAAAGTATGATGCTTTTATGTAGAGATGAGCGAATCTATTCGCCGCTTCGTAGATTCGATACGAATCTTGGAAATTTTTTACACCGAAGCAAATTCGAATATTTTCAGATTCGCTTCGGAAGATTCTTCCTAAATCCTTTTAAGCTAACGCTACGTACGCATCATATAATTTGTACGCCAATGCTACGCATCTGATAATTTGTACACTAATGCGTACATATTCAGTTACTTTTACTGTATATTCGTTCTTTGTGTGGGCATTAATACGCTAAAGCTTCGTACGCACTTTGTACACTCAGGCATAAGTATTCGCGGGAATGTTCACAGAACACGACAGAATAACGAATGATTTGTACACAGCTTCGACCGAATAGCTTCGTATTAGGTACGAATCTTTTAAAAAATTCGACGAACATTCAGCGAAGCAAATTTTGGATGATTGGCTCATCTCTACTTTGATGCAAAGTGGACGTTAAGTGCACTTAGGATGGGCCCAAGCCACTATGTGCACCTTGCTCTTCCTGCTTCCTCTGCAAGCCCCTCCTTTTCCTTCTTGGCTGACAGGAGCAGGTTCCTGCACAATCCTCTCACCTGGCGCTGTGAATGAGGAGAGGGAAGGACTATCAGAGGAAGTAGGAGGGCAAAGGGTGAATAGCGTGACCTTGGCATGATCACTTTTTCTCCAGAATGAAGTAAGGGATCTCTAAGTGAAAGGTTACATAAAGCTGAGCTAATCCTAGAAGACATTGTGCCTAGTGTATCTGTAACACTAACACGTAAACGAAATAGATATCTCCTCAATCCATCTCTGGACATCAGGGGTTCTTACAGTGGGCCAACAGTTGAAAACCCATGGTATAATCCAGGGATCTCAAACTCATGGCCCTCCAGCTGTTACAGAACTACAATTCCCATCATGCCTGGACATTCTTCGGGCTACCAGGGCATGCTGGGAGTTGTAGTTTTGCAACATCTGGAGGGCCACGAGTTTGAGATCCCTGGTTAATCACTCAAAGAGCAAAAGAGGCAGCTTCCCAAGGACCTCTAATACCTGTTCAGAATAAAGGGAGTGGACGCGGTATGCACAGCTTAGCATTATTCTCACGGTCACTGTCTCACTAGCAACAAACACTGACAAGGCTCATATCCACACTGCAGACCTCCTACTGATCACAGCTGTAGTGCCAGTTCCGTGCACTACTTGCCTCACACCTGTCAGGTCCTTTGTACCTACTCTGTCCCAGGGCCAGCAACCTCCAGTACTCCAGCCGTTGTAAAACCACAACTTACAGCATGCTCCATTCACTTTGATCGAAGTTTCAGGAACAACCAACTAAATGTGCATGCCGAGAATAGCAGTTTCATACCAGCTGGAGTGCTGGAGGAAGTTGACTTCTGCTCTATACAAATACTATCTCTACATATGCCAGAACATCTTGTTATATACTTTGGTTCCATGCAGTGACTTGCCACTGTGCCTGCAAAATGCAGAGAGTTTACCAGCCAACTCTACCCACCAGTATACAGTGCAAATGGAGTGGCCAGGTTTGAGGTGGTCCCAATGCTATATTGGGTCTCCCAAACACCATCGAGGTGTGACCACGTGTTGCTTCTCTCCAGAAGGGATTGTAAGGTGTGGTGCACCCCAATGGGAAATAAGTCCAGAGAGTCAGAGTCTGCAGTAAACCAGTGTGCTTTACTGGAGGAATTCAGGTGCAAAACAATACAGGCGAGGCGTAGGGCTGGCTTCTCCAGTCACCTCCCTGGCAGAAGAAGGGTTTGATGCTGAGGAAACGGCCTGAGCTAGCTGTCCATCTGTCTCTCAGAAGGCTGGTACCTTGACCAAAGACTGGTGGCCCAGGGTTACTAACCGTCCAGAAATTTTTGGACAGTCCGTAAAAATAGGCATCCTATTTCCTCTGTCCGTGAAAGAAATAGATGTGTCTGTGATTTTGATTAGATTATTTTGGCGGTAATTATCATCATTTTACAGCTCACAGTTAATGCTGGTAATTAGTACTGTAGGTTGAGCTATAGACATCTATTACTCCAATTTCCAATGTCAATTAAAAAATATTGGTAAAAATATTGGCAACTCTGGTCTGTGGTTCAGCTGTCCGACTGGCTCCCTGGTAAACAGGCTGGTAAACTAGGGTCTGTAGCTCACTATCCCCATCCCAGCATCTTCTTCTGGACACTCTGCAGACGACTACGGGCCTGGATTCTATCTGCAGACAACTAGGGGCTCTGACTGCTCTCCTTAGATACAGTTGCTAGCTGAACTAGAACCTTCTAGTGGGAGGGGTGGAGTGGAAAAGCATAGCCTAAACAGAACCATTGTTATAAATTCTATCTGTCATTGACCTGTGAAGAGTTTGAATGCAAATCTATTGGAATAACTAAGCAGTTTTCCAGACAAAAACAAGTCTTCAGGTATAAATAACAGAGTTAAACCAGACAGCTAGTTTACGGTCCCTAGCCTAGGTACGTGCTGGGGCGTACAGGGAGGGGGAACAACGGGGGGAAAACAATAAACAAATGACAGAACACACACAATAGCGGAATGTCACCAAGCCAAAGTCGAACCGGGAAGTCACGTCAAGGGGAGCAAGCAGGGACAAAGTCAAACACACGAGCTGAGGTCAAAGCTGAGAGGTAGCGAAGTACAAGAGGACAAAACGAGGTTGAGGTAAAAAAACAAGCCGAAGTCAAAGTACAAAGTCACAGCTGATCACAAATGCAAGCACTGGTAATTAGACCAATCACAGGCAACCTGTGGCCAGCAGGCTGCCTGTTAAATAGTCCCACAGGTGGATCATGTGACGCTGGCAACGTCACATGACCGCAATACTGACCCTCCACAGGTGAGCACTGGCCGACCTATGCCCACACTCACCTGCCCTGCTTGTATGTTACCAAGGGGCGGGCGTTCACCGGCTGCATCAGGAAGCGTACGCTGCCGAGTTCGCCTTGTTCCCTGTACGCAAATAGGGAGCAGGCGTACGGCGGAAAGCGTATGCTGTCAGGTAGTCTTCGCCCCTGTTCTCCATGGAAACTAGGATGCCTACTGTGATCCTGTTCGAAGCTAGACACGGGAGACCGGCGACCCAGTAAGGATGAGGCGCGTCGCCGCCTCACCGTGACAAGGGCACTACACAAACATACAACAAATTATAAAAGTGAAGAACCATCAAAATAAAGGGTACAGGACAGTGCTGTACTCTGCTTATGTGGGAGCACACTCCTTACAAGCTGAGTATTGCGTCCCTATTATAAAAGCTCATGGTAGTAGGACATCGTATAACGGCTCTATGTATATTACTTGGAGAGTGTATGGAGCTGTAAAACGCTGTAATTTGGCCTAAATTGTCAATAGACAAATGCAGTCATTTGCAGTCATTTTTAATCAAAATCTTATAAGCTAAAATACGACCCATATTATGTTTATCTATCCCCAGATCTTTCTTTATGGGATCTGAAGTTTCTTTTGGCATCACGTCTATTAGTCTTTGATCTGCACATAAAAAGTGATTTGCATCGGGAGTCTTGGTGTTTCTTCTGTTTTTGGTGAGACTAGAAAGATGAATTCTTCTTTGTAGTTTTTGTCTTTTTCTACTGATACAGAACGCACAGTGGGACATCAACTGTAGATAAACCATGCTCAATACATTAAAGGGCACCACCTGGCTTACTGTTACTTGTCATGTGTAATCCTGGTGTCCTCTTATGTCACAGAAAAGCTATGGGGACAACTATGACTCCAAAACTAGGATGTGCATGGGTGACAATTGGGAATGTAGAAGTCAGAGTCGCACCTAGAGCTTGGTGTCCAAGAGGATGCAAATCTGGCTGAACACAGCCACCCTTAGGGGGAGCCTACGCGCTTATTGCATAGTGTCAATACATTGAATTCAATATTAAGAAAATAAACAGTAACCTTTGAAGCCCCTCTCCACTTACATATATGTAAGTGATTACAATATTGGACCAAAAGGAGAAGTTTATTTGGGGGGGGGGGGGAATTGTACAACTGAAAGTAGGGTCTGGAACCTGTTCGGGTCTTCTAGCCTGCATACAAGACAAGATACAGCCTCTAGCCTGGATACAGGATGAGATACGGTTCGGCATGGAGGCATACTGGTTCCGTATGGTATCCTGCGGCACCAGATGTTGCAGCTGGGCATATAGATCCTGCACACTCATAGGTGGCTGAAGTTGGTGTCCCAGAAAGTCCTATAAATTCTCAACTGGCGATAAATCTAGCGATCCGGCAGGCCAAGGAAGTGTTACAATCTGGTGGAGACATTCCTGGGAAACCCTTGATGTATGTGGGCAAAATGCCAGTTGGAAGCAGGGGCGGACTGGGAACTGAAAGTGGCCTTGGAAAAAATACAAAAAGTGGCCCCGTTTTGTAGTTGGGTCCAAATTGATAGAAGGCAGGGCCAGCAATACCATATTGTAGCACATTATACCACCCCAACAGAGCCAAATACCACAGTCCATCACAAAATACATCCCCAAAAACTTCCACCGGCCAGCCATGAGGAGGCCCCTGGGCATCGGCCCACCAAGAAATTTCCCCTGTAAGGTCTATTGCCAATCCACCTCTGCTTGGAAGCCATGTGAAGAACACATGTGGCCGCAGGATGTCCTGCACATATCTCTAAGCTGTTAGAGTCCCCTGTATCGCCACTAGGGGTGTCCGACTGTCATATGTGATGGCTCCCCAGATCATCACACCAGCAGTTGGGGGCAGTGTGTCTCTCCAAAACAAAAGCAGGATTGAAGAGCTCACTATGAAGCCCCCATACTCGAACCTGACCGTCATGGGATCCCAAATCTGGATTCATTGCTAAAGACGACACAGTTCCAGTCTGTAATAGTCCAGGCTTCTCTTTTAGAACACCATTGAAAACTAAGGCGACAGTGGCTGGATGTCGATGGCAGAATATGCAAAGGTCATCATGACACCGAATTTCCTTCTGTTAAAGGAGATCTATCAGCTCCAACAAAAAAAACAAACTAGAGTAAGTGGTGTATAACGTAAGTGCTGCTGAGTCTGGTTATGCAGTTTTCATCTTCTTACTCACTTGCATTCAGATGCTGTGCTCCCACAAACCAGCAGTACAGTGAGTCTTCCCAATGCATTTTACTGTTGGTTTGTAGTAGCACAGTGTCGGAATGCAAGTGGGTACGAAGATAAAAATTAAATAACCTTACTCAGTCACTTAAATTATATACCACAGTATTACTGTAGTTTTAGAGGTGTTTTGATGCTGACAGAATCCCTTTAAGCACCTGTAATGAAGATGTCTGGATGGTGGACAACAAAACTGTGGAAGCTGCTCATGCTTGCGGGTGGATCAAACAATTCTTTCTACTGGTGGTCTGTCTGGGCCGCCCAAAGCCCATTTAGTTGTGTGTGTAAACTCATGTAACCACAGCTCACAACATCTCCTAATAGCTAGGTCAGAATGGCCTAGATGCTGGCCAATTCATCAAAACATCCATCCTGGACACAGCACTGATGCCATCCATGTTTGGTCCGTGGTTTTCACGTACCATTGTTAGGAGATGCCCCAGAAACTAACTTTTAGCCTAGCAGTGTCTGTGGAAGACGGGTGACACATGGAGGCCAAAAACTGACAGACAGGCCAAACAAGATGTGTGAGCGAGGCCTTAAGGCCCCATTCAGACAGCCGTATTATTGCGGGTCCGCAATAATGCGGACCCGCAATACTACGGCTGCCGCTCGGCGTGTGTTCCGCAGCGCTGCGGAACACACGGCCGGGCGCCCAATTGAAAATACCTATACTAGTCCGCTCATGCAAGTATACTACAAATGGTAGTGTGAATGGGCCCTAATTGACATGATTTTCCCATTTAAAACTTGCAAACAGGCCGACCATTTCTTTGTCTTCAATGGAAAAGTCACTACACAGTAAAATCCTTGTCTCCGACCTGTTACCTGTAGATAAATGATGGCCGGGTCCTTATCAATTAAGGGGGAGAGGGGGAGTCTCTTGAGCATCTGTGTCAGCCCCTCCTTGTTCCAGAAAGCAGAAGACTTTTGAATAGATTCTATTCGTTAGACCACAGCCAAGACCAGAAGCTGGGACAGTGACCTTCATACATGATTATTTTAAAGGATGTTGATGTAAACCGGAAAACCCTTTTAAGGGGTAGACACTCTTCAGTCCTACAATGCTTGGATCGTTAACAATCCCATTTTTCTCAGGCCACAGTGCATTGATCCATTCATTCATCCGTCCTCAACCCCTATTCAGAGATAGCTGCTAATTTTAGTAGCTCGAATTCCAAGAGTATGAAAATAATGAGAACATCTGGCCTCTAGAGTGATACAAGCGAATATATAATCAGCAACTTTACAAGTAGCTTGGTCTAGAAAAATTACCAGACACAGGCTCGGAATTGTATTATACAGAAACGTCGTCTCCCACCCTCCCGGCGAGTTCTGCTGAGCAAAACACAGGCGGCTTGATGGATAGAAATTTTAATTACAGATAACCACGAGCTGATGGCTGCACGATACAGACGGTTTCAATGGCGGTAAATTCTGTCGGACAGAATTGCTTTTATTTCTCTCCGATTGCTGTGACAAGGGATGAGGAACAGACACTCCTGACAGCGCACGGGCCCCGGTGGGTACTGCACACGGAGAAACAGATTTATATTCCGGTTAATTATTTAAGAATCCATATTCACAAGTAAGCAGCGTCCAATACGTATTACTCTCAACAACAACCTTCGCTCTTTGCCTGTAGCAACATGGTTTTGCTATTCTCATTTATTTGTGCAATTTGGCTCTGTCCCTCACCATACATATTAAATGAACCTCCCTCAGATTATAAAACATGGGTCATGCCTTTACATTATTTGTTTTCGCACCAATTTGGATAACTTTGAGTTTGGGAGCATTTAAAGGGACAGGAGACAAAATAAAATTAATGAAAATACGCAATCCCTCCAGCATGGGGTGCCACTAACCATTCAAAAGAACCTAATGGCACTGTATCTATAGTGCTCAGTAGTAGCTAGTGATCAATCCTTAGGATGTTTGGTTGTGGGGGGGAGGGGGTCTGACCTACTGGACAACCACCGTTCGGCACTGTAATAGGGCCATTATATTCACATCAATTCAATGTTCCCTAAATCAGTGTTTCTAACTTTTCTCACTGAGTACCCCCTACTGACAAGAAGTTCCAACCAGGTACCCCAGCGAAGCGATCAATGATAAATGTTAACAAAAAGGCTATTCTTACTCTGCCATTAAAGACTTTGTTTTGAGCCTTCAGCAGCAGATTTGAGGGAAGTAATAGCACAGTGTGCATCACTAATCTTCCTGTCAAAATAACAGACACATTTTTTACCCATGATGGATAGCTATAATTTTTTTAATTACATTCAGCACTACCAAACATACAGGAGAATACAGCACTACATACCTACTACATCCAGTGACATATCCTCTGATGTAGATGTTCTTTTTCCTCATCTTCTCCATTCAGCCCAGACAGCCATGATTTCTTTCAGCCACATCTCATCTGTGGAGAGTTCATCACTTTTCCATCATCCTCCCCACTTTTGCAACACCTTTGTTAATTATTGACATACAATGTTCTAAAAAATAGTTAGCCCCAGCAAATAGGGCTCTATCATTCTTACAGAGACTACTGTCTCTAATGGCTAGCGAAGAATGTCATCTGTATATTTAATTCCAGGTCCTCTATTACTGTGCTATAATAATATTGTTATGCTATTGTTATTACATGTAATGTGCCTGGTTGCCCAGCAGGTGGCAGTGTATCTGGCAGAGAGTACCTTTAGTCAGAACGGAACTTACCATTCCATTCTCCTCCTTTTGGGTAGAACTGGGCTAGTCCTGTTTCCTACCAAGGGAGGGGTTGCAGGAAGCTAGAATTGAGTTGAGAGTAGAGTGGAGTTGAAAGTTGTTGCAAGAGAGTGAAGCAGCATGGTATGGTGAGGGAATGTTTCCCCTCACTGCTGCAGGAGCTTGTGAAAGTAGCTCAGAAAGCAGCACACCCCTGATATATAAAAGGACCTGGTAACACTGAGAGGCAAAACGGAGCCAAAGACCCCTACTCAGCAAAACAGGTCACAGGATACCTCACTCGCACAAGAAACAGTAACTGAAGCTGATAGGAACCAGACTGAATCCAGAGATTAGCACAGAAGCAGAGAGATAAAGTATTCAAGTTTACCTGCCAGTTTACCCTTAGCCTGCTGGAGCCAAGAGAAAGACCACCTATTGTTTGGATGACACAAGTTTATTGCAAGTTCATTCAAGTACAAATGTTACACTTTACCGAGTCTGGGCTCTACTTACTCCATCAACTACACCTCCTTTGTTGCTACGGAGCCTAACCCCGGGGACTGACAGTATCCACGTAAGAGCACCATGACACAAACTATTAGGGTCACAACATACCACTCGGCATTCCTAAACACTAAGACCCAATTGGCCCTGGGGGGGCAGCCAGCTGTGCTTACTCCTTACTTCACCTGTACCCCTGTGGGACTGTCCCAGCCTGTGCACAGACTATATTATGTACCAGTAAGGTTGTATAACATGAAAGTAGGGATCCCTTTAACAGTTCTAAATCTGAGATAACTGAAGCCAAGATGTGACAGATGAATGTAATGTCACTGACGTAGGAAGAGGCTGCAGTGCTCATTGGAGAGCTGTGTCGTCTTCAGTGATGGATATGGGGAGGAATTGCTGGGAGTTGGAACCCTACTGATCAGATAGTGATGACCTATCCTGAGCATGGGTCATTAATATTCTACTCCCGGAAAACCCCTTGAAGTCTACCAAATAAATAATGTTATTTGAAAAAGCTTTGATATAAGGAAAATAAAAATGAAAGAGAATTTAGGAAAAGTTGGCATTGAAGATGGTTATCACAATAAGGGCATAAAAATAGTCTTGGTGTAAGTATAAAGTCAAATAAAATGTATTTTATTTCTTTACTGTAAAAGGGAAAACAGGTAGAAAGACAGGATTGGAAGGTGAGATGGTGGTTTAGAGTTTAATATATTGATTCATGAAATGATTGTTCCCTTTTTTTATTTGTTTGATATTTTGATAAAATAATAAAAATAAAAGAGTTAGAAAAAAAATTGTCACAAATTGGAAAGTGGAAATTCTTTCATTTTGCATGTCACGCTTTAGAAATGTCAAGCTACCGGATGAGCATTTTGGTGTCAGCATTACTTTACTTTTTGTTGCATGCTGAAACTGGAAGATTCTCGGACGAAACCACTGCTCACAAGAGAGTTGAAGAAACACAAGACGAACCATCAAAACCTACTTGCTGCTACATAATATAATGTTTTTGTGTTTTTTTTTTTTTTTTTTTAAAGGAAAGTCAGAAGACGTAATGGAACACACTACGTTGTCTTTTTATACAGATCTTGTGCTTAGATTTCTACAGTACACAAAGTTTTTGGTACTTTAAATGGGACACACATTGCATCCTGTATCATGGCAGTTGCATTACAAAAATTACCTTACCCATTTTGTCTTTTTCATTCTTGTCCCAAATTTAATGATTTGGTAACCGCAGTCTGATATCATCTTGAAGATTCCAGAAGAGACCCAGCTACTAGTCACAATGTACAGAATTAAGAGCATTCAAAATACACAATATGGACTAAAGTATTTAGCAACCAACACATTGTACCTACAGGCCCGTTTATGATATCTCATTTGAAATTCATATCATTAATATGGATTTGGTTACATGTTTGCAGCTAAAACAGCTTCCACTCTTCTGGGAAGGCCTTTTACAAGATTTTGGAGTGTGTCTGTGGGAATTTTTGCAATTTGTACAAATTGATGGAGAAGATCATTTGTGAGGTCAGACCTTGACATGGGGTGGATTGGCCATAGACTTTATAGGGAAATTTCCCAGTGGGCCGATGCCCAGGGGGCCACCTGGGTCATCCTCACGGCCAGCCAGTGGAAGTTTTTGGGAATGTATTTTGTGCTGCTGGCCGCAGTATTTTTTGATGGACTGTGGTATTTGACTCTGTTGGGGTCGTATAATGTGCCACAATATGATATTGCTGTCCCTGCTTTTCATCAATTTGACCCAACTCCAAAACCACTTTTAGTATTTTTTACAGGGCCACTTTAAGTTCCCAGTCCGCCCCTGGACCTTGATGTTGGATGAGATGGTATGGCTTTCAATCTCTGTTTCTAGTTTATCCCAAAGATGTTCGATGGGGTTGAGTTCATGGTTCTTCCACATAAAACTCACCCAACCATGCCTTTATGGACTTTACTTTGTGCATTGCAGCTCAGTCATGCTTGAACAGAAAAGGGCCTTCCCCAAACTGTTCCCACAAAGTTGGAAGAATCCAATTGCCAAAATGTCTTGGTCTGCTGATGAATTAAGATTTCCAATCGCTGGAACTAAGGGGCTGAGGCCAACCCCTGAAATACACCCCATAGCATTATCTCTCCTCCGCTAGAATTTACAGTTGACACCATGCAGTTAGGCAGGTAATGTTCTCCTGGCATTTCAGAAATTCAGACTTGTCCATCAGACTGCAAGATAGAAAAACATGATCCATCAATCCACAGAACATTTTTCCACTGCTCCAGAGTCCAGTGTTGGCATGCTTTTCACCGCTCCATCTGATCCTTGGCTTGGCATTCTGCTTGGTGATATAAGGCCCCTTTCACACGAGCGTGTCCAGATTTGGTCCGGATGCGTTCAGGAAAATCCGCACGCAATTGCAGTCAGTTTTGACTGCGATTGCGTACGTTCGTTCAGTTTTTTCCGCGCGGGTGCGAAGCGTTTCAATGCGTTTTTCACGCGCGTGCGAAAAAACTGAATGTTTACAAACAACATCTCTTAGCAACCATGCGTTAAAACCGCATTGCACCCGCACTTGTGTGCGGATGCAATGCGATTTTCACGCAGACCCATTCACTTCAATGGGGCCAGTTCTGCGTGAAAAACGCAGAATATAGAACATGCTGCGATTTTCCGTGAAAACGCATGGCATGAAGCTCCCGACTCAGCACAGGTTTTGTGGTGATGTTAATACCAGAGGAGATCTGGACTCTGCAGTTATGGAGTCAGCAAACCGTTAGTGACTTCAAAGCACAATGTCCTCAGAACTCGTTGATACCGCGCTCTGTAACTTCACGAGTTCTTGATTCCTAAACACCAATACATGCAATACCACCCTCAGCCGATGGTGGAATATCTAGGAGGGAAGAAATTTCAAAAACAGACTTCTTGTAGTCCAGTGGTGGCATCCTGTTTCAGGACCAGGTTTTGGAAACCTGTGGTAATGGGACTTGAAGTAAGAATGGAGCAACAGGGGTCAAAAGCATCAGTTACACTTGGACCCAGATGTCTCGTGTGCCCATTGGCTCTTCCACCACATAAGAAAACTCCAGGTTTAAAAAAGGCACATGGTAGGTGGGAACTGCAGATTTTGATTTGCGGTTCAAGGTATGCCTCTGTATCATGAAGCTATAGACATCCTATTCTTCATATTACTGCATGAGTTGAAACATAACATGATTCAGTGAGAAGAAAAGTTTGTTTGTCTCCATGTAGAATCAGGGGCGCAGGAAGGTGAAGTATGGGCCTGTAGACTATGGGCAGCAAATTACAGTATGAACAAGTATCCATAATATGAGTTTGTGCATAGATCCTTATGGAGTGCTTTTTCACATGGGATTTTCCACCCCCTTCATGTGAACGATTCTTCATATAGTTGCAGAAAATGGTCAGTTCCGGATGGATGCTCATTTTATACTAGGTTTGCTAGAACATTTTGCAGAGTAAGTCTTATTATAGCATTCCCACAAGCCTGTACTTTATATTTTAGTGTCATAAAAACACATCCATCCTGGTTGAAGAAGCACACGGGGAATGAGCTTCCATGGTCACAGCACACAATCAGATGACCTGGATGTGTGGAACTAATCTGTTCTCGTTAATAATACATGGTCCTTGTAATTGTCCCTGTCCTTTCGCAGGTGAGATGCTGTCACATGGAAGAAATGCTTCTACCGTGCAAAATGGAAAGTTTAAGATGAGCGGCTGGCTGAGAGCAACACAGACCCCTGGGATCCTCAGCCTGAAGAATATTAGGAAGAGCCTGAAGCTGTTGGAAACATTTGGGCAGTGCTCTAATTGAGAAACATTAATTAAGCAAAGCTAATTATATGATTTTCTTGGAGGATGAAGAGATATTATTGAGATGGTCTATATTTGCTGCTAAGAAGAGCAGCAATCAAAGACTATTTCTTTTCATTGCTCCAGAGACCATGGTACAATTACAATGTAACTTTTGCAGGGCGACTAACTGGGGCTGCTAGAGGGGGAAGGAGACTGACTGGAGAACTTTCCAACAAATGTCTTTTTACCATTGGTTAAAGGGTCTCTGACTTCTGGAAAAACTTTTGACATAAAGCTTTGATGGTTGGGGCTTTAAGTGCAGAAACCCTCACCGATTGCTAGAATGAGGAGACAGAAGTGCTCACATAGGACTTTCTCTACTTGCTGCAGGAGACGGGCCCAACAGAAGGTCTGTGGGCCTGTCTCAATTCCATCTCCTGCAGCCTGGAGAGACAGCTCACTATGTGAGCACTTCTCTCTCCTTATTCTAGCAGTTGGTGGGGGCTTCAGCACTCAGGCCCCCACTGTTCAAAACTTTGAGCTACTTGTACATCCAGAAGCAGGTGAAGTGGTTCACTATCTGGCCTCCCTCACCATAGGCCCCATATCAGTGGCATGGTATGCCTCCCTGGTGAGCACCTCACCAAGAGTCAGAAACTTATGCTTGCGGTGTATGACCATTACGTAGTACTGCAGCATCCTGCTCTTAGAAGTCGCGTATATTGCAGAGTGCAAAAGTATATTGTCATCATGCCATGTATGCATTCTCTCTGTGTTCCTGTAAGCACATGGTAATTATAGGCCACAACTAGATGGGATTGGTGTCACCCTCTGTATGAGGAGAGAAGTGAGTCAGCATAGCGCAGAGTCAGTGAGGGAGAGTCTAGTCTGATCCAGTCAAGAGCAGAAAAGAGTGAAGCTCATCCTGGACTTGGCTCCAACCAGGGTAGAGCTATAACATCTCAAAAGTGGACCAGATTATACAGAGGTGTAGAGCAGGACCTGTAGAGGTGAGCAGTCTACAAAGGACTTATTTGACTCTATGGCATTCATGTTCAGGAGAATCCTCCAGTACCTGAGCACACACCAAATACAATTTGGCGCACCTGTATGTACCTCTACAAGGTGGAAATGTAGATAAGCAACCTGTCAAAGAATGGAGCAGGGGAGTTTGCCTGCCATTAGGGAGAACCGCCATGTTGGTTACATTGCATTTCCTTAAAGGGTTTCTGTCATCAGAATTTAGCATTGCAAACCGAGTGTCATTTGCAATGCGCAAATGACACCTGATGACAGATATGTTAATTTTATAGTTTTCTGTAGCGTAGGTTTGGAGAAAATAGCGTTTTTAAAATATGTAAATGAGCTTCCCTAGGTGCAGGGGGCGTTAACCCTGCACCTAGTAGCAGCGTAATTCCTCCTCTTACCCCTCCTCCGTTGCGGTGATTGACAGGGCCAGGCAGCCAGCTCTTTCAGCTCTCGGCCCTGTCTGAGTGCGAAATCCCGCGCCTGCGCATTGCGATCAACAATCCGCGCATGAGCTGGCTGCCTGGCCCTGTCAATCACCGCAACGGAGGAGAGGTAAGAGGAGGAATTACACCGCTACTAGGCGCAGGGTTAACGCCCCCTGCACCTAGGGAAGCTCATTTACATATTTTAAAAACGCTATTTTCTCCAAACCTACGCTACAGAAAACTATAAAATTAACATATCTGTCATCAGGTGTCATTTGCGCATTGCAAATGACACTTGGTTTGCAATGCTAAATTCTGATGACAGAAACCCTTTAAGTGAAAGTATTGCATCCTCACATTTGACAGCTGAAGTGAGTAAGGAAAGAACAGGATAAGAAAGATTGCTTATAAAACATCTAGAGAGACACTGGTTTGGCCTTTGGTTATCTGTGCAGCTGTGAGACCTGTACCATCTGAGGATTCTGTATTTTTGTGTTACATCAGCCGGTCCATAAATACCTGTCCTGAATTCTCTGCATCTGAAGCTCCAGTAAAGAATTTTTTGCTGTTAACCTGGACTCATTATTTCTATCCTACATTTGCACCACAAGGTGCTGGTGACTAACAGGGACCATGCCTTGCACCATAAAACATCAACATCAAGGGCAACTCAACCTCCATCAGGCAGAAGAACCCCAGAACCACAGTGTGCCCGAAGGGAAAAAACTATGCGCCCTTCCTGTCACTGCACGCTGGCCCAGGGAGCTTCACAAAACCATATGAACGAGTACAGCACCCATCTGGCCACCCACACACTCACAGACACCCCTGTAGCCCGTTCACTGCAGTACCCCATGTGATAATGGCATGGTGACTCAACGGACTTGGAAAGGTCTAACTTAAACTATGTTTAGGCTAGTTTCACATATGCGGAGGGCTATTTCGGCATAGAATGTGGGGAATTGGCCAGATAAAAAAAACAGTGTGTGCGGTTTCTGTCCAGCCAATTTTCCGCATATTTGCTGGGTTGCGGTCTGACTGCATGGATCGTAACAACCATCTGAGGCACCAAGCGGCCCACTTACGTTCAAATAACCAGAAAACAACAACTTCTTTTAATGGTGGGGTTCGGCCACAGCTTTATTAATTCCTTCATAACCATCAACAAATTCAAGACTTATTCCCTTTTTTTTATTATTTAAACCTTTATTATTTTACCATGAGGTCGAAAGCCCTTCAAACCGCATAAGCGGGGGCCTGAGACTGTCCACAGTTCCAAAAATTACCAATAACCGCCACGAGGGGCGCAGCTTTTCCTAGACTGCGCTCCGAAGGCCCCCTTCCCCCCCAACAAAAACAACACATGCTCAACACCGTCCTGAAGCCCGGGAAGAAAGATGTCCAACCCTATATCATTTAAGTGAACACCATCGGGCCGCATCAAACGTGCATTATCCCCCTCCGATTGCTGATGCCGAACCACAACACCACCTTTATTGTGAACAAAACAAGCCATCTGCGTGTTGACAGTGCGTCTGACACGCTCAACAGCACCCGCATCTCTGGCACCTCTCCATACCACCCTAGGTATAATATCCGACCAAACCAAAACAAGCTCAGGAAAAAACCCTGCAAACCGCTCAACGTCCGCCTTCATCAAAGAAAGCAATTCCCCCATCCTGATTAAACACAGGTCATTACCACCCACGTGTAACACTAATACCGTTGGGACCTGTACACCCCGACTAATGGCAACAACCTCTGACAGCACCTGGGACCACCTCAGTTCCCGAATCCCACGCCAACGTACATCCGCGGACTGAAAGCCCAGGCATCGACCTCCAGGTCTACATTCGGCGCGTTGTCCTGCCCAAAAAACGTATGAATGGCCAACAATCCACACGATCGGTCTGCCTAAAGGAAAAAACAAATCAATTAATCAAATTAGGTTGAACGCATCCTACATAACACTTTGAACGCCAACGCCCTATGCGCATCACGTCAGACTCCGACAAACCCGCCCGAGCCGCTTCCGTGGCAGCACCGATGCAGAAAGAATGAGTCCCAATCTCGGTCGGGTTTGCACCCACCCAAACCAAACACTTCTTGAAAATAGCAGAAAATTGATAAATAGTAAGGGGTGAACCATCAGCATGTACCAAAAATCTGTCACCCAAGGGGAGAACCCGAAGGAAATTGGACACTAGTTTTACTGGGCAGATACTGCCCGACACCACCCTTAAAAACACCCAGTCCCCCCTATCGAACTGATCCGTCTTGAACCCTGAAATACGAACCCGAACGAAATCCACGCCCGAATAAACATCCTCAAAAGCTAGACCCCCGGAACGAAACTTAGACATCGGTACCAGCTCACCCACCCTCAAAGCCCCGAAAAACACAAGACCGAATGCAGCACTAAACAAAAGGGACTCATAAAGTGATCCGCAAACCTCCCGCGTGGAAGAAAGGATGTTAGCCAACAATTCCACGGAAACGGGGCGCCGAGACTCAGTCGCGACCACTTCCTTCCTCCAACCCTGTAAAATCCGCCAAACTAAAAATTGCCTGCCAATATCCTCCCACCCATGTAACTGAAAATGAAACAATACCCCAGTTAGGCGCCACCGAGCGACCAAACCAGAAACCCCGGCGGAGCGCAACTGAGACAGGTAACGTAAAGTAACCTGGAGCCGTTCAGAAGCCGACTCATGCACTCGGTGAGTGCCTACTCCTTCCAGCCATTCCTCCCCACGCCTTACCATATGCAGTCCACTTAGCGGGAGCAATTGATTGCCGTACCAAAGGCATTAATTCCCCGTCACCAATTCCTATAGGACCTCTGGACAGTGTGCTCCCTCTGGGTCCGCTTGAGGAAGGAGGTCCCTGAAGGTCTGAAACTGGAAACGAGTAAAGCGTCAGCGATAGTATTATGCACTCCAGGAACATGCCTCGCTGTGAACCAAATGTTACATTCCAGGCAACGCAGCACTAAACGACGGAGGAGACTCAACACTGGAAGAGAGGAAGAAGACAAACGTTTGATGCAATGAACCACACTCATGTTGTCTGATCAAAAACACACCCGCCGATTAGCTAGAAGTTCACCCCAAATAACTAATGCCACTATCAGGAACAATTCCAACAGAGTCAAATTCTTACAAAAGCCACTCTCACGCCACACCTCAGGCCATGCCTGTGCACACCAATGTGAACCCAGTATAGGCCCGAAACCAGATGAACCCACCACATCCGTAAACAATGACAAATCCTCATTGGCAACCAACTCCAATTGGCAGAAGGAGAGACCGTTATACGAGCACAGAAATTCCTTCCATACTAAAAGATCCGCCTTCAATTGCTTCGTAATCCGAATCCTGTGAGAGGGGGCTCTTGCGCCCCTAGTAGCCATCGACAAACGACGCGAAAAAACACGGTCCATCGGCATAACCCGACAAGCAAAAAACAATAATCCCAGCAACGATTGTAGCTGCTGCAAAGTAACCTTGTTAATCCCACAAAAACCAAATCCAACAGTTTGTCCAGTTTGTCCTGCGGCAGCCGGAAAACCATTTGCATCGTGTCAATCTCGATACCCAAGAAGGACAATCTCGTCGACGGGCCTTCCGTCTTGTCAGCAGACAAAGGGACGCCAAACTTCTGCATTAGGAAACTAAAGGAATCCAACAAAAAAAAAGTCATCCAAATAGTGCAACACTGCCGATGAACCAGTTTCATAGCGTACCACCCACTCCCAAAAAGTGCTAAACATCTCGAAGTAGTGGCACGAAATTGAACATCCCATAGGCAAACATATGTCGTAATAGTAAGAACCATCAACTACGCAGCCCAATAAATGGAAGCAATCGGGGTAAACCGGCAGAAGCCTAAAGGCAGACTCAATATCCGTTTTGGCCAATAATGAATTCCGACCGCTCTTGCGCACCAGCATCCAGCATGACTGCTCGATCAAATGAAATACACAGTTAGGGCCAGAAATATTTGGACAGTGACACAATTTTCGCGAGTTGGGCTCTGCATGCCACCACATTGGATTTGAAATGAAACCTCTACAACAGAATTCAAGTGCAGACTGTAACGTTTAATTTGAAGGGTTGAACAAAAATATCTGATAGAAAATGTAGGAATTGTACACATTTCTTTACAAACACTCCACATTTTAGGAGCTCAAAAGTAATTGGACAAATAAACATAACCCAAACAAAATATTTTTATTTTCAATATTTTGTTGCGAATCCTTTGGAGGCAATCACTGCCTTAAGTCTGGAACCCATGGACATCACCAAACGCTGGGTTTTCCTCCTTCTTAATGCTTTGCCAGGCCTTTACAGCCGCAGCCTTCAGGTCTTGCTTGTTTGTGGGTCTTTCCGTCTTAAGTCTGGATTTGAGCAAGTGAAATGCATGCTCAATTGGGTTAAGATCTGGTGATTGACTTGGCCATTGCAGAATGTTCCACTTTTTTGCACTCATGAATTCCTGGGTAGCTTTGGCTGTATGCTTGGGGTCATTGTCCATCTGTACTATGAAGCGCCGTCCGATCAACTTGGCAGCATTTGGCTGAATCTGGGCTGAAAGTATATCCTGGTACACTTCAGAATTCATCCGGCTACTCTTGTCTGCTGTTATGTCATCAATAAACACAAGTGACCCAGTGCCATTGAAAGCCATGCATGCCCATGCCATCACGTTGCCTCCACCATGTTTTACAGAGGATGTGGTGTGCCTTGGATCATGTGCCGTTCCCTTTCTTCTCCAAACTTTTTTCTTCCCATCATTCTGGTACAGGTTGATCTTTGTCTCATCTGTCCATAGAATACTTTTCCAGAACTGAGCTGGCTTCTTGAGGTGTTTTTCAGCAAATTTAACTCTGGCCTGTCTATTTTTGGAATTGATGAATGGTTTGCATCTAGATGTGAACCCTTTGTATTTACTTTCATGGAGTCTTCTCTTTACTGTTGACTTAGAGACAGATACACCTACTTCACTGAGAGTGTTCTGGACTTCAGTTGATGTTGTGAACGGGTTCTTCTTCACCAAAGAAAGTATGCGGCGATCATCCACCACTGTTGTCATCCGTGGACGCCCAGGCCTTTTTGAGTTCCCAAGCTCACCAGTCAATTCCTTTTTTCTCAGAATGTACCCGACTGTTGATTTTGCTACTCCAAGCATGTCTGCTATCTCTCTGATGGATTTTTTCTTTTTTTTTCAGCCTCAGGATGTTCTGCTTCACCTCAATTGAGAGTTCCTTTGACCGCATGTTGTCTGGTCACAGCAACAGCTTCCAAATGCAAAACCACACACCTGGAATCAACCCCAGACCTTTTAACGACTTCATTGATTACAGGTTTACGAGGGAGACGCCTTCAGAGTTAATTGCAGCCCTTAGAGTCCATTGTCCAATTACTTTTGGTCCCTTGAAAAAGAGGAGGCTATGCATTACAGAGCTATGATTCCTAAACCCTTTCTCCGATTTGGATGTGGAAACTCTCATATTGCAGCTGGGAGTGTGCACTTTCAGCCCATATTATATATATAATTGTATTTCTGAACATGTTTTAGTAAACAGCTAAAATAACAAAACATGTGTCACTGTCCAAATATTTCTGGCCCTAACTGTAAGATACCGAAGCCTCCTCCTTAGAAATAACATCGTTAACAGACGGCCCTTTTGGGTAAGAAAAGTGATGTATCAGGCGATACTTCCCCGTCTCCTTTTTTGGCACCACCCCCAACGGGGAAACCCATAGGTTAGAAAACGGGGGGGGGGGGGGGGGGGGAATAAAGGGGCCAGCAATTCTACCCAATTCCACCTCCTTCGAGATCTTGTCCCTTAAAACCTGCGGATGCTGGAGCGCAGACTTCAAATTACCGGAAAAAGTAGGGGACCAGGACAATGTGAACAGAATAAAAAACCCGAACGTAAAGCCTACCCTCAGGCACGCAGCCTTCTCAACCTTAGGATACGTGGCGAGCCAGGACTCCATCGTGTTGACGCTCACTGGAGTCCTTGGGCATGGCCCCTGGTTGAGGCTTGGCCGGCTGGGTTGGGCCACGAGGGCATTTCGCTGCGGAGTGCTGAATCTACACAGACCATAGAACCGGCAGTGGCCTTCATTGAAAAGCCAGCAGGTGCCTGGTCGTTTAACTACCACTGACCCTCCTGCGACTGACGACAACCCAGTAGCACCTCCCGGAAAGTGGGTGGGCAACCACTGAGCCATCATAAGACGCAGCCAGACGTCCGTGGTCTTCACTCCCCAACCTATAGAGGGTTGTAAAGCGAGGCAGCATCGAAACTCCTATTCGTAGCGCCACCACGCTGAACCCCCATGCGTCTTGAATGCGTTATTAATATATATATCCATCTAAATAAACAACTCCGAACAGCATTCAGGATGCTTCTGACCCATCACACAACCCAGAACCGCAAAAGTCTGGAGTCAGTTCCCAATTGTTTTGGCAACCTTGGGTCGCCTCTCTAAAGGTCTATCAACCCTCCTGTCTTTATCGACCTACTGTAGGGCTGATCAGCCGTAACTAGGGACCAAATGTCCACAAAGCCATTATCCCAAATCTTCTGCTTTACTTCTTCTGATACGTGAGCCCCTAATGGACTAATGCCACAGAAGAAGGAGTCCTTGTAAACACTAGCGGGAATCGGAGGTGACGGAGGAGGAGGAGAAGGGGTGGATAACTTATCAACCAACAACTTCAAAGCATTCAGAACAGCAACGTCCTTAGAGCCCCCCCTCCCTCCATGCTCCTGCATAGGCATACTCACCGCCACCCGAAGCGGGTGTAGCATTGGAAGCCAATTCAGCAGCAGGAACAACCGTAGATGCTCTGGGAACGGGATCCATCTCCGTGGAAGCTGAACGAACAGAAGCTGAAAGACGCAGAGGCTCCCGCCTCATACAACGTCTGCGGACAGGACTGCCAGAGCCAGAGGAGCTACAGGAATAGTCATCCACTGAGGTGGAAGGAGACCTCCAACAAGAGGAACGAGAACGCCCTGATCTCCGTGAGCTCCCGGAAACTCTGGAATGGCGTCGGGACCGGCTATGCTGATGCCGGGCGTGACCGTGTCTCCTGCGACGACAAGAACTCCGGGAGATGGAGCTAGAGGAACTTCTCCGTCTGCTAACAAACCGCGACGTCCATCATCAGATACACCCCGCGGATCCGTGGCGTGCCCCTGCTGCGTAGCTGGAGGGTGCTGGGCAGGCGCGGTGGTAGGCAAGGTCTCAGGAGGATCAGGGGCAGTCAAAACAACGGGAGCTGCGTCCAGTAGAGGTTCGGCTACAAGAGCCACCGCGGCCACCTGGGACGTGGGAGGAGTTTCCAAAACTAATGGGCAAGGGGCACCCACACAGGACGAAGAGAAGTCCTGACTGCTAGAGACCCGGGCACCCATATTTGCAAAACCAGATAAATGTGTAGCGGTCAAATGGGGCTGCTGGCCGTTATGGGGAACGGGGGCAGCTGCGGGAAGTGAATGAGGCAGGTGCAACGGACGTGACTGCCTTCCATGTGTTCCAACATGAGAGGGCAGACTAGAGTTTTAAAGGAGCTCAGTTCAGTTATTGCTTTGCCTCTGTTCATAATATTTACAGATTCTTTAATGACAGGCATTGTACCAAGAGACTGGCGCAAGGCGAATGTGGTGGCCATTTTCAAAAAGGGTGCTAGGTCTTCACCAGGAAATTATAGACCAGTAAGCTTAACATCCATAGTGGGAAAAATGTTTGAGGGCCTTCTACGGGACTACATACAGGATTATGTAACTGCCAATAATATAATAAGTGATAGCCAACATGGCTTTACTAAGAACAGAAGCTGTCAAAATAACCTGATTTGTTTTTATGAGGAGGTGAGTAGAAGCCTGGCCAGTGGAAAGGCTGTCGACATTGTGTTTTTGGACTTTGCAAAGGCGTTTGATACTGTCCCTCATGGACGACTAATGGATAAATTGAGTTCTATTGGTTTAGAAAATATAATTTGTAATTGGATTGAAAACTGGCTTCATGATCGTATCCAAAGAGTTGTGGTCAATGATTCCTACTCTGAATGGTCCTCGATTATAAGTGGTGTTCCCCAAGGTTCTGTGCTGGGTCCGCTATTATTTAACTTATTCATTAATGACATAGAGGATGGGATTAATAGTGCTGTTTCTATTCTTGCAGATGACACCATACTTTGTAATACAGTCCAGTCTATGGAAGATGTTAATAAGTTACAATCTGACTTGGACAAACTTACTGTTTGGGCCTCCACTTGGCAAATGAGGTTCAATATAGATAAATGTAAAGTTATGCACTTGGGGGCGAATAATCTGCATGCCGCATATGTCTTAGGGGGAGTAACACTGGGAGAGTCACTTGTTGAGAAGGATCTGGGTGTATTAGTAGATCATAGACTAAATAACAGCATGCAGTGCCAGTCAGCTGCCTCTAAGGCCAACAGAATTCTGTCTTGTATTAAAAGAGGTATGGACTCGCGGGACAGGGATATAATATTGCCACTATACAAAGCGTTGGTGCGGCCTCAACTGGAATACACAGTTCACTTCTGGGCACCAGTCCAAAAAAAGATGCTCTGGAGTTAGAAAAGGTACAGAGGAGAGCCACTAAACTCATAAAGGGCCTGGAAGATCTTAGTTATGAGCAAAGATTAAATGAACTGAACTTATTTAGCCTTGAAAAAAGATGTCTAAGGGGGGACATGATTAACCTGTACGAATATATAAACGGACCATACAAAAAATACCAAGGGAAGCTATTCTGTGTTAAACCCCCTCAAAAAACAAGGAGCCACTCCCTACGACTGGAGAAAAAAAGATTCAGTCATAAGAGGCGACAAGCATTCTTTACAGTAAGGTCTGTGAATCTCTGGAATAGCCGCAGGAACTGGTCACAGCAAATACAGGAGATGGCTTCAAAAAGGGTTTAGATGACTTTTTAATTCAACATAAAATTGAGGCTTATGACAATGTATAGAAATCTTGTTCTACTCACCCTTTCCCTTGGCCCAACCCCTTTTTAAAAGGAAGATCAATGTCCATCCAGGAATGGATATAGCAGGATTACAGGTTGGACTTGATAGACTTGTGTCTGTTTCCAACCTTAACACCTATGTAACTATGTAACTAACTATAGCGCCCCCATGGTGGCTGGACCTGTGAAACAGCGATAGGAGAGGATCCAGCCACAACAGGGGAGCACTCAGGAGGCGGGGGGGGGATCCTTGCGCTGAAGCGCTGCGAGTGGGAGAAGATGACGAGCGCACATGCCGAACCAAGCGTACAGAGCTGCGCTCGGGTGCATCCACCACAGCAGGGGGAGAAGCTCCCAGCCCGCCAGCACACTGGAGAACAGCAGAGGGAGAAGAACGAATAGATCCACCAGGAATGGAAAGACCCATCGTCTGCCCCACATACTGCTCTCCGGTTCTATACCTGTCTGGAGGCCTGGATCTGCGGAGCGACCGACCACGCGCCCCAAGTACCTCCACAGCAGCAGGGGTTGAGGGGGAAGGCAATGAGGAGAGATGAGTGGCCCCAGCGCCAACTAGGGCCTGGTTAAGCCACCCAAGCCCCTCACGCCTTACTTTAGACACCAATTGAGCCAAGAAAGGGTCAGCCATAACGCTGGTCCTAGCAAGCGTCACCGAATACAACTTCTCTTACCACAAGGTCCAAGAGAAAAAGGCCCAACCCATAGGGAGGGACCCATATATGCCCTTATCCCCAAAGCACCCTGGGAAACCACATGATCCCCTTAATTAACCCCTGCACTACCTACTTAAAGTGGGCTAATCCTGTCTCACCCTTAACTCAACTATAACTTTGCCCATACAGTCAGGGGGCGCCCCACTTATACAGTGCGGCCCACATCAGATCTCCACCAGATGAGGAGAACTCATGCAGGCTGTTCTCTGCCTGAACAGTCTGCTGAAATGCTGTGTCAAAAATGTGAAACTAGCCTTAATCAGATAGAGGCAATCAGCATAAGGTTAGAGTCTCTTGCTGAGGGCACAAACTTTATGGTTAATTACAGAATATGAGGCACAAAGTTTGATGGTTATCAATAGCAACAGAACGGTATCTATTTACGGTTTGCAGTGATAACAGGACAGTCTCTAAGCCACATACAAAGTGTACTTGTAACAAGCACCACTCTTTCCGCACAGCAGGCTTAATAGGCAGTCGCTGCGGTCTCTTAGCTCGTCTCATACATCAACAGGGCCACCATTCATAGTCCATACACCAGAAAGTTTCATGGCTTAGCGGTCTACTTGGGTCACAACTGCTGCGTCTTTTCCACTTTGATTTATAGGGCTAAGGGTGATGACCACTTCACTGCCTGATCCTGTCAATCAAAGTGCAGAGAGCGCGGCAGTTGCAGAGAGAGCAGAGCCTCTAGGTGTAATGGCAACACCCCCGTTGCTCCTAGACGCTCATTTGCATATATTAAAACATCATTTTTTTTCAGCAATGCGGGCACATATGAACATGGGACCAGCACAGATGCCTTCAGCTGCCAAGCGCACTTGTAACAGGTCAGCCAGTGTCATAGGTACAAAACTGCTACAGAGGCCCTTTAAAACTTTGATAATCCCAGGAATATGGCTGTATTTCATTTTTACATTGAGGTCATGATGCAGAGCTTCTGGGGGAGGGGGGGGGATTTTTTTTCAGAGATGAAATGCTGGTGTTTTTAGAACAGGATTCTATGCCCTATAATATTGACGTGATCCATGAAGTCAGCTTAATCACGTCTATCTGTAATTTATGGAGATTTTTCTTATGTGATGGAGACGAATTATTGTCAGTTGCAGCCGTTGAACTTCTTTCCAGCTTGGATGTCCTTGTGCCTTCAGCAATCTTCTCACAGCCAATGAATGTACTTGGACGGAGGAGCAGGAGAGCAGGGGTCTGTGTTCTGCATGCACAATGGAAAGCACAGAAACATCACTATGAGGGGAGGTTATCTACTGTGCCAAGGAAAGAAACACTGAATGTGAACATCTGGACACTGCTTGTAAGGGGGAGCACCTTGAGGACTGGTCAAAACTTTAAACTTCCTTTAACCGTAACTGCCTGTGAACCGGTGACCACCATGATGTTATGTGTTGCCATGGCATGTTGTACATCAGAGATCTCAAACTCTTGGCCCTACAGCTGTTGTAAAACTACAACTTCCATCATGCCAGGAGAGCCTACAGCTATTGGGGCATGCTGGGAGTTGTAGTTTTGCAACAGCTGGAGGGCCACGAGTTTGAGATCCCTGTTGTACATGATGTAAGTGGCCATACTGACTAACATACTTTTGTTGCAGGCATTTTGTTGCTTCATTATTCCATTATAAATGTATACAAAATCTGTATCCCTGACAAACTCCTCCGCTCCAACCCTTCAGTCCATCTGGATTGGTTAAAAAAAAGCATAGGTCATCAATATGAAAAGTCTGGACATAAGGGATTGTCCAGACTTTTCATATTGATGACCTATCCTCAGGACTAGGCACCCCCACCGATCGTCTGTATGAGGAGACGGCGCACGCAGTGTTTTTATTATTGCATTTTATTCACTACAGAGGTAGAAAAACAGTTAACCCTTTGTGACAGAACAGCTCAATATTTTTAATAGTTCAATTGAAAAAGAGTATTTGTAGCCCAAGATAAATAAAATGCAATTATTAAAAAAAGTGTCCCTGAAGGTGTACATAGCCTTTAACACCTCAAGCAAGGGCATACATAGAAATTATTGGGCTCCATAGCAAGAATCTAAATTGGACCCCCATTCGCCATCCACAGGCCATTCCACTACCCATTCCTGGCCCCTGCCCTTGCTCCATGTTCCTGCTGCTGTGTGCTATATAGTGTGCCAGCAGGGCTGGATTAGGATTACAAAACAGCCCCAGCACACAAACCCCACCAGCCACATATGATACTGCATAAAAATAGACAATGCGCAATGCAAACTGCGGAGGTGAATTTTGCTTTACTTGGTCACGGTCCTATTTGGCTTCTAACATTTGATCACAGCATTTGATCGGCCTCATGGTTGATCGCAGACATTTGCTCCTGGGTCTCTGCTGTTTAAATCCCGGGGGCTGTGGCTCCCGCTGCACTTGCAAGTGGGTGCCATCTTTAAAGCGATGACTTTTGCTGCACATGTGTGCTTTGTCCTCCTCATACAGCTGATGGGTGGGGGTCCTTGGTGTCGGAGGCATAGGTGATAACCTCGGAAAAAACGCCTATAAATCTGCAGTTGGGCCATGAAATACCAATCAGTGGGGGTCCCAGTGGCTGGACCTTCACCGAAGAGCAAGAGATATTACATTCTACTTTTGCTATATTTAGGTGGGAAACCCCAAGCACTGAGTCCTCCAGGGCAGGAGCTTTCCACTGCAGGAAGTTTTCTATACACTAGGTGTCACGAACGTGTCAGGACATACTGACAGTTCTGCAACAGGTTTCAGGAGGTCTGTGAGATTGGCAACACGTGGGTTAATCTGACAGGTTCTCCTTTGTTTGTTTTGTGGTTGCTGGCTTTCACCACACCCTCCCCCTTTCAGGTGTAGGTGTCTTTTCTATTAAGTCTTTCCTATTTAGTGTTGTTTCTCCCACCATCCCTTGCGGGTTATACTTTCTTTGGTATCTGTGGCATGCTGGTGTGTGACTCTCTATGGAGATCCCGTTGCTGCCATTTGCTTCAGGAAAGTTAAGTGTCCTCTTTCCCTTTCGTTTATTTGTGTTTTCCTTCCCTGTGTTTTGGTGTTTGGGCCTGAGGGGAGACTACTGTTCGTCCAGGTTGGTGGAGGAACAGTTTGACTCATTCCAGTCACTGGCTTGAGGGTCCTTCAGGGACAGTTAGGGTCCCAGGTATCCTGCGTATGAACTTGCCTACATTCTAGGCCTGTTCATACTGGTTGTTAGTCAGGACTGGAGGCGTCCCTAGGAGGTGTCCATCTGCCTTCACTAGTTTCCAGGCCTAATCCCATTTCTTTTCCCCCCTCTCCCTCCTGCGCTTGGTGTGGCATCTTCCCCCCACACCGGATCGTGACACTAGGCTGCCTCTCCTTGCTGCACAGACTTGTCTTAGGTCCATCCCACTCATAAGGAACATGCAGGAACAAGAAAGACTGTGAGATCTATGTACCAAGAGGGAGACTTCTAGGTAAACAGTAATAGGCTGCAAATTATTACATACAACCGGCATTACCCATAATGCTTAGTCATAAATCTGAGATATAGCTTAACATTCGGTATTTGCACAAAATACACATTTGGACATGAAATATTCATTCCCATAATTGTCTATGTAATATGAAATCAGGCCGAACAAATAATCCGAAGCTGCATTACCATTCTGCCGTCACCCGCTAATTCTGTCATTAGCTGAATAGCAAATCTCTCCCTTCAAATATCCATTATGAAACGGGCACTTCATCTAATTATTTCATTTCATCACGTTACTTCAAAGAGCCGGGAACAAATAATTAAAGATGAAACATTTATGTTATGATTAGAAGACAGCGAATTTAATGAGCGCGAAAGAACGGAGCTTCCTAGCAAGACACAAGGAACAGATGTCTCCGATAGACGTCACATTATGTGCCATTGTGCGATCCGCTTTGTATTGTTGTATTATACGTCTTTGTACTGAAGATGGAACCCACTGTTTTTATATAATTTGTGCTCTCCAGGATTAGCGTGACTGTTATTTTTTTCCCCAAAAGTTGCACCACCCATGTCCAAAAGTTGCACCACCTCATGGTCAGTTATGACTCCAATGGAGCTCAGCTACAATACCAGACACAACCCATGGACAGGGGCGGGCTGGGCCGGGGGGCAGGAGGGCAGATGCCCCCCGGGCCGGTGTATGTCAGGGCCGCCATGGCTCCTGAACTCAATTGTATCTGCATCCACTAGATGCAGATACAATTGTGCCAGTAGCAGCCAGCGCAGGCCCGGCTACTCCCGGTGGCCGGCGCACAGATGTGATGTAGGCGGCTGCGACGTTCCTCGGGAGCAGACCCGCCGGAAGAGGCAGGGTCTGCATCGTGGGACCGCGCCTGGACAGGTGAGTATTAACTGCCCTCCCCCTATGCTCTCTATATGCACCCCTTAACCTAATACTGCCCCCTGCCTCCCTATTACTGACCCCCATACTGGCCCTGCCTTACCCTAACCCTAATACTGGCCCCTGCCCAACTAGTACTGACCACCCTGCCTTACCCCTGACCCTAATACTGGCCCCTGACCCCTAATACTGACCCTGCCTGACCCCTAACCCTAGTACTGGCCCCTGACCTCTAATACTGACCTGCATTAACTCATAACCCTAATATAGGCCCCTGACCCCTAATACTGGCCCTGCCTGACCCTTAATCCTAGTACTGGGCCCTGACCTCTAGTACTGGCCGCTGACCACTTATTTTGGCCCCTGACCCCTACCCTAGTACTGACCTCTAACCTTGGACCCCTAACCCTGATACTAGCCCCTTACCCCTAGTACTGACCCCTAATACTGGCCCTGTCGCACCCCTAAGGCTACTTTCACACTTGCGTCAGCAGGATCCGTTTGTGAGATCCGTCCAGGCTCTCATAAACGGATCCGTCCTGATAATACAACCGTCTGCATCCGTTCTGAACGGATCCGTTTGTATTATATTTTACATAGCAGAGATGGATCCGTTCAGAACTCCATTGAAAGTCAGTGGGGGACGGATCCGTTTACTATTGTGCATGAGTAAACGGATCCGTTCCCATTGACTTACATTGTAGTCATGACGGATCTGTTTCCATTCCGCTCAGTCAAGCGGACACCAAAACGCTGTCAGAGCGGAATGGAGACGGAACGGAGGCAAACTGATGCATTTTGAACGGATCCTTTTCCATTCAGAATGCATTAAGGAAAAACTGATCAGTTCAGGACCGTTTGTGAGAGCCTGTGACGGATCTCACAAACGGATCCTGCTGACGCAAGTGTGAAAGTAGCCTAACCCTAGTACTGGCCCATGACCTCTAATACTGGCCCCTGACCCCTACCCTAGTACTGACCTGTAACCCTGGACCCCTAACCCTAATATTGACACCTAATCCTGTCCCTAACCCTAATATTGACTGCTAACCCTAATACTGACCCCTAATACTTTCCCTATCTCTAATACTACGCCATACAGACCCCTAACCCTACTACTGACCCCTAACCCTGAGGCTACATTCACATGACCATATGTGTTTTGAGGTCTACAAATTGCGGATCCACAAAACACGGATACTGGCCGTGTGCATTCCACATTTTGTGGAACACACATGCCCAGCCCTATGATAGAAATGCCTGTTCTTGTCTGCGATTGCGGTCAAGGATAGGACATACTCTATCTTTTTTTTGCGGGGCTTGCGGAACGGAACTTAGGATTTGCGGCCCCTTTGAAGTGAATGGAAATACGGTTGTTTGAATGTACCCTAACGCTGCCTCTAACCCCAGTACTGGCCCCTAACTGATACTGACCCTAATTCTAATACTGGCCCTAAGGGTGCATTCAGACAACCGTATTCAGACGACCATATTTCTAAGTCTGAATCTGTTCCGCAATTTTGCCGAACGGGTGCGGACCCATTCATTTCAATGGGGCCGCAAAAGATGCGGACACCACACTATGTACTGTCCACATACGTAGTTCCGTTCCCCCCAAAAAATATATAGTGCATATGTCCTATTCTTGTCCGCAAGAATAGGCATTTCTATATAGGGCTGGCACTGTGCGTTCCGCAAAATGTGGGACGCACAAGGCCAGTATTTGTGTTTTGCGGATCCACAATTTGGGGACTGCAAAACACTTTCGGTCGTCTGAATGTAGCTTTATGCTAATACTACGCCTATCCCTAATACTGACCCCTAACCCCAATACTGACCCCTAACCCCAATACTGGCCCTTAACTCTAACACAGTGACCATAATATATGACTGTCCACATATATCTCTACACACTGCATTTTTTACACCTGACATATACACACAGAGTACTGATATGTCAGGGAGAAGGTATAATAGATGCAGTGGGTAAACGTATATAGTATATACAGCAGTGTACTGATATGTGAGGTACGAGGTATAATACATGCAGTGTCTACAGGTATATAGTATACAACGCAGTGTACTCATGTGAGATACAAGGTGTAATTTATACATCACACCTCACATATCAGTACACTGTTGTATATATTATATATCTGTACACACTGCATCTAATATACGTCATACCTCACTTATCAGTACACTGCTGTATATACTATATATCTGTACACACTGCATCTATTATACCTCATACCTCACATATCAGTACACTGCTGTATATACTATATATCTGTACACACTATATCTATTATACCTCGTACCTCACATATCAGTACACTCCTGTATATACTATATATCTGTACACACTGCATCTATTATACCTCATACCTCACATATCAGTACACTGCTGTATATACTATATATCTGTACACACTGCATGTATTATACCTCATATATCAGTACACTCCTGTATATACTATATATCTGTACACACTACATCTATTATACCTCATATATCAGTACACTCCTGTATATACTATATATCTGTACACACTATATCTATTATACCTCACATATCAGTACACTGCTGTATATGCTATATATCTGTACACACTGCATCTAATATACGTCGTAGTTCACATATCAGTATACTGCTGTATATGCTATATATCTGTATATACTGCATGTATTATAAAAGTATAGATGCAGTGTGTACAGATATATATACAGCAGTGTACTGATATGTGAGGTATGAAGTATAATACATGCAGTGTGTACATATATAGTATATACAGCAGTGTACTGATATGTGAGGTATGATGTATAATAGATGCAGTGTGTACAGATATATAGTATATACAGCAGTGTACTGATATGTGAGGTATGAAGTATAATACATGCAGTGTAAGGCGCGGGCACCGACGCCGTGCACGCGCGCGCTTGTAGTCTAATTATGACACTGTCGCTTTAAGACACTTTGTTTTGGTTCAGACACAGGAAGTGGTCATAAGCTCCGACCTTGACCCTGCCTGTGATGTCACTTCCGCCAGGAGGTGATCATGTGTCCATACTTCGAGGCTACAGATGATGTCACATCCGCCAGTCCTGCACAGGAAGCACCGCCCTGTTAATTGGTTGCTTCACCATAAAAACCCCTCAGTATTGGCAGCAGGCGCCGGTGCCTTGTTGTTGCTTTGCTAAGCTAGAGACCCGGTTGCTCTGCTTTGTGACTAGGACCTTGGTTGCACACTAGGTGTAGTCTGTGGTCTAGGCAGGAGTTGTTGTGTGTTGGGCTGCAACCTCCTTCGGGAGGCGCGGAACCCTAGTGTGCGCCAGTGTGTGTGTTTGGAGGCCACATTGTGTGTTGGGCTGCAACCTCCTCCGGGAGGCGCGGAACTCGGCACACGTGGTCCGATTGAGAGCTGGGTACCCTGTGCTGGTCCCAGACTTGAGCGCACTGAGTGTTTGTGCGCATTTGCCTACCGGGCATTGGGGCTCATCCCCTATCCTCCTTCGGGAGCTCAGTATTGTGTGCTTGTGCACACGTGCCTTCGGGCATTGGGGCTCATCCCCTGTCCTCCTTCGGGAGCTTGCCTTTCCGGCTGCTTGGTTCCTGGGTTGCCCTGCTCGGGTGACTCAGGATCTGAGTCCAGTGATCCCCGGTGACTCTGTCTCAGGGCAGAGTCACTTTATTATTTAAAAAAAGGGCTCCTTGGCCTAACATGCAGTGTGTACAGATATATAATATATACAGCAGTGTACTGATATGTGAGGTATGAGGTATAATAGATGCAGTGTGTACAGATATATAGTATATACAGCAGTGTACTGATAAGTGAGGTATGAGGTATAATACATGCAGTGTGTACAAATATATAGTATATACAGCCGTATACTGATATGTGAGGTACGAGGTATAATAGATGCAGTGTGTATAGATATATATTATATGCACTGCTGTATATACTCTATATACCCACTGCATCTAGCTTGTCATGTGACCGTTAGCAACTTGTAGCCAGTGACGTCTCACCCACTGCAATCTAGCTTTTACCGAGTATTATAATACAGTGTGTGTACGCTGTATTCAGAGGGCACACTGAAGGGTCACTATAGACAAATGGGCACATATACTGCAAGAGGCAAAATACATAAAGGGGGCACACTGAAGGGGCACTATACACAAAGGGGCACATATAAGAGGCACGTTTTATAAGGGGCACCAAGCATGTGGCACTAGCATTAGGGGAACTGTGTGTGGCACTATAAACAGAGGGCACAGGGCATATGACACTATATACAGAGGGCACAGAGCATGTGGCACTATAAACAGAGGACACAGAGCATGTGGCACTATATACAGAGGGTAAAGGGCATATGGCACTGTATACAGAGGGCACAGAGTATGTGGCACTATATATAGAGGGCACAGGGCATATGACACTATATACAGAGGGCACAGAGTATGTGGCACTATATACAGAGGGCACAGAGCATGTGGCACTATATACAGAGGGCACAGAGTGTGTGGCACTATATACAGAGGGCACAGAGCATGTGGCATTATATACAGAGGGTATATGGCACTGTATACAGAGGGCACAGAGTATGTGGCACTATATATAGAGGGCACAGGGCATATGACACTGTATACAGAGGGCACAGAGTATGTGGCACTATATACAGAGGGCACAGAGTATGTGGAACTATATACAGAGGGCACAGAGTGTGTGGCACTATATGCAGAGGGCACAGAGAATGTGGCACTATATACAGAGGGCATATGGCACTGTATACAGAGGGCACAGATTATGTGGCACTAATGCTGCTGTTATATTCAGGGCACAGAATGTGGCACTAAGATGAGTTTGTGTCAGTATGCAGGGTGCCAATGTGTTGGTAAAGCGTGAAGCTGAAGACATCTTCTCGGCAAAATCTGCAAAGCTGCATTGTGGATGGGATGAGTCGTCATGGTGGTCTGAACCAGATGGGGAAGAACTCAGGAAGAGATGTCACCTGTAAGTCACTAAATGGAAATTATTATTATGCTACTGACTGTGTATGATGGGAGCTGTAGTCACCTGGATGATCTGCAGCTGATGATGGGTGGTAGCATGCTGTTTTGCGCAACAACTCCCAGCATCCCTTTACACTTGTTCAGGCCATACTGGGAGCTGTAGTTTCATATGGCGAGGGCTGACCTGACTACTCAGATGGTATCTGTACTAAACCTTTAAAATCTGGTAATGTATTTATGTATTGAACTTGGTTCTGGTGCTGTATTTATGTAGAGAACTTGGTTCTGGTGATGTATTTATGTATTGAACTTGGTTCTGGTGCTGTATTTATGTAGAGAACTTGGTTCTGGTTCTGTATTTATGTATTGAACTTGGTTCTGGTGCTGTATTTATGTAGAGAACTTGGTTCTGGTTCTGTATTTATGTATTGAACTTGGTTCTGGTGCTGTATTTATGTAGAGAACTTGGTTCTGGTGCTGTATTTATGTAGAGAACTTGGTTCTGGTGATGTATTTATGTAGAGAAATTCGTTCTGGTGATGTATTTATGTAGAGAACTTGGTTCTGGTGCTGTATTTATGTAGAGAACTTGGTTCCGGTGATGTATTTATGTAGAGAACTTGGTTCTGGTGCTGTATTTATGTAGAGAACTTGGTTCTGGTGCTGTATTTATGTAGAGAACTTGGTTCTGGTGATGTATTTATGTAGAGAAATTCATTCTGGTGATGTATTTATGTATTGAACTTGGTTCTGGTGCTGTATTTATGTAGAGGACTTGGTTCTGGTGCTGTATTTATGTAGAGAACTTGGTTCCGGTGATGTATTTATGTAGAGAACTTGGTTCTGGTGATGTATTTATGTAGAGAACTTGGTTCTGGTGATGTATTTATGTAGAGAAATTGGTTCTGGTGCTGTATTTATGTAGAGAACTTGGTTCTGGTGCTGTATTTATGTAGAGAAATTGGTTCTGGTGCTGTATTTATGTAGAGAACTTGGTTCTGGTGATGTATTTATGTATTGAACTTGGTTCTGCTGATGTATTTGTGTAGAGAACTTGGTTTTGGTGCTGTATTTATGTATTCAACTAGGTTCTGGTGCTGTATTTGACTTATGGGTTTAGTTATGGTGCTATATTTCTTGTTGATTTTGTTGCTGTATTTGACGTATGGGCCTGGTTCTGGTGTTGTATTCATGCAGTGAACTTGGTTCTGGTGCTGTGTTTGACTTCTAGGTTTGGTTCTGGTGCTGTATTTATGTAGAGAACTTGGCTCTGGTGCTGTATTCATGTAGAGAACTTGGTTCGGGTGATGTATTTATGTAGAGAACCTGGTTCCGGTGCTGTATTTATGTAGAGAACCTGGTTCCGGTGCTGTATTTATGTAGAGAACTTGGCTCTGGTGCTATATTTATGTAGAGACTTGGTTCTGGTGCTGTTTTTGACTTATGGGTTTGGTTCTGGTGCTGTATTCATGCAGTGAACTTGGTTCTGGTGCTGTGTTTGACCTCTAGGTTTGGTTCTGGTGCTGTGTGTATGTAGTGATCTTGCTCTGTATTTGTGTGTTAAACATACATCTGATGCTATACGTCTAATACTATCCATTCACATTTGCGCTTGGGTCACAGATTCTGTTAAAAAGACCGGGCAGAAAAGTTCTGCATGCAAGACTTTTTTGTTTGGTAAAGGAGCAGCATCCTGAGCAGACCCTATTGTACTCAATGGAGTCTCTTCAGCTCAGGGGTTGGTAAATCTGCCGCCTTTTAACCATTTAAAGCCCATTTACCTATACCGGCTTTATGGTAGGCGGAGTTAAACAGGTTAAGGGTGGGCCGCTACACATGGGCCAGTGCTGTGTGCTTGCCACCCAGGCTAAAATTTGCCAGCCAGCCCCTGCCCATGGACAAGGCTGGTGCTGTTTTTGGAAGAATGACGCCATGTTTTTCTAATCCTAGACATCCCTCTTAAACAGTTTATAACTGTTGTGAATATGTACATATGTAACAGAGCTGAGGAGCTGCATTAGTCTCATAAGATCATTAAAGACCTCCTAGACTTCCAACAGGGCAGGCCAATCTGCTGTTTAGTGAGGAGTTGTCAGATATGAAGTCATTCACATCTCTTTTATTGGCTGAGAGTAGCAACACAGGAGTGAAAAAATGTGAAGGTTTTATATATACTTTCTGATACTGTATATGGGGGGAGCTCAATGTGGCACTGCTAAAGAGGGGTATGTTTGGCTGGCACTGCCAAGGAGAACCTACTGGATCACAGATGGAATTCTGGGCATCATTTGAAATGTGGAGGCTGGAGGGAGTAGTGTTGGGTCAGTGGCGCACCATCTATGAGGCAAACTGAGCCTCTGGCCTCAGGCGGTACCAACTGAACTGCTAAAGGGGGGTATGCTGGCTGGTACTGCCAAGGGGAACTTGCTGGATCTGAGATAGAATTCTGGGAGTAATTTGAAATGTGGAGGATGGGGGGGGGCTGTTGGGTCAGGGGCGCACCATCTATGAGGCAAACTGAGCCTATGCCCTCAGGCAGTACCAACTAGTGGGAAGGTAGAAGCAGCAACAAAGTACCAGAGTTATGTCCAGGTACTGAGATTGTGAAGAACCAGCCCAGGATGTGCTGTACAGCGCTGCTGAAGAGCAACATGTCCTAGCCTGGCTCTGCAGTCAGTAGTGGGATGGCTGGGCAGGAGATGTGAGCAGCCCAGAGAGAAGTACATGACTTCTCCCAAGCTACTGTCTGCTCCTCTTCAGGCTCCAACTTCTCATAGTCAGTTATGCATCTTAGGGAAGATGGGCAAAACTGAAACTTAGAGCCGCCTTCACAGCCACAAGCTGCTCTTCTTTCTGCTTCCTTAATAACTTTCCGGGGTCCCCCTGTGCTTCTTCTCACACAGTGGTTGGGACATGAGGTTGTGTTGGTGTTTACAATGCACTGGAGAAGTCTAAGGTCATGTTCACCTCTGCCCTAGACATTTCTATAGTTCTGCTCTGGAGGAGAACAATGAAACTAACAGAAGTGTTGGATTCGGCACATACCTGAAACCAATGAAGCCGAACAGATCCCATTGACTATAATGAGGTCTGTTCAGGTGTCTGCTTTTTTAGCAGACAAAAGGCATCCAACACAGATGTGAACAAGCTCTAAGAGGAAGTACTGCCCTTGTAGAGCTGGAGCAGAGAATGGGAGTGGTAATGGTTCTGACTATAGGATGTGTCACAGTGGTTTCCCTCAGGCCGTTGCTCCTTAGGGGAGGACACACCCTTTCTTCCCTTGGGGAACTCCATGTAGTTCGGGCTCCTGCCTGTTGGCATTTTGTGTTCCCTTGATGTTGGTGATTGTATGGGTGCTTGGCAGGAGGAGTATTACAGCAATGGCCAGAATGTGGTCTGGTAGCAGTCAGAAAGCCAGGCCAGAGGTAGAAGAACAAACATCTCTTTTTACTTGAGTTTAAAATAGGAGTTGTACAACATCCAACAATAATCTGTACACAGTGCAAATCCTTTTTCCAGATGGCGAGGTTGGCAAAGTGACAAATAATGGCACTCTTGGTATCCTATCTTGTTAAAGTCTCTATTTCTAGAATCTCTGGATAGCAACTGTAATCTGCCAATTTTGGCTTTGCAGAATACAGGATTTAGAGAATTATCTGGTCAGGACGTGGTTAAGTGTGATAGGTATCGTAACTGTATGTCAAGTTTAGCGGATGTGGATCCACTGTGTCACGAGAATGTCTTCCTCAGAGGGCATTGTCTAAGTGTACCTCCCGTTCTTCACAGTACCCCTGATAGTGGGGATAGACTTTCCCGGGGAGGTACACCAGGTCGCTACCTCTCGAGGTGAGACAGTACTCATGACAGCCGGCCCAGACGGACCAGGTACTAAGGTGCAAGACACCAGAGAGACTGATACGCAGGACCAACACACACCAGAGATAGAGACGCTGAGTAGAAGACTGCAGGCGGGAACACACTGTGAGCACACAGGGGCAGGTCAGCCAGGTACCAGGAACAGGAGACAGGTGCTGGATAAGTAGTATGCACACTACAGCAGGGCTAAGGCAGAGTTCACACTTGTGCGGATCTGGGTAACTGCAGGAAGTGGAAACACGGACAGGAAACTGCAGGAAGCTATACAGGAACCTTTGCAAGTCAGGGATGACTTATAGACGCTCAGGCAAGGAGTGAATGTCCAAGAAGGCTTATATAGTTTTAGACAGGAGGAAGGGGGAGGAACCAATTAAGGAGCTAGCCTAATAAAATGCAGCACCTGGAGACCAGTGCAACAGAAGCAGACAAAGAGGACAGGACTCCATGCCACACCAAGCGGCCAAACCTTGTGGCAGCAAAGAGCGAGGACGCTGGCCACAATGGTAAGTACGCGTGTGCCGCCTGGGACCCCCGGATGGCGTTACACTGTAGTCCCTCACAAGCAGCAAAGTCTGTATAGCTGTAGTTGCAGGTTACCTTGCTGACGTCTATGCTTTAGCCATGAAGTTCTTGTCTTACCTTCTCTCTTTCTTGCTGTAGCAGAAGTAGCAGAGATTGGTTAATCTCTAGATCCTGAGACCTAAGGAGTAGGAGCACATGGACTAACTTAGTCCTTCCTCACTCTCTAGACTAGTCTACCCCCTCCTCTAGACAGGAAGTCAGACCAACCCACTCCTGTATACAGTGTGTAATAAGTATGTATGTGTAATGTGTGTGTGAGTAATGCCTGTACAATATATGTAAGATGTATATGTAATACCTGCATTGCCTGTATATGTAATATGTATGTACAGTATGAGTATACGTGTGCAGTGACCCGCTGGATCACTGCTAAAGGGTTTATACTCAGGTTCCTCACTTAAAAAAAATTACTGAGAAATTACTGAGTATATGTAATCCATATACTGTGAACTAACTTCTAAGGTCTATGTATGGGAGGAAATTGGTAAAGTGCCCCCCAGTTAGTAGAGAGTCTGAATATGCAAAAGAGAAGACGTTTTTGCTGTGAGCTGCTGCAAGATAGGCCTAAACAGACTTTTTCTCCAGGAAAACACCATTCCTGAGAGTGGTAATCTTCCAGAAAAGCATCTCTACTAAAGACTAAGGAAGCAAGCATTGGATATTTATAAAAAAAAAAGTTGAGGACCATAAAGGCTGTGTTGGACAGTCGGCAAAGGTAACGTATGGCTTATGCTTGTCCTTGTAGTACAACCCCCATCATCTATTCAGTAAAGAGAGACCTTATTTATTATAAACATGTTATAATAATACAGGTCTGGTCATTGCCTCCACCATCTGCTGCGCTACACCTGCTCTTGCTGCCTGTCCATCTAACATAAAGGTCACCCCAGCCACCAACAGGCAGCAGCCCCCAAAAGTATAGTAGTTGGAGCGGTGAATTAGTCACTGTGAGGACTATGACCACCCTCATTGCTGCAGCCACCACTCCTATCCTCTGCTCCAGCAACCACCATGCCTCCCCTGCATGCTGCATATACGGTATACAGGGTGAGCCATTTATATGGATACACCTAAATAAAATGGGAATGGCTGGTGATATTAACTTCCTGTTTGTGGCACATTAGTATATGGGAGGGGGGAAACTTTTCAAGATGGGTGGTGACCATGGCAGTCATTTTGAAGTCGGCCATTTTGGATCCAACTTTAGTTTTTTCAATGGGAAGAGGATCATGTGACACATCAAACTTATTGAGAATTTCACAAGAAAAACAATGGTGTGCTTGATTTTAATGCAACTTTATTCTTTCATGAGTTATTTACAAGTTTCTGACCACTTATAAAATGTGTTCAAAGTGCTGCCCATTGTGCTGGATTGTCAATACAACCCTCTTCTCCCACTGATAGCAACACCGCAGAAGAAATGGTAGCACAGGCTTCCAGTATCCATAGTTTCAGGTGCTGCACATCTCGTATCTTCACAGCATAGACAATTGCCTTCAGATGACCCTAAAGATAAAAGTCTAAGGGGGTAAGATCGAGAGACCTTGGGGGCCATTCAACTGGCCCACGACAACCAATCCACTTTCCAGGAACTTGTCATCTAGGAATGCTCGGACCTGACACCCATAATGTGGTGGTGCACCATCTAGCTGGAAAAACTCAGGGAACGTGCCAGCTTCAGTGCATAAAGAGGGAATCACATCATCATGTAGCAATTTCACATATCCAGTGGCCTTGAGGTTTCCATTGATGAAGAATGGCCCCACTATATTTGTACCCCATATACCACACCATACCATCAATTTTTGTGTTCCATCAGTCTTAGAGGGATCTATCCAATGTGGGTTAGTGTCAGACCAATAGCGGTGGTTTTGTTTAACGTCACCATTCACATAAAAGTTTGCCTCATCACTGAACAAAATGTTCTGTGTAAACTGAGGGTCCTGTTCCAATTTTTGTTTTGCCCATTCTGCAAATTCAGAATTCAGTGTGCGGATCTGGGTCATCCTTGTTGAGATTCTGCAGCAGCTGGAGTTTGTAAGGGTGCCATTTGTGAGTAGCTAATATCCGCCGAAGGGATGTTCGACTGATGCCACTCTCCAGTGACATGCAGTGAGTGCTACGCTGTGGGCTCTTGCTGAATGAAGCTAAGACAGCCACTGATGTTTCTTCATTAGGCTACTTCCACACTAGCGTTAGTACGGATCCGGCGGGTGAAGGGACCCGCCGGATCCGTACTGAGTAATACAACCTTGTGGATCCGTAATTCCGGATCCGGTTGTATTAGCTTTTAAACGGATCCGGAATAACCTCTATTGAAAGTCAATGGAGGACGGATCCGTTTACAAGTGTGACCACACCAAACGGATCCGTCCCCATTGACTTGCATTGGGGGCCATTCCGGATCCGTTTAGGTGCGGATAACTAGTACGGAGAGCAAACTGCAACATGTTGCGGTTTGCTCTCCGGTCTGAAGACTGAACAGAATGCTTTCAGGAGCATTCAGTTGTCTTCAGTTCAGTTTTGTCCCCATTGACAATGAATGGGGACAAAACTGAAGCGTTTTCTTCCGGTATTGAGCCCCTATGACGGAGCTCAATACCGGAATTCCAGAACGCTAGTGTGAAAGTAGCCTTAGTGACAGTTTTCATGTGTCCACATTTTGGCAAATCCAACACTGAACCAGTTTCACAAAACTTGGCAAGCAGTTTTCTAACTGTAGCATGGGAGATGGGTGGACTCGTAGGGTGTCTTGCATTGAAATCTGCTGCAATGACCCGGGTAGTGCGTTTACCAGACATCAACACAATTTCTATCTGCTCCTCACGTGTTAACCTCTGCGACATGTCAATGGCTGTAAACAAAAAGAAAATTGTAAATAACTCATGAAAGAATAAAGTTACGTTAAAACTAAGCACACCATTGTTTTTCATGTGGAATTCTCAATAAGTTTGATGTGTCACATGACCATCTTTCCATTGAAAAAACTAAAGTTGGATCCAAAATGGCCAACTTCAAAATGGCCGCCATAGTCACCACCCAGTTTTCCCCCTCCCATATACTAATGTTCCACAAACAGGAAGTTAATATCACCAACCATTCCCATTTTATTTAGGTGTACCCATATAAATGGCCCACCCTGTATACAGTACAGACCAAAAGTTTGGACACACCTTCTCATTCAAAGAGTTTTCTGTATTTTCATGACTATGAAAATTGTAGATTCACACTGAAGGCATCAAAACTATAAATTAACACATGTGGAATTATATACTTAACAAAAAAGTGTGAAAAAACTGAAAATATGTCTTATATTCTAGGTTCTTTAAAGTAGCTACCTTTTGCTTTGATTACTGCTTTGCATACTCTTGGCATTCTCTTGATGAGCTTCAAGAGGTAGTCACCTGAAATGGTATTCCAACAGTCTTGAAGGAGTTCCCAGAGATGCTTAGCACTTGTTGGCCCTTTTGCCTTCACTCTGTGGTCCAGCTCACCCCAAACCATCTCAATTGGGTTCAGGTCTGGTGACTGTGGAGGCCAGGTCATCCCTTACACAGCCTGGAGGTGTGTTTGGCGTCATTTTCCTGTTGATAAATAAATGATGGTCCAACTAAACGCAAACCGGATGGAATAGCATGCCGCTGCAAGATGCTGTGGTAGCCATGCTGGTTCAGTATGCCTCAATTTTGAATATCCCACAGTGTCACCAGCAAAGCACCCTCATAAACCCCAATCCAAACCCCACCTCACCTCCTCCTCCATGCTTCACGGTGGGAACCAGGCATGTAGAGTCCATCCGTTCACCTTTTCTGCGTCGCACAAAGACACGGTGGTTGGAACCAAAGATCTTAAATTTGGACTCATCAGACCAAAGCACAGATTTCCACTGGTCTAATGTCCATTCCTTGTGTTCTTTAGCCCAAACAAGTCTCTTCTGCTTGTTGCCTGTCCTTAGCAGTGGTTTCCTAGCAGCTATTTTACCATGAAGGCCTGCAGCACACAGTCTCCTCTTAACAGTTGTTGTAGAGATGTGTGTGCTGCTAGAACTCTGTGTGGCATTGACCTGGTCTCTAATCTGAGCTGCTGTTAACCTGCGATTTCTGAGGCTGGTGACTCAGTGAACTTATCCTCCGCAGCAGAGGTGACTCTTGGTCTTCCTTTCCTGGGGCGGTCCTCATGTCAGACAGTTTCTTTGTAGCGCTTGATGGTTTTTGCGACTGCACTTGGGGACACTTTCAAAGTTTTCCCAATTTTTTTCGGACTGACGGACCTTCATTTCTTAAAGTAATGATGGCCACTCGTTTTTCTTTACTTAGCTGCTTTTTTCTTGCCATAATACAAATTCTAACAGTCTATTCAGTAGGACTTATCAGCTGTGTATCGACCTAACTTCTGCCCACACAACTCATGGTCCCAACCCCATTTATAAGGCAAGAAATCCCACTTACCTTAAAGCCTGACACGGCGCACACCTGTGAAGTGAAAACTATTTCAGGTGATAACCTCTTGAGCTTATCAAGCGAGAATGCCAATGATGTGTGCACAAGGCATAATCAAAGCAAAAGGTGTCTACTTAGAAGTATCCTAGAATATAGGACATATTTTTCATTGTTTCACACTTTTTTGTTAAGTATAATAATTCCACATGTGTTTAATCATAGTTTTAAAATGCTTCAATCTGCGTCTTATTAATGATAAATGTGGGTGGTCTGTATGTGTCCTAAAGATTCTAACTTTTAGTCTAATATCCAGCAGATACATTTCTATAAATGTATAATTTTGGTAGTCTTCTGTTAACAGTACACACAGTTTACTGACTAACGGTCCATAAATTCATGTGGCATGTTTACTTTTTGTGGGTTGAAATATGGTAGTTTATATGCCTTATACTTATAGTTGGATCATGTTATGGGTTGACACTGTAATATATTTATATTATTTGCAGGTGGATGAGTACAATGGGAGCCAGGTGAACTCTTGTCATTGTTAAGTATGGTTTTGGATGCTCTAAAAGTCTGTTATTTCTTGTTAGGTATAGGCACTAGACAAGTTTATGTGCAAGGACTCAAAGTCCTGTGATCATTATTTCTGGAACAGGGCACCTTGCCCTGTGAGGCCATTGAGCTCTGATAAGGATTAGCTTCTAGAACTAGATTTGAAGCCACTTAAGCGTTGACCCATATTAGCCAAATCAATTAGCGCAAATCCATGTAGTTCGACCTAACAGGTCCCTTCAAAAATGTTAACCTTCACTTACATATTCCGGCTATAGTTAAGTACCACAGTGGTCAAATGCTATGTGTGATACCTGGCTTATGAATGTTCTTCAAAGTGGATTTCTCGGGTCACAAAACGGTGTTTTAGAGGTCAATGTCACTGTGTGATACTGTGGTCTAGTCATTGGTATAATAATGGAATAATATCCAATTAGGAATACATTGTTGTAGTGGGATAGATAGATTAAGCTTGTCAGAATATGTTAGGGACGAGGTTGTGGTACCTCAGTGCAAATTAGGTCTCCGGTTTCATTACATGCAGCGTCTTCACTGTTGAGAGGTCTCCTTACATTCACAGAGGTCACTTGTGCTATCCGAGCCTGTTATCACTGGTTCATATTTACAATCTATTCTAGGTAGGTCACTGTTAAGGGGGTGGTTGCTGGATGCGGGATGGGATACTGTGGAGCCATTGTAAGGTGGGGTGCTGTGGAGGTCACTTAAAGCCGTTGCGACTAGCTGCAGTGAGGAATACAATGTTAAGCAGCCGCAGGAATCACTGTTAGGGACAGCACTTGAGGTAAGTTGAAAAGGGAAAGGAAAACTTTCAATCTGCCTGGCCAAGAATAGGAGCCAGTAAGGTAATCTGTCACTACAGCCATTCAGACTACTGCAGTGGAGGAATACTGTTAAGACACCCTTCACACTTGGACACTTCCTGGCCAGACGAGCAGTCAAGATCCTGTGTCCCATAGTAGACACTACAGTCACCATTGCCAAAGTACTATTGCTTGCCATAGATAGTACAGATAGAGATAGAGAGGAAAAAGGGCCATAACTCTCATCCTTGCCTTAATTCATACATCTATCTATCTATCTATCTATCTATCTATCTATCTATCTATCTATCTATCTATCATGCTGTGAGCTATCTATGAATGACTCTTTACCTACATCATAATTTGAGGCTGTTTCACACTTGTTCCTGTTACATTTCTTTGTATAAATATGAAAACGATTAGCCGACAAACAAGCAAACACTGATCTGTCAACTGAATCATTTATGTAGGCCAAATAATGATTATTATCAGTAGAATATCTGCCAAAAATGATGAAACTGTTTGTGAATGAACGATTATTCATCCCCTTACAGAATAATGATCGCTGCATGAAAATAGAGCAAACGAGCACCAGTGGACATGCTGTATTGCGGATCAGCTCTCATTAACACCAGATCAGTGGCCTGTGTAAATGGGTCTTAATGGGGGACACCCAGGGCAAGGTTAGTGGGTCACCCTATTCAGGAGAGGCAGGGAGGCAAAAGGACCAGATCAAGTCCTTCTAAGTTGGTTTGGCTGCATGTTGGTTTTTATTTAAAAAAAAAAAGAAGAAGAAGAAGAAGAAAAAAAAAAAGAAGAAAAAAAATAAACTCATGTTTTTTTTTCCCATAAAATGGTTTAAAGGCTATGTACACCTTTGGAGTCATTTTATGATTGCATTTAACTTATTTTTGGCTAAAAATAATATTTTCAATTGGTCTTTATTAAAAATATTGAGCTGTTCAGTGTCAAAGGGTTACCTGTTTGTCTAGCTGGGTGACTGGTACTTTCACTTTGTGCCGGTAATCTAATAACCCTTATCTGTAAACTACTGAGAGGTCATAAACACTTATTTAAGCCACATTCTTATCAGTAAGGTAAGGATTGAGCTTTAACGAGTTTATAAGGTCAGAGAGAAGAGATAAGGAGTCCGTCTGCTGCTCAGATGACGGAATTGAAAAAAAATCCACAGGCAGCTAGTAGAGCATGTCAGCTCTGTACACAAAAAAAGATTCCATATTGTTAATAAAGACCAGTTGAAAAGGTGATTTTTAGGTCAAAATAAGTATAATGCAATAATAAAAAAAATTGCCCCCAAAGGTGTACATAGCCTTTAAAGGGGTTTAACTTTTATTTTACTTTATTTTTTATTTAATTTTACCTAAAGGGCCAGGAGACTGCTAAAATATTTCAGTTCAGTGCCCTCTGCAGTGCACGGGCCTAGAAAGCTGAGGGCAGTAATTGGCCACACGGTATATTGAGCGTCACTGTAGCTAAACAATATGTTACTGGCTGCAGTCTGAGGAGGATGACAGAGCAGTGGTGCTGGATTGCAGCAGGTGTAGGAAAGAAAGGTACATTTTAGTCAAGTTCTAGTAAAATAGTAAAAATAGTAAGAAAATTAGGAGGGGCTTGGCATAAAGTGTTGGGGGCTCCCATGGCCCATCAGATTTATTATAATTTATGCCAGGAAGAGGAACTGACGTAAAAATTATCAAATGTACATCGGCTGATTATTGACTCCATTTTTAACCCCCTTCTGCTACCCTACCACATTCCTCTTGACTTTGGATGGCTTTGAAGTCATCTGTCTCATGACCTGCAGCAAAAGTCATCAGTCATCTAACCACCAGGGTGGATTTGGCATTTCTGGGACCATTGCACTGCAAACCTTTCCCCGATCATGCATCTAAGCTCCACCCCATCACACATCTAATCTCCACCCCTTTGGACAGCTAAGCTCCAGCCCATCACATCTCTAAGCCCCACTATCATCTTAGCAGTGCAGCATGGGCATTTCTGCTACGGCTCTACAACAGGGAAGGGCCCCCTCTGCCAAAGTTAGCAACTGTGCCCCTGGACAGCTGAACCGGCTGTGCCGGTAGTATGTCCACCCCATTGGTCAGTTTTTTTTCAGCCAACTGCTTGCAGCCAGTATTGTACCCTTTATCTCTGGGGCCCAAAGCATTTCATTGGTTTGTCTGGTGGTAAAGTCTTCTAGTTTATGACCAAGAATTTATCATGATGGGACTTTTTGAAGTCAGTTTGCATTGGCGAAACGTGCACCAAATTGAATGTCCTATTTTTTATTTGATACATTTTTGATATTTTTTTATTTGATTTTATGTTTTTGGGTGTGTTTTTTAACGCCACGGCCCTACTGAATAAATATTGTGACTTTTTGTGCAACTTTTTAGAAAAGTCTCACTTCTAAATTTGGAGCTGACATTGCTAACCAACCTTTTTTCAAAACTGGTGAGGGCAGTGTAAAAAGTTGCCAATTTTAGAGTTAAAAACCCCAAATTTGAGACTATTCTATGCCAGAGAACTTTATACATTCCCCTCTATGACTTTGTCAGTGAACCTTTGAAAGTTTATATTGGCCGTGAAGCCAGAAGCTATTTTTTGTGAATAACCTTGGGTCTGAATAGGATTTCCAGGACCATTAGTACCGCAGCCTCTGAAGATTTTAGGCCTCTGTAGTCAAAAACCATTCAGGACCCTATTAAGCTGAGCGATATCAACCATATATGTAAGAAGAGGAGATTGTTTCATCTTAGGCCAGACTTACAATCTCGCCCGTCATTTCTAGATTTTCAGAAATGCTTTTTAAGTCGCTGTAGGAGATGGTCCCATTTTACGAGCCAGTGAATGCATTCAGTACGGTCTTCATGCAACGTCCTATTAGGTGTATTACGTGTTTCTTTCACCTTCTGAACAGTTAAAAGCTTTTTTTAAGAAAGGGCACAGAAATATCTGAGAACATATTCCTTACTTAAATTGATTCCACGGAGCTGGGATTTTTTTTTCTAATAGTTTTAAATCCGTCATAATTGCTAAGTATCTGAGCAAACTTTACCCTGGCGTATCATTATAGAGAAGCAAAAGCGGGGGGCAGGCTGACCTTGGTGGGTTGCAGGCGAGGATTTAATGATATGATGCACAGTGGGGGGTCACTCGTCAACCACAGGGGTGGAGGACTATTATGTGGGTCAAGGAGGTATTTCTATAGATCTCCTATAGGGAGCTGAGCTCAAGTCAGCAGTGTCACTTCTTTTCTTCTCCCCCAACCATATAATAAAATACAGAACAAAAAGTACAAGTTCACAACATGATGTAATAAAATACACAAGTTCCTAAGACCATATAACATATGCTAGTACAAAAGCTAGTGTGTCTAGGCAATGCTTTTGTACAGGGACCTAGCCATAGGGGATGCAGCGGTAGCGGTTGCACCCAGGCTGTGGTGCCAGAAAGGGCCCCAAAGGCTCTTCTGTTTCGGTACATAAGACTAGTATTATAAATAAAACCTAAAAACTAGTATTATAAATGGCACATGGTAGGTGTAGCCCAGTGGTTGGCATGTAGTCATGCATGGGCTCAGCACAAAACTCTCGGCCCTGGGGTTTGAATACGGCCAACAACAACATCTGCTTGGGCAACATGTTTGCTTGAATTGCTGCCGGGTTCTTCCAGGTTCTTCTCCACCTCCAACATCCATAAAGAGCCACTAATGTGAGTGGTTGGTATTTGTGTACTGCATTGCAGGATATATTGTTGCTTTATAAGCAACATTAAAAATGAATTAATATTGGCATCCTTAGGTTAGACCATCACTATCTGATCAGCTGGGCTCTGACACCCTGTACCCCCATTGATCAGTTGTTCTGCAGTAGCTCCAGTGCAAGAACTTGGGGCCGAAACTACACGGCTGTATCTTTCTACTACCTCGCTATCCTAAGAACGCCTACTTTTACAGCCTCTCCAAAATCCACAAATGCCTCAATCCCCTTAAAAGCAGGCCTATTGTCTCAGGGATTGGATACTATCTTATGTCCATTTGTAGTGTATCTACCATCACATACAAGAGACACTATTGAGGTACTGAATAGGCTTAATGGACTGGTATTTGACGAAGGAACTACAGTATGCTGGCAAGTCTCAACGTTGAGGCTTTGTACAGCTCCATACCACACCATCTGGGCAAGGCCAAAGAATAATTTCTAGGTCAAAGGGGGGTCACTGTGTGCCACACAGCAAGTATATACTTACCCTCCTAGATTTCATCTTGGAACATAATGTGTTCTTCAATGAAACTCTTCCGCCAGCTCAGGGGGGGGGGCTACGGGGAGTCCCTGTGCCCCAACTTGGAAACCTCTCCCTGGGGTGGTGGAAGAAGCACATAGTCTTTGTAGACCAACTAGAAGAGTGGGTATCTTATATCCATCTCTGGTTGAGATACATAGATGATATATTGATTATTTGGAAGGGTATAAGGCACAATTTAATGGATTTGTGGAGAGACTCAATGTCAATGAGATGGGCCTATTCTTCACATCCACAATCCTTCAGTGTGAAATGACCTTCCTGGATCTGTCCATCAGTAAAAACACAGATGGGAGCCTGAGGACCAGAATGTATCATAAACCTACGGCCAATAATCTCCTCAGATGGGAGAGATGACAACCTGGAGCACTCTTCAAGGGGATTCCGAAAGAGCAAGTAGGAATTGCTCTGACAGTCCAATTTTAAATCTGCTGCAGATGATCTTAGGGGCAGATTTTGGACCAGAAGTTACCTGGACCAGGTACTCAATAGTGCTTATCATCATCATACACATTACAGTGACCGGGATACCCTTCTTACCCCTAAGGGACCTAGTGAGGGTGGTGATACCCTGAGGATAATGGGTACCTTCCATTCTGGCCATAAAGAAGTAAGGGAGATCCTCTCTAGATATTGGTGTGTCCTCAAGACAGACCCAGATGTAGGAAAAGTATTGCGATCTATCAGTGTTGGTTGTGCTTGCACACAATAACAAAAACCACTAGCCTATGTATGCTCCTATGGTCCCGGACACCAGTGAGGCCTGAGATTTTTCCTATAATGTGCAAGCACGGCCATCACTGATGGATTGCAGGGTGGTCGTGACCATGGATACCATGAATAGCTGATGTCATCAGACCCCGCTGATCAGATATTGATGGCCTATCCTGAGGATAGGCCTTTACTTGTAAATAGCTGGAGAACCCCATTAAGAAATAAGCAAGTTATTTGGAGGGGGTTCGGGACAATAGATTATAATTTATTTTTGGTTATTTTAACATATGCAAAAGGTTTTATTTACCCAGAGCCCTTTTGGCATATACTGGGGTAGTATGCAGCACACTTTTTTGCAATGTATGAAAAAGCGTAGTAACTATGCAAATCCATCCAGAAGTATACAGTATAGTATAATATCTAGTTGAGTTTTTTTTTTTTTACATTTGGGTCCTATGAGCCTCATAAAATAATGCTATAATACTTTGTAAGGCCTCATGCACACGACTGTATTTTTGGTCTGTGTCAAATCTGCAATTTTTGTGGATCGCAAGTGGACTCATTAGTTTCTACAAGGAATGTCATCCGTGTGATCTGTGTGCTATGCGCATCCATGTGGCCATTACGTAAATTATAGCACATGTCATATTTTTGTCTGGTTTGCGAACAAGAGCAGCCAATTCTATCATTGGGACGGAGGAAAGTGTGGGATGCACACGGCCTGTATCCGTATTTAGCGGATCCGCCGTTTGTGGACCACAACATACCTACGGTCATGTGCATGTAGCCTAATACTGATGTCTTCCTATGTGGCAGGTGGGCCCCCTTGAGCACCAGGACCCGGGGGTAATGCTTCTTCTGCACTCCCTATAGCTACTCCCTTCTGTAGGTCTCAGTCTATCAGTGAATTGGATCATGCAGGGTTAAAATGCACTTCCAGCTCTACTACATAAAGTAATTTCCCAGTTAAACAATGAGTGGGAATTATCGCTGTAATTGGGTAACTGTCTTCTAATTCCGAGCTTGCGAACTGGCAGTTCTTCTTTTATGTCATCTGTGGGAATAAGATCTTAAGGAATTCATTCATAAGCTCCCATAATGCAGTCATTTAACGCTGCACCTTGAATATGGCATTCCAGCTCGCCGTGCTAGTGCCCCTCCATGAATAGGGTCCTGTAACTTAACTCTCTGCATTTCTAGAATGAAAGAAAAGTCTCTTGTACTAGATGGTTACATGAAACTCAAGCAAGTACTTTTCTGTGTACGTACAGTAGGTAGTACAAAATAAACTTACCACTCTAGTACATTAGTATTTATTCACGTAGAGGTCAAAACTGTTGGAGAATATTAACTATTTAGCTGTCATCTATAAAATATGCTACAAATGCTAGGGATGTCATTTTTTTCTTCTCTTTCACATAGCTGAACGTTTCATATTTGTAGAAGAGGTGTAGATAATGTTTGATGGTCCTTAGTGCTGAAGAACATCTTGTTCACCCTGCCTTCATGGTGGCCTAAGGAAATGGTAATATCTCTTTTGGTCTAGGGTAGCTATAAGGTTAATGATACCACCAATCCTGGTGGTCTAGGGCAGTGAAGGAGGTTACATAGTAACATAGTAACATAGTTTATAAGGCCGAAAAAAGACATCTGTCCATCCAGTTCGACCTGTTTTCCTACAAGTTGATCCAGAGGAAGGCAAAAAACCCCTGTGAGGTAGAAGCCAATTTTCCCCACTTTACGGGAAAAAAATTCCCGACTCCAATCAGACATCAGAATAGCTCCCTGGATTAACGACCCCTCTCTAGTAACTATAACCTGTAATATTATTACCCTCCAGAAATACATCCAGGCCCTTCTTGAACTCTCTTAGTGAACTTACCATCACCACCTCCTCAGGCAGAGAGTTCCATAGTCTTACTGCTCTTACCGTAAAGAATCCTCTTCTATGTTTATGTACAAACCTTCTTTCCTCCAGACGCAGAGGATGTCCCCTCGTCACAGTCACAGTCCTGGGGATAAATAGATGATGGGAGAGATCTCTGTACTGACCCCTGATATATTTATATATAGTTATTACATCTCCCCTCAGTCGTCTTATTTCTAAAGTGAATAACCCTAATTTTGGGTAATAATCTTTCTGGGTACTGTAGTCCACCCATTCCAGTTATTACTTTAGTTGCCCTCCTCTGAACCCTCTCCAGCTCTGCTATGTCTGCCTTGTTCACAGGAGCCCAGAACTGTACACAGTACTCCATGTGTGGTCTGACTAGTGATTTGTAAAGTGGCAGGACTATGTTCTCATCACGGGCATCTATGCCTCTTGATGCAACCCATTATCTCATTGGCCTTGGCAGCAGCTGTCTGACACTGGTTTCTGCAGCTTAGTTTGCTGTTCACTAAAATTCCTAGGTCCTTTTCCATGTCAGAGTTACCCAATATTTTACCATTTAGTATGTATTGGTGACTTGCATTATTCCTTCCCATATGCATAACCTTACATTTGTCAGTGTTAAACCTCATCTGCCACTTCTCTGCCCAAGGTTAAAACAATATCCTTGGTTAGATATGGTGTTGAAGTGGTCAGTGCTTACAACCCTTGAGCCTGGAGCACTGAATGAACCTCTGCCACCATCCTTGAAGGTCTGGACTGACAGTTTCATATCTGAAAAAGAATGCTTATGGGTCCTACTGAAAAGGGTCAGCATGCCCACAGCCTCCCTGTTTCTACAGGGGTGAAGGGACAATGGTAATAGCTCTGGTTGAATATGGTAGTTTTACAGTTAATTGTGACAACCCAGGTAAAGGGACAATGGTAATATTTCTGGTGGACTAGGGAAGTTTTAAGGTTAATGGTGACAACATGGTGGTCTAGGGCAGTGAAGGTGGTTAATACCAACATCCCTTTTTGACTATTGTGTTGTTGAAATGATGAATGTTTACTACGATTGAAGCTGGAGCGTTGAAAGGTCCAATACCATTATCCATGGTGGTTGCAGGTATTTAAGTGGTCAGTGTCAATAACACTGGTTATATGGAGCTATGAAGCAATCAGTGAAAACATCTCTGGAGCTTAAGGTATTGTAGTAGTAAGTGCCATCTTCATGATGAATTAGCGCATTAAAGGGCTCAGTAGCCACATCTCTGGATTATAAAGGTGTCAGTGACATCATCTCTGGGGTCTAAGTCATTGAAATAGTAAGTGTCATCATCCTTGGTGGTGTTGGATGTTGGAATGGTCAATGCCAACATATCTTGATGGTAGTGGGTGTTCAAGTGATCAATAACAAAATCTCTTGTGTCTTAGGCATTGATCTAGTAAGGTTCATCATCCGTGGTGGTCTAGGATATTGAAGTGGTCAGTACTAACATCCTTGGTAGTCTAGGGTATCATAAAATCTAGTGTTATCCCCTGATAAGGTGTTGAACATTAAATCTCATGTTTCTTCTTCTTTCGACTGTGATTGAATAGCTGCATCGTTCCTGGAGGGGTTGGAGGGGTTCAAGGAGCTTATATGAGTGCTTTTTACCCATGAGCAGAAAGTTTTTCAGCTGCATGTCTCTTTAGGACCCGGTCACAATGGGATACAATTGATGCTGATGTGACTGAACTACGATAAGTGTTACTGCTGGATTCCCAAGACAGTGGTGATATTTATTCACTCTCTAAACTCCAAATGGTCACTAAATGTAAGTACCTGGGGGTAAATGTATCCAAGCATTTATCCAATTATGAACGATTAAACTTGTCTCCGATCCTCACTAAATTTAAAAGGAATTTTTGTATCTTCTACATAGAGTATATCGGACTTCAGTGGTGATGTTACAGATGGGATATACTGTAGGATGGATGATCTTTGTCCCAGATATGGGGCTTCACAGGCAGATTTAATACTCTTAATGTGGAACTGCCCAAGGCTAAGGATATATTGGTTGGATGCCATAATCTACTGAAGATGGTATTTCAGATTACATTGGATTTTAACTTTCTGATATATCTTCTTGCAGGAGCGTAGGTATAGGGGAAGCAGGGGAAGCGGCTGCTTTGGGGCCCGAACTCAGAAGGGGCTCAACCAGGAAGAGGACTTAATTGTCATGGCCTCCTCAACAGTATTATACAATGACATTATACATATGTAGGAAATCAATGGAACGACTGCTGGGCTTCATCTAAGAGAACAATCTAGACTAGGCACAGGAGTTGAGGTTGAACAGGAAGAGCAGGTTGCAAAAAAAGTTGCAGGGGTGGGCCCTTTCAAAAAATTGCTGTGGGGCTCAGTTATTTCTAGTTAAGCAACTGTCTTCTTGGTTATGTGGATGAGATACTTGTGATGGTGGGTCATCGGCTATCTATTCTGCGCCTTTTATACCAAGCTCGTAAGTTCATTGCTTTCTACTGGATAGATCCTGATCCGCCCTCAAAACAAGAATTTATTTCTTGGGTTAATCTATTGATTAGGCTTGAGAAATTTGTATATTTAAAATGGGGAAGTGTTAACAAATTTGAGGATATTTGGGATAAATGGATTGACACACCAGGCTTTGTACCTTTAAAATTACTAAGAGATCGTTCATTACTCTCTTAGGGGCACATTTATGAAGACTGGCGTGGATTGTCGAACTTACAGTATGTAGAGGCACCAGCCCAGGGGCGGATTGGCCATAGACCTTACAGGGTAATTTTTCCAGGGCCACTTTAAGTTCCCAGTCCGCCCCTGCCCCAGCCTCTACATAACTTTGACATATTCACTGCCGATTCTAAATGTAAGACAGCTTCCTTTCTGTCTTACTTTGAAACCATTTTCTACGCCTAGGTCCATCCCCTTCCGCATCCTCACCACGTCCCTTTGTTAGACCTGCTGTAATCGGGGAAAAAGATGCAGATTCGGTCGCAACAGGGGCTGCGAAAGAATCTGCGCCAGATATACGCCACAAAAGTAGAGTACATTTGTTTGTAAATGACCCCATTAATCTTTTAAGTTGACGAGTGAACGGTACATGGCAGATGGTCTTTTTATATTTATATTCCTGTGTATTTCTAATACAAACCACATTATTGCTATATATCTAGATATTTTTTATATCCATGTGGCCAAATAGGCTTCTTAAATTTTCATATGAAGCTACTGCTGCAGATGTTGAGATTTCTCTCCTAAGGGAGGTAACAGAAACATCGGAAATCTTCCCGTTTTAACAGAGAAAATCAGGAAGATGTCTTCCTAATTTGTTTGGGTGTTTTTGGATATTGATTTTGTATAACAAATTTATTACAAATATTTGAGTAAAAATATAAAAAAGGCATTTTGTGCCACTTTCGGTAGTCAGGAGGACTAATTTGGTTGAAATTATTTAGATGTCTCATAGGTATGTCTACAAGGTGAAACAGCTTTTCTGGGGCCTAATATGGTGTATTGGATTTGCTTGTGTACGATTAGACATTTTTTAAAGAACTAAGGTTGATGGAGCACCAACCCTCTCAGCATCTGTGAGGCTGGGATGGTGACAACAGGTACCCTCACAAAAATCTGATGTTGTGCCACCTGTAGATTGAGAAACTACAGTATATGAAGCTTTGGAAGCAGATAAGTTCAAACTGTTCGCTAACCAATTCCTTACCCTTGTGTTGATTTATAAAGTGTTATGGATAGTTAGAGAGCTTCAGTCCATAAAGGGCGCCACTCAATACACCTTGCTATGCAACACCCCATAGTTGCATAAAATCTAACTGCCGGAGGGTATGGACAGGTGGAGAAGGGAATTACGAGATTGGAACAAGTGGTGGAGGATGGCTCTCTTAAGATCTTTTTACTAGTGTTGATCGAGCACCGCGATGCTTGGGTGCTCTGACCGAACACTGGGTGGTGCTCGAGTGCTCGGCCGAGCACCCGAGTATAATGGAAGTCAATGGGAGAACCCGAGCACTAAACAAGGCACCCTCTGCTCTGAAGAGGGGAGGATGTCTGGTTCAAAGGGTCAGTTGAGAAAATGGTGGAAACACCACTGAAATGGTTTGGGAACAGAATTGGGAGAGTGTCTGGATGCATCTTGGACACCGAAGTCACTGCTGGGAACGATGTTATCCGAGTATTACGCCACTTTTACGGAATGACAAGAATACCCCCAACCAAATATAACATCGATTTTAGAGGAAATATTGTTAGGAAACATATATTTACTTGTATATAAAGCGCAAGTAGCAGCAGGCCCTCACCCCTAATGTTTTACACGGTCAGATCAGCAACAGGCACTCGCCCCTAATGTTTTACATTGTCAGCTCAGCAGCAGGCACTCGCCCCTAATGTTTTAGACGGTCAGATCAGCAGTAGGCACTCGCCCCTAATGTTTTTTGAGTGTCAGCAGCACTGAAGGTCAACTTGTCAGGAGGAGGACCAGAGTGAAGAAGTGGAAGAAGAGGTGGTAGACGATGAAATCACTGGCCCAACATGGCAAAGTCGCAAGCTGAGCGAGGACAGCAGTACAGAGGGGGAGGGACCCTCAGCACCGCAACAGGCTGGAAGAGGCAGTGGGGTGGCAAAAGGGAGAAGGCATTAAAATAATTGTCATTTGCAACCTGTGCCGTACCAGAATGAGCAGGGGCATGAACACTAGCCACCTGTCCACCACTAGCATGATCCTCATGGCAGCAAAGCACCCTAATAGGTGGGCCAAACGCCTGGATCCACAATCGGTGTCTGCGGGTCACACCACTGCCTCCTCTTCCCTGTGTTACATGCTAGCCAAGACACAGGCCCAGATGCCTCCAGCCCTGCACCTGGACCCTCACAAGCACCATCAGCGAGCACATCCAATTCTGTGTCCCAGCGCAGCGTACAGATGTCCATACCCCAGACCTTTGAACAAAAGCGCAAATACCCAGCCACCCACCCACAGGCCATAGCACTAAATGCACAGCTTTGCAAATTGCTGGCACTGGAAATGTTGCCGTTTAGGCTTGTGGACACTGAGGCTTTTCGCAGTCTGATGGCGGCTGTCCCTCGTTACTCAGTACCTAGCCACCACTATTATTGCCTGTGTGCCGTCACCGCCTTACACCAGCATGTGTCCCGTAACATAACCCGTGCCCTGACCAACGCAGTTACTGGGACGGTCCACTTAACGACTGACACATGGACAAGTGCTTTTGGCCAGGGACGCTACATTTCCCTGACGGCACACCGGGTGAATGTTGTGGAGACTGGGAGCGAGTTGTACCCTGGGATGACACAAAGGATTGCTGGCCCTACTTCCATCAGGATTTCCGCCACCACCTACATTAGCGGCTGCAACCTCTCCTTCTCCTCCTCCACTTCCACCTAGGAATTCTCATCTTGCAGCACCAATCAGCCATCAGTCAGTAGCTGGAAGCAGTGTAGCACAGCAGTGGGGAAGCGGCAACAGGCTGTGCTGAAACGTATTTGTTAGGTGACAAACAACACACCACCACAGAGCTGTGGCAGTGTATAAGGGACCAAGCGGAACTGTGGCTCTCGCCACTCAACCTACAGCCAGGCATGGTTGTGTCTGATAACGGCCGCAACTTGGTGGCGGCTTTGGAGCTCGGCCTAGGCCTGGAAACTAAGGAAGGAAGATGGACACCTCCTAAAGGAAACCCTGACTCTAATGCTGACTTACTACCAGTATGAACAGGCCTCAAATGTAGGTGAGTTCAAATACAGGAATCTAAACCAAACTGACCCTATAGGACCCTGGAACAAATGACAGGAATGAGTCTACCTGTTCCTCCAACAAGAGCCCATTTCCGAAAGTCACCTACAGCTTCCGCCAGTCTGGCAACGCTGCACCAGCACTTACACTTGCCAGCTCACTAACTGCTGTGCGACCTGAGCACGCGCTGGAATTCCACCTTCCACATGTTGGGCAGGCTTTGTGAGCAGCAGAGATCAGTAGAGAAATACCAGCTGCAACACGGTCGGCGCCTTTCCAGTTGCTCACAATAAAGGTGGGCGGCTCTGCATGTGGAAAAGGTTCTGATAAGCAGCCTAGTGTCACAAGGAGGGAAAAGTTTTTGAAAATGGTAAAGGAGTACCTAGCTGACCATGTCAACGTCCTCAGCGATCCCTCTGTGCCTTATTATTATTGGGTGTCTAAGCTGGACACGTGGCACGAATTGGCACTCTACGCCTTGGAGGTGCTGGCCTGCCCTGCCGCCAGAGTTTTGTCGGAGCGGGTATTTAGTGCTGCTGGGGGCATAATAACTGCTAAGCGCATCCACCTGTCAACTGAAAATGCTGACAGGTTGACGCTAATCAAAATGAACAAGGCCTGGATTGCCCCTGACTTCGCTACCCCACCAGAGGAAAACGGCTGAACATAAAGGAACTTTAAATGTGGCTTTTAAGGTGTATTGAATACACTGTATTTCCATGAACCCCTTCCTCTTCTCGTCCTCTTCCTCCATCATATTAAAATGCTTATTAGGCTACCTTCGCCTTTAAATATTTAAGAGGTTCACCAGCAGGCCCTCACCCCTAATTTTTTAACCTAAAAAATTAACCTCACTCTGATCCTCCTCCTGACATGTTGACTTAACAAGAACCTGTCTTGCACCGCCCTGCAAACTGGGACATGAAGATAGTTTTGAATGAGTTTTGGATGACTTTGTTTCTTGTGCTCTGCTGGCAGACACTGTTTCACTGCGGCCAGAGCCATAGCCTCTGCGTGCACCATCAGCAGCATGCCCACTTCCCTGTCTCTTAATGTTCGCCTTGCGCATATGAAATGGTATATATGCAAGTTTGTCAAAAGTGCAGTTGCGCAGATTTTTTTTAGTGTATGAGCAGAAAAATTTCAACGAATGTCAGAAATATTTAGAAATATTTTCTGCCGTTATTCATATAATGTATAACATTTGCGCAAGGAGGCACAGATAGTGTAGGGATAGGATTTGGCTAGGCAGGGCTAGTTGTTGTGTTGAAAAGACACAAAAGTCCTTTTAAGGACTATTGTTATATCTGGCTGCAGTATTTTTATTCTTGATGGTCAAAATTTGCTCAAGTTTGCCTAATCTTAACACCAGCTCCGCAGCGTGTGCAGTACAATGTTTGTTTCTCCTATATACCTGACATTTGTTGCGTTTTTTTTCTGCCGCTAATCACGGCGACATTACATGTGGAGTACAATGTTTGTTTCTCCTATATACCTGACATTGTTTTTTTTCTGCCGCTAATCACGGCGACATTAGTAATGTCGCCTTGAATAGTGGCAGAAAAAAATACACCGGATTTCAGATATTTGGGATACACAAATGTTAGGCAGCAGACGCTGCAAAGGTGGTGTTAAGGTCAGGCTACCTTGCGCAATTTTTAACCCACCACAAAAATAATATATTGCAGCCAGATATAATATCCCTTAAAGGGGCTTTTCAACAGAACAACTAGCCCTGCCTAGCCAATTTCTATCCCTACACTATCTGTCCCTCCTTGCGCAAACTTTATATAGCAGACGCAGCACAGGTAATGTCGCCTTGATTAACGGCAGAAAAAATAGCAACGGATGTCAGGTATATAGACTACAGACACGTTATAATGCATGCGCTGTGCAGGTGGTGTTAGCGTCAGGCAAACTTGCGTTCTTTTTGCCCCAAGAGAAAAAAATAAATTGCAGCCAGATATAACAATAGACTTTTGTGTCTTTTTAACAGAACAACTAGTCCTGCCTAGCCAAATCCTATCCCTACACTATTTGTGCCTCCTTGCGCAAACGTTATACAGCAGGTGCAGATGAGGTACTGTCGGCTTGATTAGCGGCAGAAAAAATAGCAACGGATATCATGTATATAGGATACAGAAAGTATTAGAATGCCACCTTAACACCCCCCCCAAAAAAAAAATATTGTAGCCAGATATCACAATAGCCCTTAAAGGGCTTTTGGGTCTTTTCAACTGAAAATCTAGCCCTGCCTAGCCAATTTCTCTCTCTACACTATCTGTCCCTCCTATATAGCACCCGATGACGCGTTCCCGGCCAGCCAATCACTGTAATGCCAGTAGCCAAGATGGCTACGGCATTACAGAAATGCCAGTACCTCCCTGCACGCTAATTGGTTAATTAGCGTGCGGTGAGGGGACTCGAGCATGGCGTGCGGGGAGGGGACTCGAGCACGGCCAAACACCACGTGGTCCTGAGCACCGCAATGCTCAACTGAATATCATATTCGGCCGAGCATGCTGGCTCATGACTACTTTTTACACATTCAGATTGCAATTGATATACCCAAGTCTGTCTTTTAGAAATACTTACAGTTGAGACATGGTTTTGAGGTGGATCACAGCCATAGTAGTGGGAGCATGAAGGCATTTTACAAAGTGGTGTGCTCAATTGGAGGTATTTTCAAGAGTCATACTTGACCAGTTCAATACCCTACATGACCAGGGATGATGGCACTTGCTATCTAATAAGATAACCGACTACCATCAGGGAGAAGTTAGATAAAGAGTATAGGGCCATTGGAAGAACCAGTGGCAGGAAATTCTTAAGAAGGTGGACAGTTGACTCAACTGTAGAATCTCACAATAGAGTCTACAAGACTCCCGAATTCTTACTTGATATAGGCGCAACACCTGATTCAGCATGTCCATATAAAGCCGATATGGCCAGTTTAAAACACATGATGTGTTTGTGTCCAGAGGGATTTTGGTGCCATTTTTTAGATATAGTTAATAGGATGTACTTGATTAATGAGGTGTTGTCTCCTTCTGTGTTTTGAAATGTGTGGAGGACTTGATGACCATGGAGCTCCATAAAATTAGAGCAGCAAAATTGCTCTTCATGGCTTGTGAATTATTTGTGCAGCATTCCCAAGATGAAGAATGCCTGATTATACCAGAGTTTGCAACTAAAATATAGCTGGCTGATGAATTTGGAAAGGGTGATTTATAGGAAAAGAGGAACCACTGCCAAGTTTGAAAAAGTGTGGGCTCTATGGACTGGCATCTAGAGAATTAAAGGATTTGTATCACTAATATAAATGTATCCCGCTCAACAGATATTGCTTGTATATCACATTCCCAAAATACCGCCATTTATCAAAACTGCCTTATTCTAAAGTTATTAGCTTTCTATTGTACCCTGTGGCTAATCTGTTTTGGTTTTCAATTGCTGTTGATTACGTCTTGCATCAGAGTCTTGTAACATAGGACATAGGAAGTGTCATTGGTAACAACAAGGGACATAGTGTCACATGATCTGCTGATGTCAGGACACATCTCACTGCCCTAAGACATGATGAAACAGCAGAGACATGACAAACCAGGAAGTAGGATTCAAGCATGGGGGATAAGAGAAAACTGCAAATGAGGTAAATTTATTTTAAAAAAAAACTCCAAATAGGAAGTTGATAAAAATATACTTCAGTATGAAAGTAGTTTATGGCACAACCTCTTTAATACAATCTTCTCTTGGTCTCAAGAGGGGCTGATTAAGTAATATTAAAGTGGTGGCAGACTTGGGCTCTGCATTCAAAATGTTCTTTTATTAAAAATAGGATGTAGACTCTACTGTACTTACATCTTTAAAGATGGATGCCCCATGAATTTGCATTATGTTTCAGGTCACCTTAATTTCTAGACCCATTCTGCATACCAGCTACGTGACAGAAACATTTCGCCAATGAACATGGTTACATAACATGATGGTCTTCTTTACTTGATAAGCTCAGTGCATTTTTTAGGATGTTGGAGTCAGAGGGAGTCTTTAGGGTGGGGAGTGGTTGGGGTTTTGTTTTATTGTTTTTTCTTTGTTTTTTTGTAAACCAAAAATGTCCTTCTGATTCAAGAAAAAAAAAATCACTAACTGGGGAATGAACAGAAAATGTACATGTTGACCTCCTTGTAATCCAAGATGGCAACTCTGCTTCTTAGACTACCTACTGTGCATCTGTAGTTCTAGCTAGCGCCAGCTTATCCAGCTCTGTTCTTGGTTTTACTGGCACTGCTTACTTGAGCAGTGTTGTCCAATCTTAGGGCAGCAGGGAGTGTCTTGCACTACCGACAGGTGATCTGAGAACTTGTGACCTTATCGGATGACAGAAAAGAAGTCCAGGGATTGGTGGATTTGTAGCTGTAAGTATTCTGTTGATTCTTAAGTTAACCCTTAGATGACCCCGCCGTACAGGTATGGCAAAAATTGTCTGCCAAACATGAGCACAGCGGACTCAATGCCAATACCAACAATGCCAATCGCAGATATTTAACCCTTCAGATGCTGTGGTTAAATTTTCCGTAGCATCTGAAGGCTGAAAACATGGAAGGGCTCTCCTTAGTGATGATCGGGGGAGCCGTTCATTCCCTGTAGCAGCCTCGGACCACTTGACTGATCCAAAGCTGCTGCAGCTATGATCTTATGGAGACGCTGCCTGGCCTTCATAGGAGCATTCTGAAATTATCATAGACTTCAATCCTAATGCATTGGAGTCTATGACAGAAGCAATCTGTTGACCGCATGTGCAAGTTCTCTAGGAACTATTAAAATGTGTTTAAAAAAAAAGTTTTCAAAAATATGAAAAAATATAAAAACTTAAATCACCCTTTTCCCCCCTAAAATTAAAATAATTAAAATTAACAATTAAAAAAATAAACTTCATTGTACCCAAAAAGGCCCATACTAAAATATGTATAAAATATGTATCCCATATGGTGAACAACATAATGGAAAAACATCAAACTGGCCGATATGGCATTTTTTCATCACTTCACCACCTCCACCACAGATCGCCCTCCATAGCTGTAATTGTACTTACCCAGAGAATGAAGGTGACAGGTCAGTTTTACCGCGTAGGGAACGCTGTGATAATAACTTTGGAAAGCTTTTACTTATCCAAGCCATTCTGAGATTGTTTTCTTGTGACACAATATACTTCAAACCAGTGGTAAATTTGAGTCGATATATTTCACCTATATTTATTAAAAAAATCCCAAATTTATAAAAAATTCACAATTTTCTAAATTTGAATTTCTCCACTTAGACAGATAGTAATGCCTCATCAAATAGTTATTGGTCATCATTTCCCATATATCTACTGTCACGCGAGGTCGGCGTCGCGCTCCCTCTGCACGACATCGCCGGACCTCTCCGCCCCCCTAGAGACGAGCAATAGGGAATTGAAGTGCTGGTCTTGTCAGCCAGCACTTCATGAGTTAATTCTCTGTTTGGGTTTAGCCATGTGGTGCTGATCACACCACATGGCTACTTTATATATTGTTTGGACAGCTTGCTCCGCCTCAGGTCATGTGATGCTGGCCACATCACATGATCCTGGGCGGGCTATTTAAAGATGGCAACTGCCTCACTCAGATGCCTGTGATTAGTCTTCTGAGATCAGTGCTGTGTGTTGGACCTTGCTGTTGATTATTGGTATATTGGATTTTGGCTTCGGACTTAGACTACGCTTTTGTGATTCCCCTCGGTATTTGACGTGACCTCCTGTTCTTGACTTGGCTTGCTGACTATTCTGCTATTGTGTTTGTTCTGTCTGTGTTCGTCTTTCTCTGTGTTCCCTTCCCTTCCCTGTGCACGTACTCAGCATAGGGACTGTCTCCAAGTTACGGTTTTGCCGCCTAGGGCATCTACTGTAAGTAGGCAGGGAAAGAGGTGGGGTTCAGACAGGGCACACTATCCCTTGTTTCCCTGTCGTGACATCTACTTTATGTTGACATCATTTTTTAAATATCATTTTATTTTTTTAGGACGTTAGAAGGCTTAGAATTTTAGAAGCAATTTTTTAAATTTTCAAGAAAATTTCCCAAACCATTTTTTAAGCACCAATTCAGTTATAAAGTGATTTTGAGGGGCTTGCGTAATGGAAACCACCCATAAGTGACCGTTTGATATTACACTTTTTGTGAGGCAATGTGACCAGAAAATGGCTGTTTTGGCCTATTTTTATTTATTTATTATTACATCTGTATTGTAATGCATTGGCTGTAAGTGTATTACACAATGTAATATGGGGATGAAGAGGAAGCAAGCTTCCTCCACACACATTGCACATGCCGTGGTCAGCGCTGACCACAGCACAGCTAGGGTTAATGCGTCGGCATCTGTGTTTTCACCGATGCCGGCGCATACAGTAAGGGCATGGCTAACAGGAACAGCCGGACCCCTACTGTTGATCGGGCGGGTGCACCCGCCTAATCAACGTGCCATAGCAGTACCGCGCTGGGAGGCAAGTCACTTCCCGCAGCGCCGTACTATTACGGTGCTGGCCGGGAAGGGGTTAAATGGTACCATTAGAAAGTACAACTTGTCATGCAAAAAACAAGCCTCATACGGCAATGTGAAAGGAAAAATTAAAAAAAAGTTATGGCTCCATGTAAAATACAGAAATGAAAAAACAAAAAATCCTCCGGGGCTTTAATGTATTTTTTTCTTTGAACTAGAGGGTCCCTTTAATAAAAAAAAAATAAATAAAAAATGGTGCTGACATGCATCTCATTCACTGGGTGGTTATAAAACTTTCAGTTCTACAGAAGGATCTCTGGGAGGTGTAGAGTCTTCCGTACTTGCAGAACATTCACCTGATGCTTTGTTTGTTACTGCCATCTTTCATTACAGTGCCCCATCGTATATTCTATACCCCAGTGAATTAATGTTGATGGGTGTATGCAAATATCCAGCGCTTTACTCAGATTCACCGATGTTTGCGTGCTGTTAGTACGAATATGAAGAATGTCTTCAATTCTCTCTCATTCTACACACCGAGACCAGGTAATGAGATGCAAACACACACATCACTTTCCATAGAGGAGCTCTACCAGAACGTTAGCATTTGACTTGACATAATTTGACTTCCATATTAGGGAAGCAAATAATGAGAAATTGTCTACCACAGACCGATGACCTCAACCTCTTACTGGAGCAGTCCTTCTAAAGAAGCTCTCCACTGTGAGGAATCCCTACTTGTTAGAAGGGTCACTTGACAAGAAGCTGATCACAATGGGGGAGATTTATCAAGAGTAGCATGTGGTACGCTGATCTTGATATCTGCCCTGCTGCTGGAGAATGCACTTAATTTATGACCAGTCACAGGCAGGGCTGATTCTAGCTTTTCTGCTGCCTGAGGCAAAAATTTAAATCGCGCCCCCCTCCCATTAAAAAAATAGTATGAAAGCCAAGTATCCACCAAAGTCCAAGACTGTCCTGCCAGATCTGGGGAAGTACAAGTATAGATAATATTATTGATATCACCTGCAGTCCTATGTAACACCACAGATAACACTAGTGCTGATAATGTGGTAGTGTTACCTGCAGTCCTATGTACAACCACAGATAACACTAGTGTAGATCATGTGGTAGTTTTACATGCAGTCCTATGTAAAACCACAGATAACACTAGTGTAGATCATGTGGACCTGCGTCCTTAGTGTGCCTCCCTGTGCCTCTCCCATGGACTCCATGCTGGCGGCGCTGCCTCCTCTTCCGTCTTCTTCTTGCCCCCACAGAACGTTCTGATGCAGCTGCGTCAAGACATAGGAACACTGTGGGCATGGTGATGGTGACAAACACACAGGGACAGACATACAGAGGGATAGACATATCTGTGCCCCTTTCATAGTGGAAATACCCTCTTTGTGCCCCTCTGTGGCCCCTTCACAGTAGTAATGCGCACTCTGTGCCCCAATAATAGTTAAGCCTTCTTTGTGCCCCCTTCACAGTAGTAATGCCCATTGTGCCCTCTTTATAGTGGTAATGCCTATTGTGCCTCCTTCACAGTAGTAAAGCCCTCTGTGCCCGCTTTATTGTAGCAATGCCCTCTGTGCCCCCTTTATAGTAGTAATGCCCTCTGTGCCCCTTTATAGTAGCAATTCCCTCTGTGCCCCTTTATAGTAGCAATGCCCTCTGTGCCCCTTTATAGTAGTAATCGACTTTGTGCTCCTTTTTAGTAGTAATGCCCTTTGTACCCCTTTATGGTAGTAATGCCCTTTGTACCCTTTTATGGTAGTAATCCCCTCTTTGCCCCTTTATGGTAGTAATGCCCTCTGTTCCCCCTTTGTAGTAGTAATGTCCTTTATTCCCCCTTTGTAGTAGTAATGCCCACTGTGCCCCCATTATGGTAGTAATGCCCACTGTCCCCCTTTGTAATAGTAATGCCCTCTGTGTCCCCCTTTGTAGTAGTAATGCCCACTGTGCCCCCCTTATGGTAATAATGCCCACTGTGCCTCCTTTATAATAGTAATGCCCACTGTGCCCCCTTTGTAATAGTAATGCCCACTGTGTCCCTTTTTTAGTATTAATGCCCTCTCCTCTGGTGCCCCCTTTGTAGTAGACATGCCACCTGTGCCTTCTCTGTGTTAAAAAAAAAAAAAACACAACACCTACTCACCTTGTCCCGCTCCTGAAGTCCTCTCTTCCCTGCACACATAGATCTCTCTGCAGCACTGTGTGGGCGGAGCTTATGCAGATTTCCGGGCTGCAGGCTCTGCCCACACATGTCGGCAGCGCGATCCCTGCGTGGAGGCTGAATGATGGAGTCTCTCTGCTTCACCATTCAGAGGGCCGCTGGCCTGAAGGGAGGGAGTGCAGGGAGCTGAGAGGTAAGTGACAGGCCCGCAGATCCATGCGCTCCGGGAGGGGGGGGCATGGGCTGAATGCTCAGCCTAAAGGGAACAAAGGTGGCATCCACCAGCAATGTTTAACTACTGTGTGGATGCCGCCCCCTCAAAAATACAGAAAACTGCCGCCTGAGGCGAGATCCTCATCTCGCCTCATGGCAGAAGCGGCCCTGGGCACAGGCCTTGTCATAAATTAGGCTCATCCTCTGCCGGTCTGTGCACCTAAACTGAATGGCAGTCTTTATTTACAACAGAAAATGCCCTGCCATTGCCGAGCTCCATTCTTGGAAAGTGGTGAGGGTGGGGTAGAAATGGCGTTTGTGACTGAATTTAGTAGGAGTGTTGTTTAAAAAGTTGCAAAATGGTGTAGGGAGATGTTAAATCTGCCCCAAAGTGTCCTCTGCTCGAACTTCCAGTGATCAGTCCTTATTTGTGTCGAAACATGGTGGTCTTGTATTTCAGTGCAGCACCAACATGGCTTGTCCATGTAATGCGGGATAGGTCCTCCAGAGATGCTCTTTATAACCTCTGTCCACTCTGACTAACACACGAGGATCCTAAGCACATGCCTCCTCTATTAAAGGGGTGTCCCATCTCATACATTGGGGGCATATTACTACTTTATGCCTTACAGTTACTATGATCCTCGCCAGTTCTCCCTGGGTGACTCACAGTTGTGTGGAGGCCACACTCTAGTTACCTTGGAGCACTCTCTGGATTTGGTTCTCCTGCCTGATGGTGGATTGGAGTGTCCTTGATGTCTGTGGGTGTTGGGGCTGCAAAGCGGGGTCTCCATAAGAACTACAAAAGGCAAAGCAATGATGAGGCCGGTTTTGCAACAATTCTTGAGTGGCAGATCTTACATAGATTTCAGTTTCCACAGTTTTTACATTTCTAGAGGCTGCAAAGATGGTAGACAGGCCTAGTTGTTTCCTCTCTGAGTAAATCTTCCAATATTTATGTCTTTTCTCTCTCTGATTCAGCCACAAGAGTGCAATACATAGAGGACCTTTCACCTCTCCTGACATTACTGTTGTAATAGCTTCATGCATTCCCCATGTAATAACAATTCTGGAACATCTATTCTTATGTCTCTGTTGTGCCATTCCTTTATTATTTGCACTAGAAGTTATGAATGAATTGCTATTTGTCTTCAGTAAAGGAACAGAGGGGAGGTGACCAGTTGGGGGGGGGGGGTGCCTGCACAGTCTGAACATGACAGCACTGATTGGCTAGAGTCAGTCTGTGCAGGTACACACCCCAACTGGTCACCTCCCCTCTGTTCCTTTACTGAAGACAAATAGCAATTCATGTATAACTTCTAGAGCAAATAATAAAGAAATGGCACAACATAGAGACATGAGAATAGATGTTCCAGAATTGTTAGTACGTGGGGAATGCATGGAACTATTAAAACTGGCATGTCAGGAGTGATGAGAGGTCCTCTTTAAGGGTGAGCGAATCAACTTCGGATGATACACCTGAAATCGATTTTCATAATACTTTGTTTGAATACTGTACGAGGCGAGCGCTCTGTACAGTATTAGAATGTATTGAATCAGATGAGCCGAAGTTATTAGGTACCACTTGGAACTTAACCCAAATTCGGGAAATGTTTTTTTACAGAAGAAATTAATTTATGAAGTTATTACCCGAAGTCTCGCAAGACTTTGTGAAGTAATAACTTCAAAAACCCTGAGTGCTAGGAAAGGAAATTTGGACAAGATCCTTCTACAAGAAGAAACTAAGTGGATTTACAGATTAGATAGTTTGAGTCCAAATGGACTGAATGAAGGATTTACCTTCTCCTCCTTTCTATGATAATAACCTCTGATAATAACCTATGGCAGTTATATATTGTAATAGTGATATACAGTTTATTGTGAGTGTACAAGATCCTCCTCATTTGAGGTTTATTAAATATATTAATTTTAAGTTCAGAGATAGTTACATCTATATCTATATCAAGTTTCCTTAAGTAGTTACATATTACTAGGGTATGGGAGCAATTGGAGGGTGTGTAATTATTCATAATACTTGTGAGAATCGTTATCTGATAACACAGCTCCACAGACTATTCTCATGAGCAAATCCTTTTTATTAATGGTTATGGTACCTACCATATGTCAGTATAAGAGACCATTGTCTACATAGAGCGCTTGATCGGGTCACTCTAAGTATTTGCGCAGGGTGCCAGTGCGCAGCGCCTGCGCAATGATATCGTCTGTGAATTTCTCGCTCTAAGTTTCGGCGCATGCGTGGATGCCGGAATGGAATGATGGTTTGTCCAAGTGTATGCGCAGGGTAAAACGGCGCACGGACGTCACGGGTGTTGTTCGGTAAGTACCTGGACACTGGTGGTTTGTCATTAGGCAAATCCGGAACTCCTTCTGAGTGGATAAGCACCTCCAATCTCTCCCCGATACGTAATGTGAGGCTACAATAGGATAGGACACTTAATACGTCCATTTAGGCTGTTAGCCTATAAATAGTGGATCTTGTAGCGTCTTCTTCAATTCTGCCCAATACCCCTGAGGACGCCAGGTTAGCTGGTGAAACATGTAGGGGGGCAGTGTCAGGTTTTAATTTACTGTTGTTTTTGGAGCTTTAGTTTGCTTAAAAGAAACAAAAGGTTAGCTTGGGATCAGGCAACTAGGTTCCTTAAGGTTTCAATGTGTGTAGTGAATTTAGGTTTGATCTACTCACTTAATGTGAGATTACTGTAGCTGGGCAAGTGCACACCCGGTTCACAGAGGCAATAGGTTACAAGCCGAGCTACCATTAATAACAGGGATTTTAATCAATTGTAGGGATGGCTCACTTTTCATCTTATTTAAATATATAATTAAAAGTTATATTTTATTAATGTCTGGGTCAAGATAGGTTTATAGCCTCGTTAGGCAGCTGATTAAGTTATATGTAATAATTTAAACCTTATCCAGACAGGGTCTGTGTGTGTTTTTTCTACAATAAGTAATAACTTCGGCTCATCAGAGCCAATACATTCTAATACTTTACAGAGCGCTTGCTCCTTACAGTATTCAAACGAAGTATTATGCGAATCAAACTATTCTCCTAGTTCTATGGAGTTCTATTCTCCTAGTTCTATGGAGCTGTATACAGGTTACCTCCAAAGACTTTTTAGCATGCACCTTCTCTAAATGGCTGGTATACTCCAGTATAGTCTCAATTGCTTCCTCAGAGGCTGGTGTAAGGCTTATTTCAAGCTGGCTGGTAATTTCACAAGTCTGCTTTCTGCTTCCACTCGCTTCACAGTTTCAGCTCCCACTGACTACACTTGCAGGTCTAAGCTACTCCCTATGGAGAAGGTATGTAGCAGCCCCACCTACCAACTAGCTGTAAGGCCTGTTAAATCTTTGACAACCCTTTTAACCCTTTTAGCAGTGGGCTAGCAGCACACTGCATACCCACCTTCTTTAAAGTCAGTGACTCTTTCCACATCGTTTTCCCAATGACCTGAAAGGGAAAAAGGGGAACATGCTTGCATATACACATCACATTATAATCCCAGTCATTGTCATATCTCCTCTTCTTCTTTGACCTGAAAAGAAACACAACCATCTGCATAGTAACTGAATATGCAATCATATCAAAGTTGAGAAAGAGGCAGCAAAAAGATATTCCAAGATGATGTTAGGGCAATGGATTTCTCACATGGGGGCACAGTCCATAACAGTACAATAAAAGTCCATTAAAGTGCACTAGAAATACTGCAAGTTTTGGGCTTGTAGAGGCAAAGTCCTAAGTATGTAGTCCAGCTTGGGGTTTAGTAGTTAGTTTTGGGACCACACAATAATTCACAGGGGCCGATGGGTGTAAGTCCATCCCTGGGCATAACTCATGTGTTGCAAAACATTTTCAGAGATCTTTAAGAAAGGCCGACATGGAGAACATAACTTAAACATTGCAGATATAACAGACACAGAGGACTTTGCACATAAAGTCTATCACTGGGTAGATTATTTAAGGGTGGGATTTAACTTGGGTCGTAGGGGAAGGGTGCAACGAGCACAACTTGGAGAGGCGAAAATAATGAGTCATTAAGGGGATTTTCCTAGGGAATGACCACTTGCAGTGGCAAAGGAAATCCATCCCTCAACCAGTCACCGATAATAAGGACCTAGCTGGCCTACTCACATTTTTCAAGTGATGCAGGTTTAACAACCTTGGATGGCTCTGGACCAGGTCTGGGAGCAGCAGCCAGGGAAGACTATGGTGTTCCAATCAGGGAGACCAAACTCCTTGCAATAGAATTGGAAGCAGGTCCCATAGAACCAGTTGCAATAGAGGAGGCAGGAGTGAATTGCTAGTAGGCCTCCAGGTGAGCCTGCTTCTCCTCTGGCATTTCCACGGGTAGACATAAACTGTGCTTGGCCCAGATGGCCTGGCTCACAGTTACTGATCGCACAGTGTGAGCTCGGGTGAAGTAAGCCAGATCCTCCCACAGTACAGCCGCTTCGAGCGTGCATTATATTAGGGTAGCCAAAGCTTCCTGCTCTTGATGAAATTAGGCAGCATAACACAATGTCTATGGTGGTGCAGCAGTAATTCTTCCCACTTTTACAAGCGTTGGCAACTTCTTTTTCCCACCCTTAATGGTGCATAAACTCAATTTGTCTGTGCTTAGTGGTGTGTATAACCCTTGTAGGCTGGTCAGCGTAACCTGCTATAATAAAATAGCCCATTTATTGACCATAAGCAAGCTGATGCACAAAAACTATAGTATTTTAATCCTTGGCACGGCACAAGTACTTGTAAACTCTTGCTGGCATTTACCACCCAGTTTTTCAGCTGCATAAATGTTTCCTCAGTGTAGTAAAGTATCTCATACCACAGTACTCCACAGCAAATAATTTGAAACAAGCTGATTTCTCCTTTCTCCTAATCCAATGGTCCCCAACCTATTTTGCACCAAGGACTGGTTTCCCCAGGGACCAGAGGGAGAGGTGGCGGGGCGGCAAGGGTGCTGGTCGGCACTGACTGATTCACGCAAGGTGCATATTAAAATATCTAAATATAACACAAAATGCCCCTATACAGAGCCCCCCATATAAAATACCCCTTCTTTCTGGCCTCAGTAGATGCCCCCATAGTGCCACCCGATAATGTGCCAGTAAGAAGTGTCCCGATAGTGCCCTCAATAATGTGCCAGTAAGAAGTTCCCCCTTATAGATGCCCCCACAGTGACTCCCAATAATGTACCAGTAAGAAGTGCCCCCATAGATGCCCCCACAGTGCCCCACAATAATGTGCCAGTAAGAAGTGCCCCCAGAGTGCTCCTCTTCTGTATTGTACAAAAAAAATAAAATAAACACATACTTACCTCCTTACAGCCTTACATCAGGCTGGCAGCGATGCGATGCAGGCCTCTTCCGGCCTGTGTCCTGTGCTGTATGGCTCAGGCGTCATCGTGCCACTTGAGACGGCCTCTGATAGGCTGCAGGCCTAGTGCCTGTAGCCAATCAGAGGAACGGTGAAAGGAGACGCCTCTCTCTCTCCCCTGCCCCACCACAGTACAGGCATCTGTATCGCTGTCCTGAGGACAGAGAGACAGATGACTATGGAGATGAGCGCTTCCACAATAGGAGCGCTCATCTCCCTGTCCACTGCCGACACGGCTGCCACCCACTACTGGTGACCAGGGCCCTGATTGCCGCGGACCAACAAACATTCATCCAGGGCCCGGTCCTGGGCCGTGGACCATTGGTTGGGGACCGCTGTCCTAGTCGCTAAGCACAACATATTCTCAGACAGTATTTTAGTAAAAGAGCAATAAAGTCTCTCAACTTACATGAGTGTCTCTAGAAGGAATATAGGCAGTTGTATCCTGTTCGTGATTCTGTTTATTCTGTGTAGGGTACCCGCACAGGAGGCATGAGGCGGAAACGATGAACGTTGTAGTAGAGGCCAGATTGTGGTTGTGGTCCTCACCATGGCTATGGTCCTCCACTCACAGTTGTGGGGACGGTGTACCCAGGTTCTTTCGGGGCGCACCCTGGATTTGTGGTTCTCCTGCCTGCCTACATATATATATTTCGCAATCTCATTACTTCTCTCAAAATCTAATCTAATTCCGGGGTGTAGTTTTCTCGGCAGATGGCCAGTCTGTCTTCAAAATATTCAAAATATTCTGTAGGTCCTATTCTCCTAAACAAATGTGCTATGGAGTCTAGACGCTGTATGCAGATTACCTCCAAAGACCTTTTAGCATGCACCTCTTCTAAATTGCTAGTACACTCCAATATAGTTTCAATCGCTTCCTTAGAGGCTGGTATAAGGCTTTGTTTCAAGCTGGCTGGTAAATTCTCAAGGCTGCTTACAGCTTGCACTTCCTTCACAGTTTCAGGTTCCAATGACCAGTCTAAGCCACTCCCTACGGAGATGGTGTAGCAGCCCCATCGAGCAACAGGCAGTGAATGGAAGGACTCACCCTTTGCTCCTTTTTGGGGCATGTCCTGCCTGGTGGTACTCTTCTCTCTTTGGACTAGCAATCTTTCCAAATTGACCAAAGGTGTGCAATGACTTCCTGTAGTACACAGTACCAGGGTGTAGTCCTAGATTGGATGGCCAGTCCATCTCAGAAGTGTGGCAGGCATCAGTAATTAACCCTTTCCACATGCTGCAAAGTCTGTTGCCATATATGTGCATTTACCTTACTGTCTCTGTCCAACAAAGTCATTTTTAATGGTCCTCAACCTTCTGTAAATATTTAGCGTTTCCTTCTCTCAGGGCATAATACTTAGCAAAGTTGCTTTTCTGCTAGGCTTCTACTCTCAGGAATGGTGTTTTCCTGGATAACTAATTCCCACTCAATGTCAGCAACCCATCAGCATCCTGGAATTGCAATGCTGGGGCTTTAATGGGTTGACAAAGGGAGCCACTTCCGTCTGTGTAAACACTGTTGCCGTGATCGCTATTACTCATAGTATCTAAGTGGTTAGACAGCGATGCAAGGATCAGAGTTCTCTCCTTTGTCTATGACAATCATTTTCAGCACCATGCAGAAAGTACATCCTGATAGTAGTGTAAATATATGGCATAGTGCAGGAAGGAGTTAAACTACCCAGAATTTTTGTCTGTTTTTAATGTTCATTTTTCCTGAACATTATAATTACTTAATAATTTGACAGATGAACATGATTATTGAGGCTGCGGATTCAAATAGAGACGACACATCTTTATTTAATTTCAAATACCAAGTTTCTTATCAGATAATCCAAAAATAATATTTTTCTTCTGCAGAATTAAATGAGCATTTTAACAGATCAAAAGATTAAAATCTGCGTCATAATTTACAATCATTTCAGCAATCTGACAGATCTCCATCCACCACAACAATTATTTCTGTACACTATTGTCTGCTCTAAAATAACTATATGTTCTGCCTATATGAAGTTCATCATCCGGGGGTGAGGGCAGAACATGCAGGCAGTGCACTAAAGAACCAGTCAGACCTGTTCTGAACAGGGAATTTATTATGTGGTCTATATACATTGCCAGTTTAAAAAGAGCAGGAATGTATCATTAGAAAATGATATATTGTTTCAAACGTATTATTATTATCATTACTTATTATAATTCCTCTTTTTCTTTAATTTCGCTGTGACCATTTACATAAACATATTGTGAATAATTTAGAGTTTTTACACTAGCCACAAAGCAGACACAATAGGCTAACATTTCCTTTATATAGCTTATTTGTCAACTTTACTGTACAGATTGTGACAGAACGTGCAGAGCTTTGTTAGAGGGTGGTCAGCTCCGCTTCACTGACCTGTGGTTGATGAACAGCTCCTCGTTGTTCTCCTCATCGGCGATGAAGCCGCTCCCTCACTCCACCGAGAACCAAATGACGGCCCCCCACTCGTCTCTCCAGCTGCGGATCACCCATCCACAGATGGTCCAGAACCTGGATGACCCACTCCTCAATGGCCTTCTTGTACTCCCAGGTGTTCCGGGCATGGGCCACCACATAGGCTGGTACCTCCGGGTTCGGATTATTGGAGGTGTTATGGATATTAAGACTGAAGACATGAAGCCATTACAAGATGGCGTCGGCTCCGGGACCACTCCTGCTCTTATCTGTAGTTTACATTCTTTAGCTAGACTAGATGCGCAGAAGTGAAACTTTATTTTGCATTACTAACCAATAAAATATACTCTAACCCTCAGGAGAGGATTCACCCCTCCCTGGGGTATATAACCCTTGTACCCTCCTCTAATAAACGAGAACCTCTTTAACCCTACAAGGCGTCAGTGTTGTTTCGTCCATGCATGTAAAATCCTAGGATTACTTTAATTTGGATCAGAGAAACAAACTTAGTGGCTCCCTTTGAGAGCCATCCTTATCAGTTGGCGTCCCTTGGGTGGGCTCGAGGGAATGTAATTTCTGTAGCCAAAGGAAAACAGGTTCCCGAAGTGCGGTGCACAGTCGCTTGAGGGAGGGGACTGCAGCCCCAAAGAGAAGGTAAGAAAATTGATTACACTGGTCTACATCAATTTTGCTGACTACAAGATAACATCTGATATTTATGTATTTTGGGGTGCTGAATCCGAAAATCACATCCGTTTCCTCCAGTCACATCCGGTTTTCCGCAAAACGCAATTTTTTTCCTAAAATTCTTACATTAATAACGAAGCATTACAATAATTATATTATTTAGATATGCTGAGTAAACAAAAAGGTAATGATGCGCAGAAAGATATGCTGAAAACATAAGCAGTCTAGCTAATACGAGTATTAATTAAAGAGGGACTACCACCACCCCCCACTATAGTAAACTAAGCCCACCACTGAATAGCTCTTGGGATGCTGATTCCAGTGGTACCTTTCTTTTGTTGATCCGATGTTCTAATGTGAAGATATGGCTGTGTAAAGTTTCCCCTGTGCTCTGAGTCTCCGTGCACTCCATGAATATTGTTATAAGGTGACTGGGATCTGTAGTGCTGAAATGCTGATCCTGGAAGGTCCTCAAAATCTTCATTTGTAAAATGCATTTCATACACTGTTTGCAAACTTGAACATCTTCTGAGCAAAAGGACCTTTGATGACCCAGCTAAATCACATGACTTTTGACATCATCAAAGGTCCTTTTGCTCAGAAGATGTATTCAGTTGTTCAAGAGGCTTACAAATCGCAGTAAGTTTTTATTCTGAAAATCTGTTTTAATTTGTGAAAATGTCTTCCAACACTCATCATGCATATTTTGGTGTTAAACTTGGAGACCAGGACAAATCTTGGGCGCCACATAAAGAGTGCAGGACATGTGTTGAAAACCTAAGACAGTGGACTAAGGGTCAGAGAAACTAATAACTATTCCAGAGCTTCTAAAAAAAGAAAATTTCTTCCTTAAAAATAAAATTTAAATTTAAAAAGTAAATATAAAAATAAAATTTACACAACTATTGCTCTCTTGGTTATATAATTGACTTTTTTTGCATGAAAAAATATATTACGTGCTATTGCTTTTTCAAAATGTTTTATTACTACTGATATTATCTGATAAATCTTTAATAAAACATTTCTCATTTGTGAAAAAAATTGACGTTACATTTTTTTTTTACTTCATATCTGGAATCAGCACCTTTCATTTTAGTAAAATCAGCAAAAAAACCTAGATCAGCAGAATTTTTTTTTCAAATGTAGACCAGTGTTATCTTACCTACCTCTTGTCGAGTCTGGCACTGCATTACGGTAGTCATTTCTGCTAGACAGAAGTTACCAGCAGCAGCTTCGGCTGAAGTTGAAACCTCGAGCTCAAAGAACCCAAAAGGGTTTGTTTCTACTGTGGTTTGTGTTTGTGTTTTATGTGGTTTGTGTTACTGAAAGGGGAGAAGTGATGCAGGATTGAGCACATGACACCTGGAGATTGTGTCAGGTAGCAGTAGTGAACACTGCATGCGAAGATGACGGGCAGCTGAGAGATGGTTGGGCTGCGTTTGCTGTAGAATGGCAGAGATATCATGAGGCGCCAAGACTTGCAAGGGATGTCCCAAAACAAGGTCAGAGGTCTTTTCCAGTAGCAGGTGGCAAGCATGTATGGCTCTGATGCATGAAGGAGAGCCTCTGGCTACTGGATCCAAATGGGCAGAGTAGTAACCCAAAGGTCTGTTTTGGCCTCCATGACTCTGGGTGAGGACTCCCGTTGCATGGCCTTCTCTCTCCATCACATACAACCTAAAAGGGAGGTCATACTTTGGAATACCGAGGGCTGGGGAAGAGAACACTGCAGTCTTGAGCTGTGAAAATGACTCCTTGGCCTCCTGTGTGAGGTAAAACGGAGAGTGCGTGATACAGTCATACAAGGGTTGCATCAAGATAGAGGTGTCCAAGATCCAAGGCCTACAGTACGTGACTAGGCCCAAAAATGTTTGGAGTTGGCGGGGAGTGGTAGGCTCTGCAATGTCAAGAAGGGCTTTTTTCCGGTCCTCAGTTAGGTGCTTGGCTCCTGGGCTTCGACAGTGGCCAAGGAATGTAACCTTGAGTTCACACCACTGGACTTTATCCTTAGACACTTTGCATCCTTGGTCAGCCAGAAAAAACAAGAGAGAGACAGAGGCCTGGTGGCATAAGTCCCAAGACTTCGCACACACCAACAGGTCATCTACGTACTGCAGGAGGACTACTTCTGGGTGTTGCAGTTTCCATTCATCCAGGATGGATGACATAGCTTTGCTGAACTGAGAGGGACTGTTTTGAGCTCCTTGAGGCATCACTGTCCATGTGTACTGGGACCCAGCGTGAGTGAAAGCAAACAAATACTGGCAGTCCGGATGTAAAGGAACAAAAAAGAAGGCATTGGCCATTCTGTCTTATCCTGTTTAAGATCCTGGAACTGAACCGACTGACTGGCTAGCCACTGGCAGTCCCACTCCCCCAATCTCCTGCAGAACTCTTCACCAGAATCATACTGTTGCTGTCTGCCACAGGAATGCGGGGCAGCTGAGTGGCATTGTAAGGCGCGTGCATCGGCGTCGTGCACGCGGTCGCTTGCCCTCCCGGGCTGCGGGTGTTGGTGAAGGGGCACGGGCAAATCTCAGTGCAATATCCTTGCGCCCACAGTCCTACTGCAGTGAACAAGGTCTGGCACAGGAAGTGGTCATGCGCCAGCTTCTTGAGACCTCTGGTGATGTCACTTCCGCCAGGCGTTCACAGGAAGTGTGTCAGTAACCACGCCTCTGCCAATTAGCTCACTACTATTTAAACCCTGAGCTTCTGCTGGGCAGGGCCGGTGCCTTGTTGTTCATGTGCGACTGCTATACGATCCGGTCCATTTGACACTGAATGTTGCTGAGTGTTTGTGTGCTTCCTTGCACCGGTGCGTGGTTTCACGTGCCTACTTTTCTGTCTGCCTTTGTGTGTGTGTATCACTCAGACTGTTTGAAAGCCACGCTTGCGGCCGTGCCGTAGCCCCCTCCTGGAGCACGGGTACACGGTGGGCGTCGCTCGTCTGGAGGTCTGTGAAGCCAAAGCTCTGGCTCCAGTCTCAAGCGCTTTTGCGCAGTACGTGTTTGTGTAAGTGTTTACTTTACTATTCGTTATCTTGCCTCCTATATCATTTCGCCCTTTGGGAGCCATCTTCATTGCCCGGCTGCCCAGAGTTTGGGTCCAGTGATCCCCAGTGACTCTGCCAAGCGGCAGAGTCACTTATTTATTTTATTTGTGCCTCAGTGGCCTAACAGTAGGCATTGGCCAGGGATCCGCCGGTGCAATGTCGAACCCGATTACTCCATCCATGCAGGCGTATGTAAAGCAGTGGGAACAGCGCATGCAGGAGATGGAACAACGGGCTGCCGCCTTTTCAGGGCATAATGCAGAATTCTTTTCCACACTAGACGGTCGGTTGCAGGCTTTGGAGCAGCATGCCGTAATCGCGGCTAATACTACTGCTGCCTCTGCTGACGCCCGGGTTTCTGTTTCAACCCACCGACCGCCTAAATTACCCCTTCCCACACGATTTAGTGGTAAACAGGAGGAGTGTAGAGGTTTCCTCAGCCAATGCCAAATCCAGTTCCAGCTAAATCCAGAGAGCTTCTTGAACGACCAGACCAAGGTGGCGTTCATTATCTCTCTGCTATCAGGGCAGGCGCTGGCTTGGGCGACCCCACTATGGGAAAGAGTAGATGCTTGCGTCACTTTCATTACCCCACTTCCTCTCCAGTTTCAGGGAAGTATTTCAGGGTCCAGATCTGCAAGTCATTGCCGGTTCCAGTTTACTGGGATTACGCCAGGGAACGGAGTCGGTTGCTCAGTTTGCAATCCGATTCCGGACCTTGGCGTCAGAGCTCGCGTGGCCAGATGCTCCCCTACTCACCATCTTCGAAGCAGGTCTAAGCCCTTCCGTTAAAGACGAATTAGCTGGTAGAGAGAGGCCTAACACTCTCAGTGGTTTTATCGACCTAGCTACTAGGATCAATCGTCGTCTGTCTGAACGCTGCCATGAGCAAGCGCAGGTGAGAAGGCGAATTCAACTCGCTCCCGCCTTCTCTCAACCTGTAATTCCCCGAGGGGAACCGATGGAGGTAGACAGAGTACGTCCTCGTAGACGTGAAGTGACCTGTCATTTTTGTAGGGGACAAGGTCACTATGCCCCCCAATGTCCTCAAAAGTCGGGAAAAGGGCACACCTAGAGACTGTTCGAGGTACCTCTGTAGGTGGAATCGCACAAACCTCCACAAAATGTAAATTTTCGGTTCTAATCGAGGTTAATGGTAGGACCCTACCCTCCAGGGCCTTCTTTGATTCCGGAGCTTCGGGCAATTTTATTTCCCTTAAATTGACCCAGAAACTCGGAATTCCGACCAAACCACTCTCTTCCAGTATAAGTATATCTGTGGTGGATGGCTCCAAGTTAGACACTTGTATTACACATGAGACAGTCCCTATAGTGCTCCAGGTAGGAGCTTTACATAGGGAGACTTTATCGCTCCTGGTCTTACCTCAGTCCATGGATCCCATTCTTCTTGGTCTTCCGTGGCTGAGGTTGCATGCCCCTACACTGGACTGGACTTCTGGTGAGGTCAAAGAGTGGGGTACACACTGTCTAACCAAATGTATGACTAGAGTGACTCCTGTGAAGTCCCTGCCCATCGCGGCAGAGCTTCAGGGGTTACCTCCCCAATATGCTGCATTCACCGACGTCTTTAGTAAGAAAGGAGCGGACGCTTTACCTGAACATCGCTCATATGACTGCCCCATTGAGCTGATTCCGGGGGCTACACCCCCCGTGGTAGAGTGTACCCTCTTTCGTTACCCGAAACTGAGGCCATGTCAGCTTATATCAAGGAGAACCTTGAGAAGGGATTCATCCGAAAATCTAATTCTCCCGCAGGGGCAGGCTTCTTTTTTGTGGTCAAAAAGGACGGGACTTTACGTCCATGCATAGATTATAGGGGATTAAATGACATCACTGTTAAAAACAGGTACCCTCTTCCACTCATCTCCGAATTGTTCGATCGCTTTCAAGGTGCTACGGTCTTCACTCAATTAGACCTGCGTGGAGCATGCAATTTGATCCGAATTTGGAGAGGAGATGAGTGGAAGACCGCATTCAACACCAGAGACGGTCATTACGAATATTTGGTAATGCCATTCGGACTTTGTAACGCTCCAGCAGTGTTTCAAGACTTCCTCAATGACATCTCTAGAGGTCTCTTGACCACTGCTGTGGTAGTGTATCTGGATGACATCCTTATATTTTCCGCTGATTTGTCTTCTCATAGACGCATGGTAAAGGAGGTATTGCGTCGTCTCCGAAGTAACCATCTCTATGCAAAACTTGAGAAATGTGAATTCGAAAAAACTCAGTTACCATTCCTCGGATACATTGTATCTGGACAGGGACTCCAGATGGATCCAGACAAGTTCAGATCCATTATGTCTTGGCCTAAGCCACAGTCTTTGAAGGCGGTGCAGAGGTTTCTTGGTTTCGCTAACTACTACAGACGTTTTATACCTCACTTCTCGTCTTTAGTGTCCCCTCTCACGGCCCTGACACGAAAGGGCGCTAACCCCCGCTGCCCTTAAAGAGGCTAGAGTTTGCCGCTAATAACTCTGTTTCCGATGCGACTGGTAAGACCTCCTTTTTTTTGTTCAGAATGGGCAACATCCTCGCCTTCCTTTACCAATGGCTGTCACAGCGGAGGTGCCCGCCGTAGCGGACCTCGCCTCTCATCTACAAGAGGTATGGCAACAAACTCATCTTTGACAGCTGCTAAAACTAAGATGAAACAGCAAGCTGACTGTAGACGTTCTAGTGGTCCTGAGTTTGAGCCTGGAGATCTGGTTTGGTTATCTTCTAGATTTATCCGGCTCCATGTGGCCTCCCTGAAGTTCGCACCTCGCTACCTCGGTCCTTTTCGGGTCCTGCGTCGACTCAACCCTGTCACTTATCGTGTTAAGTTGCCTCGGTCCTGGAGAATCGTGAATTCTTTCCATGTGTCGCTTCTAAAACCGGTACGACTCAATAGATTCTCTCCTCCGGTACAAGAGGAGACTGAAGCTGTTGAGGCTGAGTATGAGGTATGGGAGATTCTTGACTCTAGGACCATACGAGGTACCACGTCCTACTTAGTGGACTGGGTTGGGTTTGGGCCTGAAGAACGTTCTTGGGAGCCAGAAACTAATCTTAATGCCCCAGATCTTATTGCGGCCTTTTGGAGGAGGAGGGGGGGCCCTCAGGGGGGATACTGCACGACGTCGATGCACGCGGTCGCTTGCCCTCCCGGGCTGCAGGTGTTGGTGAAGGGGCATGGGCAAATCTCAGTGCAATATCCTTGCGCCCACAGTCCTACTGCAGTGAACAAGGTCCGGCACAGGAAGTGGTTATGCGCCAGCTTCTTGAGACCTCTGGTGATGTCACTTCCGCCAGGCGTTCACAGGAAGTGTGTCAGTAACCACGCCTCTGCCAATTAGCTCACTACTATTTAAACCCTGAGTTTCGGCTGGGCAGGGCAGGTGCCTTGTTGTTCATGTGCGACTGCTATACGGTCCGGTCCATTTGACACTGAATGTTGCTGAGTGTTTGTGTGCTTCCTTGCACCGGTGCGTGGTTTCACGTGCCTGCTTTTCTGTCTGTCTTTGTGTCTTTCTCCTGGAGCACGGGTACACGGTGGGCGTCGCTCGTCTGGAGGTCTGTGAAGCCAAAGCTCTGGCTCCAGTCTCAAGCGCTTTTGCGCAGTACGTGTTGTGTAAGTGTTTACCTTACTATTTATTCACTCAGACTGTTTGTAAGCCACGCTTGCGGCCTTGCCGTAGCCCCCTCCTGGAGCACGGGTACACGGTGGGCGTCGCTCGTCTGGAGGTCTGTGAAGCCAAAGCTCTGGCTCCAGTCTCAAGCGCTTTCTGCGCAGTACGTGTTTGTGTAAGTGTTTACCTTACTATTCGTTATCTTGCCTCCTATATCATTTCGCCCTTTGGGAGCGATCGTCATTGTCCGGCTGCCCAGAGTTTGGGTCCAGTGATCCCCAGTGACTCTGCCAAGCGGCAGAGTCACTTATTTATTTTATTTGTGCCTCAGTGGCCTAACAGGCATCTCCGGTTGTCCCCGTCGCTCCTGCCAGTACAGTGGACACTCCCAGTCCTCCAGGTGCCCACTTCTCCAGGGCCGCCTGGATCTCAGCATTTACCGCCTGGACTTCAGGCTCATCGCCTCACATTATGGAGCCCCAGTCAGGTCGCTGCTTTTGCGCCATCTTGCTTGGTCCAGTCTGGCCAGTTCCAGCTGTAAGGTATGAGGATCCTGATGGGCAGTGTCTTCCCTTCCCATGCTTGGGCTGGGCAATACCTTCTTTTCCCAAGCAGGCAGCGAGGAGACAAACAAAACGTGGAGGCAAGCAAAACATGGCCAAGATGGCCCCTCTTGTGCCGGTGGACGCCCCATGGCGCAGTTTCACCAGGGATAACAGTAATAAAGTAATTTGTAGGGGGTCCGCCGACGTTGTAGGCCTTCAATAGTGATGATGCACATAATTAAATATCCTATTCTCGATGCCAGAATTTGCAACATGCCGTCCCCCAGGGCCAATCAAGTCTCATTGTTAGGAATGCTGAGTGGTGATTTGGCCTGATAGTTTTGTGTCACGGTGCTTGTACCTGGATACTGTCGTTTCCCCGGGGGTTAGGCTCCATGGCATTCAAGGAGTTGTAGCTTGTGGAATAAGTTGAGTCCAGACTTGATGGAGTTTAATGGTTTAACTTGAAAAAACTTAAGATAAACTTGTGTTATCCAAACAATGCTTTATGTTTATCTTGGCTCCAGCAGGCTAAGGGTAAATTGACAGGTAAAGTTGAATACTTTGCTTTCTCTGCTGTGCTAATCTCTAGCTTCAGGCTGGTTATTGGACTTTCTAGTACTTGTGGTACCTTTCAGTGGGGTACTTTTAGCCATTGACCCCCTCGTAATAGTCAGTCTATGAACTTCAAGGAGTCGGGGTGCTCTACTAGCTGTTTCCCCTGGAAGAATGCTGCTGCGCCATGTCTTGTCTCCTTACAACTCTCAACTCAACTCTAGCTTTCTACAAACCTTTCCCTTGGTAGAAAGCAGGACTAACCCACTTCTGCCTAAAAGGGGGGTAAATAGAATGGTAGGTTACATTCTATCTAAAGATCTCTCTCTGCCAGATACACCACCACCTGCTGGACAACCAGGCACAGTGCGTTTAATACAATACATACGTTAAATAGCAATATTATTAATGCATAGTACCAGAGGACCTGGAGCTACATACTGAGATTATTTGCTAACCATTAGAGACAGTAGCTACATTTAAGAATGGTAGTGCCCCCTCTGGGTACTACAGATGCACGTATATACTGTACTGTGGCAGGTGTCAACAATTACATTTTGCATTTGCCAGCAACTGCCCAATTTCCCTGCAGTGCCACCACAGGACAAATTAAGCATTTATACCATATCCAGTGAAAACCATGGTCTGTCCATTTAATGTAAGGAACTGTTGAGTCCTCCAAAACATCCTTTGTAGCCTCTTTCAGTTATTTTATAGCAGATGGGTCCTGAGAGAACTCCCCGAAATTAAAGAGGTTGTCTGGTTCAGGCAGCCACCAGCATCGAAAGCTATGCAGTAGACATAAGGTTCAGTTCACTGAGTAGTTCCCGATCCTGACATACAGCAGTTCAGCTCCGATTCACCTCATTGCACTGGGCAATGAGGTGTATAGAGCTGTCTGCTTCCAGCTCCACACTGTAAAGTTTCAGTTGCAATGGCTGCCTGAAACAGCTGATTGGAAGGGGTGTCAGACCCCCATGATCTGATATTGTTGACCTATCTTGAGTATAGGCCATGAATATCTAAGTCCCAGAAAACCACTTTAATTCAAGATTTCCTATTAGGGCATTTGATACTGGGAGTTCTATAAGGAAAACCTTAGTAGAGCACATGGATGTCATAGAATGGGTATCAGCTCCTCTGCCCTGGACCCCATGAAAAGCAGAGAAACTCCGACGAACAACAACTTGGTGCAACCACGTGTTACATGGTAACTCATGAATTCAGTTGGCGCCATGTCAAATGAAGACCAGCAGATTACCCTGCCAGGTTGTACAACTCCTTTAAATGAGCATGTGTGTCCGTTCCAGTCAATTGGTAATCTCCTGGTCTGTGCTCACAATTTTTATTTCAGCCCGGAAGTGATATTTTTTGCAGCACATTCAAATGCATTGTAAATATTACAAAAATGCACCATAAAAGGTGTTAACAATCTAACAAAAAGCATCTGGTAGCAAAAGAACATACGGTAAAGATCATAAAATGAACAAAAATACACTACGGAGGAGGCACGTCTTCTGCGTCCCTGCTGAGACAGGGCTTTGGCTGGGTTGTCAGCGGTTTTGGAAGCCATCTCTTACTGGAAGCACCATCTGTTCGAAGGGTGAAAACACAATATCTGTTTACTACCTTGGGATTGGTTGTACTGTTTGGCTAATTATACTTTTTATATCTTACAGCCTCTCAGGTTAGTGCCTGGGATCAGTACAAAGCTGCAGACAGTGAATTTAGTAGACAGAGTTTTGTGGCAGATGTTACAGTTTGTAATGTAACCGAGGTCTCTTCTGTATCACACGGGCCTGGTGAACGGGGGAATATGGGGAAAATATCTCTATGAACAGATTGGACTATATGTCTAGAATATTTCCTTATGATGCTGGACACAATGACAAATTTCATACAGCACATACCTCTGAGCAGGAGAATACAAACACACATAATATATATGCAATTGAAGTTCAATAGCAGCACTTTAAATGGCAGGTGCAAAATTCTATGAAAGATTCCAGATCAAAAAATCCACAAAATTATAAAAAAAATTGAAGCAAGGGAGCACTCCGTTCTTGGTGAAAAATATGGATCCTTTATTACACCCAATGCAACGTTTCAGCTCATCTCAATGGAGCCTTTGTCAAGCATTGATAACAGTGTCCCAAGCCAATATATGTAGGTCAGTGCCATAGTATACATGATTAAGAGTTAATGAGATTAATTTAATAACATCTGCATGATTGTTCAAAAGAAAATATAGTGACAGTCATAAAAAACATATCCTTCAAAATTTCAATGTGCATGATTTATGTATAATATCCCCAATTTATCCACAAGTCATGATTCATGTGTAAATAATCTGAGAATACCAACGTGAACCTGGAGGTTCTAAACAGCTAAGAAAAGCACCAAAATCCTGTAACTTCTGTGTTGTGTCTGTCCAAAGTAGGAAGAAATCATCTATTTATCGCCACCGCCCCAGAACATGTCTGAAGTGGTGGTTCACATAGATGTGTCTCTCCTCCAGGAATGACATGAAAATAGGTACACCATTCTTGAAAAGCAACTTGATTTGCCTGTGTCCAAGCAATTTACTGAAGCAAAACATTGCGAAAGGGATCTTCGTTTTTGGATTATAGATCAGGTGACCATGCCTAGGCGTGGAGGAGATAGATTGAATACATTGGAAAAAAAAACGAAAACTTTTTTTGATTTATCATTTACAGTCATTAAAACCAAAAGGTTTAAATGTAGACTTTAGGGTGGCATAATCCCTTTGTGCCTCTGCTGGATGCCCCCATCCCTCCTGTAATGTAGGAATTAGACCAGTGCTTTTTCTCCGTTTATCTTCTAGGAGATCATGGGGACCCGATTTGAACTATTTACCGTGGAGACGCCACCCAACATGAGATTTCCTTTTGTGTTTCTTCACATATTTTCTTTCTTTATTTTATTGTCATTACTATCTTTGCCATTTGCTAAATTCTGCATATTTGTAGAGGATCAGTTCAAAAATGTCTCCCTTTTTTTTTGCCTTAGATTGTCCACAACCTGGCGGGAGATGTGGGACATGTAAATGTGCCCCCAATTTCCTGATCGGATTGTTGGGGGCATGTCCTCTGGCCTGAAGCTGGGGTTCGGCCCTTATTTAATGATTGTGGATAAAAATATATATAATTTGACCTTCTGAGGGGCCCTGGGGGTGTAGTAGAATGGGACTAGGGACACTGGTCATGCTCCTGTGCCCATTTCCACAATGAGAGGAGTGTGGACCCTGGTTAGTGCCGGGGTCTTTAGCGCTTCTCTCTCTAACACCCCTAACCTCACAGTTCACACACTGTTCTCATAAGCAAAGTTTTGCTCTCATTTACGGTATATGTCGCTTTAATAGCGAATGTTTTCCATTCGCATACACCATTCGTACTCTACGTATGCTATGCTGTTTGAGTAATTTCCTGTTTACTATAGTACTATGGTTACGAATTTTGATCCGCCCTGACATGCGTATAGATGGACTTACGGGCGTAAGTTCTGTCTTTAGCACTGACAGAGAGACTTTACTACGCTATTTGTATGCAAGCGCTGACGAAGTGAAGCGCTACTATTGATTGGACGGTGCCAGCGCAGGCGTACTTTGCTTTTCCTGTACGCCATTACCACATGGATTCATCATAGCTGGGTGAGCATCCCATATTATTTATAACTAATTAATTTAGCACAGGTGCACTTTGTGATTATCGATGGGGTATCATTATGTAATATTTTTATATTTATACATGAATCATGATTTGTGGGTAAATTGGGGATATTATACATAAATCATGCACATTGAAATTTTGAAGGATATGTTTTTTATGACTGTCACTATATTTTCTTTTGAATAATCATGCTGATGTTATTAAATTAATCTCATTAATCATGTATACTATGGCACTGACCTATATATATTGGCTTGGGGCACTGTTATCACTGCTTGACAAAGGCTCCATTGAGATGAGCTGAAACATTGCATTGGGTGTAATAAAAGATCCATTTTTTTCACCAAGACCGGAATGCTGCCTTGCTTCAATTTTTTTATGATTTGGTGGATTTTTTAACTTCAATTGCATATATATATATATATATATATATATATATATATATATATATAATGTGTGTTTGTATTCTCCTGCTCAGAAGTATGTGCTGTATGAAACTGGTCATTGCCATTGCCTCTACAGTATCTCACAAAAGTGACTACATCCCTCAAATGTTTGCAAATATTTTATTATATCTTTTCGTGGGACAACACTGAGGATCTGACATCTTGATACCAAAAATAAAACTCACAGCCAACACACAGCCATTAATGTCTAAACCGCTGCCAACAAAAGTGAGTACACCCCTAAGTGAAAATGGCCAATTTATGCCCAAAGTGTCAATATTTTCTGTGGCCAACATTATTTTCCAGCACTGTCTTAACTCTCTTAGGCATGGACTTCACTAGAGCTTCACAGGTTGCCACTGGAATCCTCTTCAATGACGACATCACAGAGCTGGTGGATGTTAGAGACCTTGGTCTCCTCCACTTTACGTTTGAGGATGCCCCACAGATGCTCAATAGGGTTTAGGTCTGGAGACATGCTTGGCCAGGCCAGCACCTTCACCCTCAGCTTCTTTAGCAAGGCAGTGGTCGTCTTGGAGGTGTGTTTTGGGTCGTTATCATGTTGGAATACTACTCTGCGGCCCAGTTTCCGAAGGGAGGGGATCATGCTCTGCTATGCTATGTTATATCACAGTACTTGTTGGCATTCATGGTCTCCTCAATGAACTGTAGCTCCTCACAGCTGGCAGCATTCATGAAGCCCCAAACCATGACACTCCCACCACCATGCTTGACAGTTGGGAAGACACACTTGTTTTTGTACTCCTCACCTATTTGCCACAACACACGCCTGACACCATCTGAACCAAATAAGTTTATCTTGGTCTCATTAGACCACAGGACATGGTTCCAATAATCCATATACTTGATCTGCTTGTCTTCAGCAAACTGCAGACTTTCTTGATGTATCATCTTTAGAAGAGGCTTCCTTCTGGGACGACAGCCATTCAGACCTATTTGATGCAGTGTGCGGCGCAAGGTCTGAGCGCTGACAGCCTGACCCTCCACCCCTTTAACCTCCATACAACCTCCGGATATGACGCGGAGCACGTGCACTCAACTTCTTTGGTCGACCATGGCGAGGCCTGTTCTGAGTGGAACCTGTGTTGTTAAACCGCTGTATGGTCTTGGCCACAACGCTGCAGCTCAGTTTCAAGGTGTTGGTAAACTTCTTATAGCCTCGGCCATCTTTATGTAGAGCAACAATTCTTGTTTTTCAGATCCTCAGAGATGAGATGCCATTTTGAACTTCCAGTGACCATTATGAGAGAGTGTGAGAGCGATAACACCAAATTTAACACACCTGCTCCCCATTCACACCTGAGGCCTTGTAACACTAACGAATCACATAACACTGGGGAGGAAAAATGGCTGAATGGGCACAAATTGGCCATTTTCACTTAGGGTGTACTCAATTTTGTTGCCAGAGGTTTAGACATTAATGGCTGTGTGTTGAGTTATTTTGAGGGCACAGAAAATAATGCACTATAGCAATAGATGCAAACTCTGAGATATGCTCCTACCTCATGAACGAAGGATAGATTGGACATCATAAAAACAATAAACAATCAGCACTTAAGTATAATTCCATAACAAAGTCATGTATGAGGAAAGATCTGTACTGGCAGACAGTCAGCGAGAGAGTTCAGAAAAGGCCAGACTCCCACGAGAACCTCATGTGAGGTTAAGTGCGTGGTTGAGGTTGGCCAGGGACAGGCTGGCAGCCGCAGAGCTGGAGTAACCGTACATCCACATCGCAGCGAAAGCTTGTACTTCATTACACAATGGGTCCCTTGTATCCAGGACAAGACGTTACAATTTGCCAGGGTAGAAATGAGGTTTACGATTTGTGTCTACTTTTTCATTTATTTGTTCATTATATTCACTGTATGGGAAGACGTTATGAAAACTTTATCAAATACTTTGGGGGTCATTTATGAAACAGAAATACACCTATATTAGGCATATTTCTGGTGCAAAGGTACCTTGCGCCACAATGTGCAACTCTTCCCCGCTCACTCCAGGTTTAAAAAAGTGGGCGTGGGCGGAGAAGGGCACGGGCTGGCGTAGAAAATGGTCTAAATGTAAGACATCTAGGAAGCTGGCTTACATTAAGAAGTGGTGGTGGATCCTCCGAAGTTATGGAGAGGCCGGCGCCCGATCCACTGCCAGTGCAGGGCTTTATTAAGATCAGCGTTTTAGACGTGTGCCCCTTTGTGTTTCAATTTCTAAGACCTCTGCTTGCTGTCAGTTTACAGTCAAAGGCTGAAAAGTAGTCCGTAGTACATACAACGCTGACGGTTGAGTACATTTTATCAGTGTAGCAGCAAAATCTATTTCCATCTCCATGGGTCTGAATGGGTTTCCACCTTTAAATTAAAAAAAAAATCACTGACAGCTAGCAGAGATCTTGAAAGTGTGAGGAACTAGAGTGAAAAAGAAGGGGTGTATGAACGTCTCTTTATGAGGACGGCTGCGCATACTGTATCTTAAACTTGTAACACTGAAAATGCAGTCCAATCTGCAGGCAGTGTGTTATAGAGCAGGAAGAGCTGAGCAGATTGATATATAGTTTTGTGGGTAGAGATTCCTTATCTTGCAATTTAGTGATCTACACATAAACCTCTGCGCGTTCAGTCCGGTGGGTGGAGTCACATCACAGTACATCGGTCACATGGCCTAGTTGCAGATCAGTCCCATTCAAGTCAATGAGGCTGAGCTGCAATACCAAGCACGGCCACTATACAATGTATGGCGCTGAGAGCCCGCATCACTCACCAGAACTCCGGTGAGCACAGCGGCTCCCTGAAACAGCTGATAGGCGGTGATGCCGGGACTTGGATCCTGCGGATGTGCTAATGATGACCAATCCTGAGTATAAGTCATCATTATCTTTTCCAGGATAACACCTTTAAGCATGCCGGTTGTTTCTGATGACTTTTTAGAATAAGCTGTCAATACTATAGCTGCCAGTTATAAGAACTGTATTCTGCATTTTATTTAGTGTGTTCCACCTCTGCAGGCTCCATGTCTAAAATTCTAATTTTTTTCTCATCTCAGTTCCAGAGTGGGTGGAAACTAGATGCTATAATGTCTCCTACACACAGCACAGAGAAATTAGCAGATTGCGCTCCGTTATCTCTCTGTAACACACCCTCACAGTCTGTAGGACAATATGCAGTGGTACTAAGCAGTGTAGCTGTGAACCCAGCTCGGCATTTACAAAACTTAGGCTACTTTCACACTAGCGTTTCTATTTTCCGGTATTGAGATCCATCATAGGGTCCCAATATTGGAAAAAAAATGCTTCCGTTTTGTCCCCATTCATTGTCAATTGGGACAAAACGTAACTAAACAGAAAGGAGTGCTCCAAAATGCCTTACATTCAGTTTGGTTGCGTTCCCATACCGGAGAGCATGCTGCAGTTTTCTTTCCAACCTGGGGATGTGAAGCAAAATGGATCCGTCATGATTTACAATGCAAGTCAATGGGGACGGATCCGTTTTACCCTGACACAATAGAAAACGGATCCATCCCCCATTGACTTACAATGGAGTTTGCGACGGATCCGTCTTGGTTATGTTACAGATAATACAACCGGATCCATTCATAACGATGCAAATGGTTGTATTATCAGTAATGGAAGCGTTTTTACCGATCCCTGCCGTATCCAGCAAAAATGCTAGTGTGAAAGTAGCCTTAATAAAGCCCTCTTTCTGTGTGTCTGTGTCTCTGTCTCCCTGCAGGAACTCACTCCTTCTCCCCTTCCCCTCTCCATAGAGTTCTATGAGCAGCATGTAACCTGATCCCTCAGTGAGGGGATAATCCAGCTCATCTCTCAAGACAGATTTCATCAGTGACCAGAGTTAATGATCAGTTTAGATGGCAGGGCATGGGAAAATCCTAAAAGTGGAGAAAGATGCATTTTTTCTCTAATACCGTATATTAGAAAGTTTATTATATTTGTTTGTAGTACTCATTTATGCAAAGTTCATTTAAAGTACAATGCTTATTTAAGGCTGCTTCCAGATGACAGTAATACAAGCAGATTTTTGCACTGGGATCCTCTTATTACTCTCCTCTGAAACATGCCTTATACAGTTATTCTAAGTAGCAATCGAAAAGAATAATTTAAAACATATAAATAAAATTCACATATAGAAATATCCATGGGCCAGTGAAACGCAACCACCTCATTAGTATGCAGGAAGAAAGCAATAGAAGCTAATGACTTAATTGCAGCCTGCACAATGCACAGATGTGCTGTCTACCAGACAGAGACCTGGCCTATCTCTATGCATCAATAATTCTCCGGCTCAACCCTCTACCAACCAGATCAGCAGATCGTGCCACTGAAAACTTTCTATACCTAGACCAGTGATGGCTAACCTCCGGCACTCCAGCTGTGGTGAAACTACGACTCCCAGCATGCTCCATTCATTTCTATGGAGTTCTGAGAACAGCCAAGCAAGTGTACATCTTGGGAGTCGTAGTTTTACCACAACTGGAGTGCAGGAGGTTAGTCATCACAGGTCTAGATGCTTGAGAATGGCAATATCTCTGTTCACAGACAATCACAGACATTAGCTCTGAGTATCTTCTGTTTAAAACTGATGAACACATAATCCTGCTGCTATGGCACCCGGACGCCATGTTTAAATGCTGGATTTCCACTGTACATATACAGCGGATGTCCAGAAGGAGTTAATACTGTGATTCACTGTTAAAATGGTTAATACTAATGGTATTACTACTATTACTACTTAATGTTTACTGTGATAATTATTTAGGCACTGTTATACCAAAAGTTTATATATGGGTAGTAATTAACCTTGCAGAATTTAGTGTGTTTGCTGAGACAGGCTGGTCCTGCGTCCTCTGGTTAGTTGTGGCTGATTTACATACCATTCTAGCTACAGCCTGTGTGAGACAAGGAGCTTGAGTCTGACTGAGAGTGGAAAACTGCCAGAAAGAAACTTTATTAGGGATTGTTCCCAGAAGGAATGCATTGAATATTTACAGAAGGTTGAGAACCATTTTAAAACACTTGCTTGAATAGAGAATAAGGTAAATGCACATTTATGGTAATAGACTTTACTGCATGTGGAAAGGGTTATTTGCTTCTTGTGCCCACCACACTGATGGACTGGCCATACAGATCTAAGCACTGCAACCCGCACACAGCAAGTTGCTTAAAATATGTATATTGATAGTTTGCATGCCTGAGGTTAATGTGGAAAGATGACATAGTGAATCTAGGGAGAGACTATGGGAGGACCATCAATGCCACCTTCTATATAAACCCTTTGGGAAAAGTCTACTCTGTGCAATACCTGAGAACTGTGCCTGCTGCTTGCATTCATAGTGTAACTACCATAATCTGCTCGGTAAAGAGATACTTTATTTATACTAATCAAATGGGCCTGGTCATTTCCTCCACCATCAGTCAACCCCTGTCTCTTGGCCTCTTGCCTTGCACCTTACTACTCATCCACCTAAAATCGAGGGCACCCCAGTGTTACAGTGGTGGTTCATGGCCACAGCTGTCCTGTGCACACAGGTGCTGGATTCCTGTGTGTGAATTAGGGCTTGTATTCATTATAACACTGTCTTCAGCACTGATAGCGTTAATCATCTCCTGCTCTGTGAGCTGCTGCATGGCTATATCCAATTGCTAATCAGCTGCTCCTATATATTGCTGGCTGGATTGTTTCTCCTATTCTCATGAACTCTGCTTGCCCTGACCTCAGCCAGTCTGACTTGCTTGCTCCTTTGGTGTTATGCAACAGTGTTTTTGTTCCCTGTGGGTCAGCAGTCAACCACACCAGGACTATTCCAAGAGGTAGCGGCCTGTTGACTTCCGTACACTGAAGTCCATTTACCTATACAGTATAGGGGTTTAAGGTTGAATTCCAGGGGACCACCAGAATAATGCCTTAGGGTTAGTCCTAATTCAAACCAGTTTTTGGCACAGTGGTTCCATAACCATTGCCTGCAACATCCAGTCACCACCAGCCAGGAGCCTTAAAAACTCCCTGGAAGAAATGTTGAACCCCAAAGTGGGGCAGTACCATTTTGTCACCTGGCTATGAGTTTCTATGTCTGGTAATGTATCCCATCAGTATATTTATTGCAAGGTCTTCTCATTTAGTGCCTTAATATTGTTATGCAACTGTTTTTACATGTGATGTGCCTGGTTTGTGACATATGTTCTGGTAGATTCCTTTAGAAAGAATGGAACTAACCATTTAATTCTGAGTCGCTTTGGTCAGACGTGGGATTTCCCATTTCCCACCAAAGGAGTTTTCAGGAAGTTAGAGGAGTTGAGTAAGAGAGTCCAAGAAGACCAGACAAGGCGCAGTAAGAAAGGGTTTTCTCCTCCAGCTTCAACAGTTTTGGGAAAGCAGCTTGTAGAGCAGCTAACTCCTAATATTAAAAGGACTTTGTATCTTAAAAGGGGATGACGGGTCCAAGAAACCTCACTCTGTTTCAAAGATAAGATTACGGAATAAACAGTCAAGGCCAACTGCCAGAACCCTGTATGCTGCTGGAACCTCAAGTAAAGAAAATTTAAACTTCACAAAGTCTGGACTTCATTTCATTCCTTGCTCCAACTCAATCTCTGTACATAGGTGACAAGAAAATTATAAAGGTACATGTATTAGATATCTGCAGGACTGTACCATCCTGAAGAATAAATTCAACAAATTATGTATTAAGAAAAATACTATGAAAAAGTGTATTTTTTTCTATCCACCTTACGAACAATGATATAATACACAGTATACAGTATGTAACTCCAAATGTTGCCTTAAAAAAGACAATTCTTTCCAAATAAAACACGGCCTTATGCTGTTAGATCAATGAAAAGAAAAATTATAGGTTATTGCTACTGAAATGCAAAGAGGCAAAATGGAAATAAAAAAAATACTTTCAATAAGGTCCAAACAGGACTGGTAGTTAAGGTTTTTAACAGGTGTGCTCCTATAGCTGCTTACCTCATGTACATCTTTCCCATGCCGTTTTACAATTTGGACTCTCCTGACCCTTTCTCATCATCTAAACCAAACTTTCTGGTCTTCATCCTGTAGGTAGCACTTCCTGTTGCTGTATCCAACCAAACCCATGATGCACTTCTCCTTCCTCTGCCACAGCTCCAGCACCGCCCCTAACAACGCCCAGCTAGTTTATAGCTCCTCCCAGCCATCTAGATACATGGACACTCCACTATCACTGCCGAGCTAGTTTATAGTCCATCTCACCCAGCAAGTTACATACACACTCCCCTCTTACTGCTCTGCCCATAGACATAACATAACATGTAATAGGAAAGAACTACATGGACATGGTCATGTGACAAGAGCCTGAAATGGAAGAAGGTAAAAGGGTTAAAAGAACTACATAAAAAGATTTTAAAAAAAGGTAAAAGAGATACATAAAAAAAATTAGAGTGACAAAAGAATTATTTGAAAGGATGTCAATGCAAACTGGAAAACCCCTTTAAAGGGATAATGAGGACTTGAATCTTTATTGTGGATCGAAATGTAACTAACAATCATAAGACTAATGTCAGCCAATTGCTATGCAGTTTCCTTGTGATTATTGTGCTGTTTTTTGTACACTTTGTTGAAATTGTTGATTTTTTTTTTTTCAAATTAAAAAAGACCCCCCCCCCTTTTACTGATAATACATACCTGTCATTTTGTGCATTGTGCTGTTGTTTGAACCTGATGAATAACCTGAAAAGGAGAAAAGGTTCGGTACAGCACGGTTTATTGTGCCTTCGCTGTATGATCTGCATATATTGGCGGTGGTTTTGTTGGAATTATATTTTATGATTAAAGCATTGACAATAACAATACCTGTAAATATAACCCCTGAGGTTGTAATTCATACGTCATTCTGGGAAAATCGGACAACAGGTAACAACTATATGGCCACAATTACTATCTTGAATGGCAAATCTACATATTGTAGCTTAGTAACGTTACGGCGGGTTTGATGTACTCACTAGCAGATCTGCTATTCTTGAGAAGTCAGGCTAGATTTAGCGAGGCGTACTGCCCTCTTATCAGTCTTAGTTATGGACCCCCTGCAGTACTACTTAAAGCCTATGTACACCTTTGGAGTCAATTTTTTTATGATTGCATTTAACTTATTTTTGGCTAAAAATCATATTTTCAATTGGCTTTTATTAAAAATATTGAGCTGTTCGGGCTGTTCAGTCACAAAGGGTCAACTATTTTTCTAAGTCTGTGACTGGTACTTTCACTTTGTGCAGTCATCTAATAAACCTTATTCCTAAACGACTGAGAGGTCATAAACACTAAGCCACATTCTTAACAGTAAGATAAGGATTGAGCTTTAATGAGTGTTTATGAGGTCTTAGAGCACAGATAAGAAGTCTTTCTGCTGCTCAGATGACGGAATTGACAAAAATCCACAGGCAGCTAGTAGAGCATGTCAGCTCTGTACACAAAAAAGGATTCCATATTGTTAATAAAGACCAATTGAAAAAAATATTTTAGCTCAAAATAAGTATAATGCAATAATAAATAAAAATTCCCCCACAGGTGTACATAGCCTTTAAGTGGGTTGTCCCATGAAAAATATTCAGTATTTTTCAAACCAGCCCCTGGATCTGAATACTTTTTGTAATAGCATGTAATTAAAAATGTATTATAGCCACTAAGTTATTTACTGAAATCACACTACTGAGAAGGGACCCGTCTGGTCTCCATTATGAAGGATGGAAAAGAAAGTCCTGTCCTGCATAACGGAAACCAGATGGATCCATTATGTTTGGCTATAGACTTCTATTGTGACGGATCAAAAATGTCTCTAAGGCCGAAGTTTCGCCAGACTTCATTGAATATCTTCGGCATTCAATTTTAAAAACAGAAAACCATTTTAAAACAGGAATCCGAAGTCGCTTCATTCCTGGCTGGTACCCGGTAACGAAGCCAACTTTGGAACCAAGTTTTAAAATGGTTTTCAAGTTGAAAAATCCTGAAGTTATTCTCACGGGACATCGGTGCTAACAAATTTCCCTTGCCGGAGCCCATACATTTGAATACTATACAGAGACCGATCTCTGTACAGCATTAAAACGAAGTTTTGAGCAAATCGACTTTGGATCTTGTATTCAAAGCTTGATTCTCTCATACCCAGGGGTGCGATTTAAATTTTTAACAACCGGTTTCCTACTTAACGGTGAACATATGGCGTCACAACACATGTATACATATACATACACCATATATATGCACACACATACACATAAATACACCATATACATGGTACACATAGCTAAATACACCATATATACACTACACACACATACCACCCAACTAAGGAGCTAAACTATCAGCGGTGCGCGAAGCACTGGAAGTGAACATTGCCAGCTGCCCTGCCGCCGCCGCCCGAGCACCGGATCAGGACTCAGCCAGTAAGGCTACTTTCACACTAGTAGTTTTAGTCCGGCCGCCTCTCGGCATGTTTGCCGTGTTGCAGCTGGAACTCTGGCCCGCCCCCTTTATAGTGAATGGGGCCAGAGCGTAGTTCCGGCCGCACACGTGCAGTAGAGTCAGCACGGATCCAGCAGGCTGTTCACCTGCCAGACACCCGTGCCGCTCGTGTGAAAGTAGCCTAATACAGTTCTCCGATCCAGCTGTAATTTTTGCAACCGGATCTGGAGAACTGGAGGGAACTGGCTGAATCCCATGCCTGCTCATACCTAATCATAAGTATAATTTTGCTGCTCTGTACACTTAGCAGCTCAATTCTTATTTGGGAAATTACCATATTATGCTGGCCAAAGAAAACAATATAAAGAAACTAGAAGAAGATTTACTCTTCTTTACCCACATCATTCTGGTGTTTTTTTGGGTGTTTTTTTTTTAGTGCTGCTAAATAAATAATTAGTGGTCTGTTTTCTGTTGTCTTTGCAGCATCACAGGTTTATTTTTCCGTAGATGAAAGGTTTGATGGTCTTTTATGAGAACAATTAAAGTTATTAATCTTCTTATTCCAAAAACTCTATTTACTCATAGGGTAACCACAGTTTACAGAGGATGCGTCACCGTCTATACAGGAACCTGCAGGATAAAATATCTCGTAATCACCTGCAAACAGCTGAGTAAATATTGGCCTTGGTGACAATTACTGACTACTAACATTCAATGTAAAATTACACACAAAGCCCGACTTATGTGACCAGACTTTGCTTCCAATGGCGTACAGTATCTAGAAAATAGGTCTCCTGAGGCCTCCAAGTCACTACGTATATATGTACAGATATGCGTAGCCATTGCACACTCACTACATACAAATATATAAGATACCTCCCAACTTTTGAAAAGAAGGAAGAGGGACACTATATGCAGCGTGCTGTGGCAAATTTTTTCCGCACTAGACCACACCTCTAACTCCGCCCAAAACATAACTAAACACCTAATCCCACCCAGTCCTGTAAATGCCCCCACACAGTAATTATTCCCCATTTTATGCCACCACACAGTAGTTATGTGAGCATTGTGCCCCCTTTACAGATTATGGCCAGATATGTGCCCCCTCACAGTAGTTATGCCCAGATATGTGCCCCCTCAAACTAGCAATGCCTAGATATGTGCCCCCTCACAGTAATGATGCCCAGTTATGTGCCCTCTTACATTAATATGCCCAGTTATGTGCCCCCTCACAGTAATATGCCCAGTTATGTGCCCCCTCAAACTAGCAATGCCTAGATATGTGACCCTTCACAGTAATGATGCCCAGTTGTGTGCCCCCTTACAGTAATATGCTCAGTCATGTGCCCCTTCATAGAAAGTTGTTAAAAAAAACAAAAAACAAAACATGCTCATCTCCTTCAGCAGCAGCAGGAGGATCCACATCGGCTGCTTTGGTCTTTGTAGGAGGAGGAGCAGAGTCTGACTGCCGGCCGGCCCCACCCCCTGCACAGACCTGCAGTGTGGACTGCTGGCAGGGGAGAGGGATGATGGTGCAGGGAGCTTAACCATTACAGGCAGCTGTCTCTGCTGAAGCAGGGACAGCTACCAGAAAGCAGAATGTACCCCCCATCAGGGGCGTTACTAGGCTAAAACATTTGTGGTCTGGGCCCCTGATGTTTTCCCCCAGGCCCCAAATGTGCTGCCTGCCTCACAGATACAACTGTATTGCTGTCCTGAGGTTGTTTTGGTCGACTTAAAAAATTGGGCCATATGAATTGGGGCTTTGGCACCGGATCTTTTGAGACCCTAGCAACGCCCCTTCCGCCCATACCGCGACCGCGGGACAGCCACTGAAATCCAGGACTGACCCGCCGGATCTGGGACAGTTTGGAAGTATGATATAAGCACAAGTCATTATACCCAAGCATGTTGAAAACAAGGAGTAAATCCAGCTTTCAATTAAAAAGTGATGACTTTTATTGAATCTTTGTGCGCAAAAAATCCATACAAGACAAAGATACCGTATCTACGCGTTTTGGATCATGTATGTGTGATGGCATCATGAGTAAGGATGACACGTACATGATCTGAAACACGTGGACGCTGTATCTTTGTCTTGTAGGGATTTTATGCGCATGAAGATTCAATGTGTATTTACTCCTTGTTTTCAAGATTGCTTCTCGCTTAGTTCCAAGCGCGTTCCGTGCTTTCGAACGTAATTGCTACAGGTGATCACAGCACAACCTCTCTTTTTGGACATATGCTCAATCATACATATAAACCTCACTACATACATGAAACATCCACATAACTGTTAGGACATTCCCCAGGTCATCACGATGCCTCTGCTGACTTGTCTTCTACCCATACTGCATCCTGGTGGCATCTCTTCCCACATAAATGATGCACGTAGTTGTCCACATAATGTAAAAGAAAACGTGATTTATAAGCCCCACCCACCTCATTTCATTGGTCCCTGGACCAGTTCTGATGCTCACATGCCCATTGTAGACATTTTTGGTGGTGGGCCAGGTCCAGCATAGGCACTCCAATTGGTCTGGTGCTATGAAGGCCCATACATAGCAAGCTGCATTGCCCTGTCTTCTCTTCTGTAGGATCAAACCAGATGGTTTAGGATAGGTCATCAATATCAGATCAGTATGGGGCCGGGTTTTCGACTACAACCGATCTGATATTGATGACCTATCCTAAACCATCTAGTTTGATTGAAATTATTGTTGCGACAGCCGCCAATTGTACTGGATGTGCCGGATTACTGCAGCTCAGCTCCCTAGTCTTCTTCTGCCATATGACCAGAGGTGGCGATGGGTGTGACGGGCAGCGGTGACAGGTATAGACATCAGGCTAATCTATGATGCCCATATTGAAGCCTGCATGGAGGGTCGCTCCACAACTGTTATATTTAACCCCTTGAGGACACAGCAATTTTCCATTTTTGGGTTTCTACTTTTACTCCCAACCTTCATGGACCCATAATTGTATTTTTCTGTTTACATCGACACATGAGGGCTAATTCTTCTGGGACAGATTGTATTTACTAATTGCTCAATTTGGAAAAAATTCCAAACGGGGTGGAACTGGAAAAAAATTCTGCTCTAGTTTCTTCAATATGTTCATATGGAGTCCTGTCACAGGATAAATACATTTAGATTTTAATACGGTAGTTTGGGCATTTTGGGATGTGGTGGTGCAGATGATCTTCATTTTTTTAATTGTTTGCTTCTATTTTTATTATGGGAAAAGTGGGGTGATTTTAATTTTTACACTTTTTTATTTTATAGTTTTACCTTTTTTTTTTTTTACTTTTTTTTTAGCCCCCCCCCAGGGGAATTATATATGTAATCATTCGTTTGCTTCTCCCATATATCACTGTGATTTTATATAGTAGTGTACACAAAATTCAGTATATTCCAATGTAGCACTGTCACCTGCATGCCTTCATTAGAATATACCTGTGATAGGCCTGGTAGCCTTGGACAAGCTCCAGCCTATCCCTATTAATGAATGGCTTCCCTTATCCCAGTGCTGGGAAGCCTTTTGGGCCCCTGGGAGCACAGTGCTCCTAGAGAAAAATGCCTCAGATGCCGTTGTCACAAGTGACCATGGCATATGAGTGGTTAAATGTGTGTGATCAGAGTTCTTGTCGATCGTAGACATTAGCTCTGGGTGTCTGCTATGTGAACAACAGAAACCTGCTGCTATTGCGAGCGCCCAGCTTCTGAGTGGACGCCATGTTGAAATGCTGGACTTCCACTGTACAGAGATGAAATCCACCTTCCATGGATGGCGCATGTCGTCAAGGGGTTAAAAGATAGAGAGATAGGAGACACAAATTTTCAAGCCACTAGGAACACTTTTGATTCAGGTCAATTTGTACTCGAAATGAATTAGTCAACCAATTCTGCCAAATTGAACCTAAAATTAAATTTTGAGTGATACGGAATATGTTATCACAATGCCATCATTACAGCCCGCCCAATGCCTGTATTATGGGCATCTTTATAGTATATTTTCCACAATGACTTTACTGAAGAAGAACTGCTTGTGAGTATGGTACATGTGATTTACATGCAGTTTTCAACATTTCCTAGAACTGTCTGTAAAAAAAAACATTACCCTTTAAGAAAGTGTGGGCTTTCGTGCTGTGGTTAGTGGCAAGAACATCTGAATTTGCGTAATGCTGAGTCATCTCCAGGTACAGAGTAAGACTTTATATTTTACAGTCAGGTTCTTTTAATTGTATATTTATCATCTATTATCTAATACATTTTATCTATTATCTATCTTATATATATCATCTATATATTATCTAATCCATTTATCATCTATTTATTCTATCTATCTATCTATCTATCTATCTATCTATCTATCCCTCCCAACTTTTGAAAAGAATGAAGAGGGACATTTTTTCAGCGTTAGGCCATTCCAATAACTCTGCCCAAAACATAACTAAACACCTAATCCCACCCATTCCGCTAAATGCCCCAACATAGTAATTATAACAGTATTTATGCCCACATTGTGCCCACTTCACAGGTTATGCCCCGATATGTGCCCCCTCCCAGTAATATGACCAATTATGTGACCCCTCACAGTAATATGTCCAGTTATGTGCCCCCTCACAGTAATATGGCCAGTTATGTGACCTCTCACAGTAATATGGCCAGTTATGTGACCCCTCACAGTAATATGCTCAGGATTGTGCCCTCACAGGAAGTAAAAACAAAAAACAAACTCCACATACTCACCTTGTTCCCAGCAGCAGCAGGATACACCGAGCTGCTAGTCTGTATTGGATGAGCACAGATGACTCCTGGAGGAATGATGGAGCAGGGAGACGATGGTTCTCTGCTTCATCATTACAGGCAACAGTCTCAGCTTCCTATGGAAGCAGTGCCCTCCTTCATACAGGGAGAATGACATGACCAGTATGACTTCACAGGCGCACCCACAACCAATCACATCTCAGATTTCATTTCTTAAATTGCTGTGTAAAATGAATGCTTCACTGTGATTGATTGCTATAGGCTACAAGATGGAACAGTTCATTATACATAATAGGGGTTCTCCAGAACAGTAAAGGCGTTGTTCCATGAAAAATATTCTCTGCTTTTCAAACCAGCACCTGGATCTGAACACCTTTGTAATTGCATGTAATTAAAAATTTTGTATAGCCACTGAGTTATTCACTACAATCTATCTGTACAGCACCACCTGGTGTTTTTTTTTTCTCTGTCCTGCTCACTGAGATGGCCGCACATGCTCAGTTCTATCCTTTAACTGCCACCAGCTGTGGCAAAACACACTCCCTGAGAAACTGCACGCCCCCTGAGCTGCTAGCTTGATATAAATCTAGCAGAGCAATGAATGAGGAGATCTCTGGATCCATGTGAGGTACAGGGCTGGTTCTAGCTTTGTTATAAAGAGATTGACATGTACTATGTGATGTCTGATTTTCATTTTTTTACATTATTCATGGGATAACCCCTTTAAATGACCAGATAATAATTTTACACACATGGTGGTTTTTATTGGTTGGCCTACCTAAATACAGTAAAGACCAAAAGTTTGGACACACCTTCTCATTCAAAGAGTTTTCTGTATTTTCATGACTATGAAACTTGTAGATTCACATTGAAGGCATCAAAACTATGAATTAACACATGTGGAATTATATACTTAACAAAAAAGTGTGAAACAACTGAAAATATGTCTTATATTCTAGGTTCTTCAAAGTAGACACCTTTTGCTTTGATTACTGCTTTGCACACTCTTTGCATTCTCTTGATGAGCTTCAAGAGGTAGTCACCTGAAATGGTTTTCACTTCACAGGGGTGCCCTGTCAGGTTTAATAAGTGGGATTTCTTGCCTTATAAATGGGGTTGGGACCATGAGTTGTGTTGGGCAGAAGTCAGGTGGATACACAGCTGATAGTCCTACTGAATAGACTGTTAGAATTTGTATTATGGCAAGAAAAAAGCATCTAAGTGAAGAAAAACGAGTGGCCATCATTACTTTAAGAAATGAAGGTCAGTCAGTCCGAAAAATTGGGAAAACTTTGAAAGTGTCCCCAAGTGCAGTCGCAAAAACCATCAAGCGCTACAAAGAAACTGGCTCACATGAGGACCGCCCTAGGAAAGGAAGACCAAGAGTCACCTCTGCTGCAGAGGATAAGTTCATCCGAGTCACCAACCTCAGAAATGGCAGGTTAACAGCAGCTCAGATTAGAGACCAGGTCAATGCCACACAGAGTTCTAGCAGCAGACACATCTCTACAACAACTGTTAAGAGGAGACTGTGTGCAGCAGGCCTTCATGGTAAAATAGCTTCTAGGAAACCACTGCTAAGGACAGGCAACAAGCAGAAGAGACTAGTTTGGGCTAAAGAACACAAGGAATGGACATTAGACCAGCGGAAATCTGTGCTTTGGTCTGATGCGTCCAAATTTGAGATCTTTGGTTCCAACCACCGTGTCTTTGTGAGACGCAGAAAAGGTGAACGGATGGACTCTACATGCCTGGTTCCCACCGTGAAGCATGGAGGAGGAGGTGTGATGGTGTGGGGGGGCTTTGCTGGTGACACTGTTGCGGATTTATGCAAAATTGAAGGCATACTGAACCAGCATGGCTACCGCAGCATCTTACAGCGGCATGCTATTCCATCCGGTTTGCGTTTAGTTGGACCATCATTGATTTATCAACAGGACAATGACCGCAAACACACCTCCAGGCTGTGTAAGGGCTATTTGACCAAGAAGGAGAGTGATGGGGTGCTATGCCAGATGACCTGGCCTCCACAGTCACCAGACCTGAACCCAATCTGTCAGGGCTGGGATACACAGACAAGGGGAAAGTGATCCCTAAGCTAAATGCCAACCCCTTTCCCTGCCTATTGCCCACTCAGGCTAACCCCTGAGCCGACAACCTAAAGACTTGAAATACACTAGCAAAGTGCAGAGGATGGGAAGACAAACAAGACAGACAAACAAGAACCAAATGAATAGTCAGGTAGCCGCGTCAAAACCAGGAGAGTACGTCAGGAACAAAATCAGCAAGCAAAGAGAAGTCAAAAACACGCCAAGGGTCTAGGAACAAGAGACTAAACTGCAGAGCAAAAATAACAACCAGGTAGTAGCAAGGAACTCCAAACACTGGCAGCTAGGAAAACATTAGAGGGCCTTAAATACCTAGCAAACCCCACCAAACCAGCTGACTGGGAGGAGAAAGCAAGGAACCAAAACTTAACTCCTGAGATACCAAATAAACAGAAAATAAACAGACACTATATTTTCCGGCGACCAGTAACAGGCCGCGAGCGAGAGTGCGCACCAGCCACGTCCCTGGCACTTATGACCGTCGCGCGCGTCCCCTGCCTGGGACGCGCATCCACAGCCAGAGACCGCCAGCTGGAGGAGGAGCCTGCCAAAATAGCGGGCGAAGCCTGACCACGGGCAACCACCTCGCCACCAGAGTCAGGGGCAGGACCAGCAGAATGGGTGCAATGACTGCCGGTCCTGACACAATCAAGATGGTCGAGAAGCATCTCTGGGAACTCCTTCAAGACTGTTGGAATACCATTTCAGGTGACTACCTCTTGAAGCTCATCAAGAGAATGCCAAGAGTGTGCAAAGCAGTAATCAAAGCAAAAGCTACTTTGAAGAACCTAGAATATAAGACATATTTTCAGTTGTTTCACACTTTTTTGTTAAGTATATAATTCCACATGTGTTAATTCATAGCTTTGATGCCTTCAGTGTGAATCTACAATTTTCATAATCATGAAAATACAGAAAACTCTTTGAATGAGAAGGTGTGTCCAGACTTTTGGTCTGGTCTGTACTGTACGTTTTGCCTTGTTTTTTTTTTTTTTTTGGTTGAACACATAGGGCTGTTTTTCATTCCTGTTTTTATAGGATTTTTTTCTCTTGTTTTTTAGTTTAAAGGTTATCATTATTTGTAGTTCTTCATTTTTCATTTTGCAAATGAACAAAAAAATATAAAAAGTTAGAATTAGTTCCCAATTTGTTGGGGCCGTTGTGTAATAATATGTATAGTGGGTGATCAGGCAGCTATGATGATGCCTTTTTTTTGTTATTTTTGTATTTTGTTTTGTTAAGCTCCCATATTATATTTTTAGACTACAGGGGCCTCCTGAGTCATACAGTACATGCACTGAATACCTGAGTCAGTCTATACAGTCGCTTGGTTTCCTGCATTGTATGTCACACTCGATATTTCGTTCTTCCACTTCCTTCTCGGGGTGCCAGTAAATAATGCTGCTCGTCATTTAGAGAGCAGATGAGGGATCAGACATTGTGACTTACACGTCAGATCGCTTATCTTTCGTGCAAGAACCACCGCTGACATTGTTTCTGTTGGCATTTCCAACGAGATCTGGAAGGTCTGTCACTTTAATAAGAAAACCACATTGCATGACACCGGCGGAACATTTAAAGGAACTAATACAAAATTGCGTGACTTTCCAGTTATAAGATACCGGGAAAAATCTAAAAATAAAAATAAACTGCATAGTAATTACAGGTTATAAAAGGAGGGGGTGGACTATTAATTATTAATAATCTTAATAACTAATGTTTCTGATTCCTCTAAGGTGAAAGGGTTGCTAGATCATGCCAAGTTTCCCTCCTTTTCCTGTGTTTTCTTCCTTCTGTTCCTTGCCCTATGGTGTACGCTGTGATTTACTACCTTTATTAACCCCTTCATTAACAGAGTGTTTATCCCCCTTCCTTACCAGGCCAATTTTTCAGTTTTAGCAATGGGGCTATCTAAGTACAAATAAGTATTTTATTTTATATAATATTTAAAAGTATATATCTTTAACCCTTTCACTCCCGGAGGTTTTTTCGGTTATGCATTTTCGTTTTGCGCTCCCTGCCTTCAAACAGCCATAACTGTTTTATTTTTCTGTTCACATAGCTGTATGAGGGCTTGTTTTTTGCGGGACAAGTTGTCCTTTCCAACGCCACCATTTAATATTTGATATGGTGTGGTGGGAAGCGGGAAAAAAATTCCAAATTGCGTGAAATTGCAAAAAAACGCTATTCCGCTACAGTTCTACGGGTTTCTTATTTACATCGTTCGATGTGCATTAAAACTGACTGGTTACTTTCATTCTACTGGTCAGTACGAAGCCGGCAATACCTAATGTATGTATAGTTTTTCCTACGTTTTGATAGTGATAAAATAATTAGAAAGTTGCCCTTTTTTTTTTCCTTGTCATATCTTGACCCCTATAACTTTTTGGTATTTATGTGTACGGAGCTGTATGGGGGCTCATTTTTTGCGGGGCGATCTGAAGGTTTTATTGATACCATTCTGGGGTGTGTATGACTTTTTGATCACTTTTTATTTAATTTTTTTTAGAAAAAAAAGTGACAAAAAACGGCGAATCGCCATTTGGACGCTTTTTTCCGCCACACAATTCGCCGTATTGGAATTTATTTTTATATTTTAAAAGTACGGGCGTTTTCGGTCACGGTGATACCCATGATGTCTATATTTATTGTTATTTAGGTATTTATTATTTTTTAATTATACGGAAAGGGGGGTGATTTGAACTTTTATATATTTTTTTATTTTTTATATATTTTTTAACATTTTTTTTTAATTTTTTTTTACTATTTTAAAGCTCAAATATGAGCTAATATATTGTGTTTTTTTTTCTTTATGAGCAATCAGGGATTTACTAGACTGAGATAAATCCAAGAATTGCTCATTTCTTATCCTGGCCTGCCATCTAGTGGCCAGAATAAGAATTGCACTTTGAAAACTGTAATCCTCACCAGCGAGGATTACAGTTTTCATATGGTGTACAGACACCCCGATTGGCCACTCGGGGCGTCTGTACACCACCCAGAAGCGTAGGCTTCCGGGTTCAGACGCAACTAGATGCCGTGATCACGTGTGATCACGGCATCTAAAGGCCCAGGAAGACGCCGCCGATCGGGTAAGTAGCGGCAAGTCTCTGCTGTTAGAAACACACGCACTTGCGAGCGGGCGCCATGTGCCCGCATCGCCCCAGCGCCGTACATGTACAGCGCTGGGAGTGTAATGGGTTAAGGAAAAACGATGAAAGTTATGAAAAATGCAAAATATTTTTAAAAACATTTTTCTGTTATTGTCAAATTTTTGTTCTAAACAAAACATTACTAAATTTTTCAATTTTCTATCCGCTTCATTACTGGAGTGTTTATCCCTCTTCCTTAAAGGGGTTCTCCGGGAATTAAGAAAATGTAAATACTTAAATATTTTATAATAAATATGTTCCCAAATACCTTTCATTATTTATAATGGCTCATTTTGTCTGGGGAGCAATCATCAGGGGAAACAAAATGGCCGCCGCCCTATTAGTACACACAAAATCTGTCCTAATCACACAGCAGGACAAGTTACTTCACATCACTGAGGTAAAGAACTGCCTCATTCTCCTCTCTGATCTACTTGTCAGGGATTATGGTCCTGAATATAGGTGAATCTCTGTGGGAATGGAGAAGATGAGACATGAGAGGAGGGTGAGGTGTGGCTAATGAGCAGCAGCACTTGTATGCAGTCTCCATTACCACAGTCTGTCCTGTCCGTCCTCTCTGTACTTCATGTCTCTTCATAAACTAAATTCCCCAGAGATTCAGCTGAAGATCTTATCATCTGCATGCAGGATCATAATCCCTGACAAGAAGAGCAGAGAGGAGGATGAGGCAGCTCTTTACCTCAGTGTTTTGAAGTAACTTGTCCTCCTGTGTGATTAGGACAGGTTTTGTGTGTACTAATAGGATGGCGGCCATTTTATTTGTCCTAATGATTTCCCCATAGAAAAAAAAGGAGTCATTATAAGCAATGAAAGGTATTTGGGAATATATTTATCATAAAGTAATATTTAAGCATTTTCATTTTCTTAATTCCCAGATAACCCCTTTAAAAGGCCCTTTTTTCATGTGTAGCAATGCGTCTATCAAACTGCAGATAACCAATTAATTTCTGAGCCAACCTACATGTATTTAATATTATTTTTCATGGGACACCTTAGACTTTTATTTTGTGCCATTAGATTATGCATATAATATTAAATATTTATATATATATATATATATATATATATATATATATATATATATATATTTTATTTATGGAAAATTATGAAACAAAAACTATTTCAAAAAGGTTTAAAGACAACATTTCTAAAACCATTACATGATTTTATTTAACTTTTTATTTTTTTTTAAATGGAAAAAGTGAATTAACCCCTTCTAGCCACAGTCTGGTCAGGAAGGGGTTAATTCATAGCATGAAGGATCTCGGTTAATTTTACAGCCAGCAGGGGGAGCTCTCACATCAAGAAGAGTGCTTCTCTGCCGGCTTTTACAATTTACACTGCGATGCATCGTTGCATGTAGTATTGTGCTATAATGATGCCACGCAAGTCACCACTGAGGCCAACCATTGGTTGCAGTTGTGCAAGTGACTGTCCATGCAGGTTTACAGATGGGGACTGGAAAAACAATGAAGAGGGCCCAGAAGCCAGAAATGAGTGGCAGGGAGTTGGTAAGTATGTTTTTCTTCACAGGTCCTGTTAGCTGGGGTAGGATTTAAAAAACTAAGCCTATCTGATGCCAGCAGATGTTAGACATGATAACTTGCATATATTTTCCATAGAAATGAAGAGGAGTGCTCTCTAGCCATAGTCATCATGTATATTAACTGCTCTCCATAATAGAAATAGTACCCACCCAGAGGTTTTCCCAAAGTCTTGCAACTAGAAAAGCTATTCCTGAAAGAGCTTCTTGCATATGTGAGGGTAGTTTATCCATTTTCTTAGTTTTGTTACATAAGCATGTTTAGAAGACGGGAAGGCACCCCTACCGATCAGCTGTTTGAAGATAACACAGCACTCATATGGGTGCTGTGTTCTCCTTACTGTTTACCTGCTTGCTGTACATCAGCAAGCAGGTGTAATTATAGTTCCACTGTCCCAAGTCATTTCAGACAACCCCATTAAGAATAATCAATTCCATTTTACAATTTTGGGGCTAATTTCAGATGAACCAGAGAGAGAGACCCCCAGAATAATATTTAACTGAAAGTGAGGCAATAGAACAAGAACATTCCAAGAAGTTTACACTTCTCTTTCTAGAAGGACAAGAGAACCAGAATTTCTCAAGAGAAATTTGCCTTAATTGGTTGACTGGCCTTGTGGGGTACTCTTCAGGGCACTCTTTATCATTAGGGAGACCAAAAATATGCATAAGTTTTGTATGCCAGGAGACACTACTCTTGGTTTCTATGAATAGTATATGCAAATCACATATCTTAATTCTTCTTTCATTAGACAGGGTATTATCTAGGCCCCTTCTTCATCCTAGTGCTAATGCTTGGTAGATGACATGCAGGAGGCAGTAGAGAGGATAAAATACACTGAAGGTTCTGCACACAGCACACAGAGATGGCATAGACATGACTGTGACTTTGCACCTCATCCAATTTCAAAACTAGATCTACTATATTGCATTGACAATCATTTTCCATTACAGTGAGTATATTTCTATCTTGGGTTCTGTGGTAGGATACAATGAGACAAAAAGACAAAGTACATCTTAAGACAGTTGTCTACTTTAAAGGCTTTATACACTTTACAATCAATTTGTTGTTATTCCTCCAATGCACACAACATAAAAAATTAATTCATTTTTCTAATAGTATTGATTACAAAGCTCTTACCGTTTTTTCTACACAGGTTTTATATTATAGACTTATCAGTCTCTATGGTTACAGACCTTAAACAAACCTTGTGTAGTCTGATCCCCCAGCTATACTCCCTTACATCTGTCCTCTACTTCTTGCTAACCCACATTTAATAGTTTAACAAGAAATAAAGAGCAGATGGAAGGGCAAAAGATTTTTTATTAAGACTATTTGCAACTTTGCTTCATTTTTTTATGTTAGATTTATTTAAACAAAAGAAATGTTGCACAGAGCGTACGTTCCCTTTAAGGCAATGAATATTGCCTCCAGATTTATTCAGATGACTTAGCTTTTGACTATTTCAGACAGTTGCATCCATACAAGAGCCTGCCAGGACAAGTTCTAAGCAAGTTGACAGTAATAATCAAATAAATTCTTCCCAAATTGTGTGAAAAAGTCCATCTGAAATGTAGTTATTATAAACATGTTATCACAGCTGCAGTATCATTATAGAGAACACGTTGGATATATCATTTCTGCACATACTGGTCCCTGTATTGGATTGGTGACAGCCACAACTCTTTGTAACTCTTTTTTTTGGGCATCAAAAAAATGTATGCTGTTGCATCCATACATTTTGAACTTTTTCCTTATGGGCCTGACTACCAGTATAGAGTTTGCTCTACTGTGTTGACAAGTTGTCAGTCGCTCCTGTGTGGCTGACTTCCTTTGAAGCACAGGATTACATAATCGTATATCAAATGCATTTTGGCAGCTCTCACAACCCTTCCCCCCACACTCCTTGTTTCACTGTATGTTTCTCCATGTGTAGAGTGCTGTTGTAAATATCCTTTCTGCCTTATATGAGAGACCTGAAATACAGTGATATGATAGTTGAGTCCATAGAATGATTAGCTACATAGTTATAAAACTTCCCTGACTCACACTGACTGCCTATACCCTCTGTGTGTGCTGTGTGCAGAACCTCCGGTGTATTCTATCCTCTCTACGCATTAGGCAGAAGTATAACTCTGAAGCTGCATCAGAGGGGAAGAAGGGGCCTAGATGGTAGGTAGCCCATAAATCAGTCATCCACTAAAACAGGTGCTATATACACTAGGTACACCCAAGAACCTTTACATTTTTCTTTAACCTCTTAATGATCATCCACTGTCTTTTCATGGCAGTCAGTACAGGTTCTCAGTCTGCAGGAATGTCTTTTGGCATTGCTCCAGTTGACAGGGTTTAAAGGCTGATTGAGCACTCTTACACTAAGAAACAGCCCATAGCCTGGGTTCTTAGTACAGGCTGCTGCTTCACGGCCAGGGGCGGAGGACCCTCTGATCCTGGCTGTTAACCCTTTGATCATATTGTGGCCCATACCACAGCATAATCAAAGGGGGCTCTTTCCCTGTGATCCTATCAAGTTTCCTAATGACCCTATTGAAGACTGGGGGAGTCATTGCCGTCAGCTCTGAGGATCTATGAAGGACCCCAGGGCTGTTAGGGCACACTAATCTTGCCCTATGAGCAGCCTATGTTATACTGACACAGAGTATAACATATTAGCACACAGGACTATGCCTATAACTGTAAAATAAAGTTATAAAATAATATTCTCATAATAGGATTACAAAATAATTTAAAAAACACAACCCACCCTTGCCATTATTTAATGTAAAATACATTTTAATTTGCACACATTAAATAAAAAATAAAATACACATCTGATATATCCACATGACCATAATAATCTGAATAATTTAATCAGGTTATTTAGTGTTAAACATGAACGGCATAAAAAACAGAAAGACTATGCCAAAAATCACTTTTCTACATTTCATAATTTTTTATTAAGACTATTTGCAACTTTGCTTAATTTTTTTTATATTAGATTTACTTGAACAAAAGAAATGTTGCTCAGAGTGTACGTTCCCTTTAAGGCAATGAATATTGCTCCAGAAAAGATCACTTTTCTACATTTCCGCAGCAAAAAAAAAAAAATTATATAAATTATACCGTAATTTATATGTTGCTCCAAACAACATAAAAAAATAAAGTTTCTCCAACATAAAACAGTGCCTCAGACAGCAGCATTAATGAAAAATGAAATGCAAAGAGGCAGAACCAAAAAACATTTGCTGGCTATTAAAGGCTATGTATACCTTTTATTATTTGCATTGTACTCATTTTGAGCTAAAAATAAATGTTTTAATTGGTCTTTATTAAAAAAAACATGGCATTTTTTTTTCCGTACAGAGCTGAGATGCTCTAGTAGCACCCTTTGGATTTTCTGTCCTTTCCGTCAGATCAGGAGCTGACGGACTCCTTATCTATGCTCTCTGACCTCCCAAACACTCATTATAGCTCAGTTCTTATCTTACTGATAAGAATGTGGCTTAAATAAGTGTTAATCACCTCTCAGTAGTTTAGAGATAAGATTTATTAGATGATCAGCAGAAAGTGAAAGTATAAGTCACACAGCTAGAAAAACAGTTAAAGGGGTTGTCTCATGATGGACAATGGGGGCATATTGCTAGGATATGCCCCCATTGTCTTATAGGTGCGAGGCCCAGCTCTGGGACCTGCACCTATATCCAGAACAGTGCCCCACAAGGTGGTGGCTGGAGGACTCCGGTACGGCCACCACCAAGTCGGCTCCCCATAGAAATGAATGGGAGCGTACCGCACATGTTCGACCCCCGCTCCCATTCATTTCTATGGTGCCGACAGAAATAGCTGAGCCAGTGCTCGGCTATTTTCGCCAGCCCCATAGAAAATTAATTTCACCTTTGGGGTTCCATTCTGGATATAGGTGTGGGGTATTGGGTATTGGGGCCTTTTTATGTAGGATGTAGGAAGGGCCATTGGTAAGAACAAGGGGCGTGGCCAGTGTCCCATGATCTGACAAGTGGAATACAATACAATTCTCTAGTCAAATGCTTTGATACTGTTACAGCAGTGGGTGTGGAACCATTGTATTAAAGGGGTTCTCCAGGAGTTAAGAAAATATGTAAATATTAGTTTATTATAAATATATTAATACCTTTCATTAGTTATATTGGTTCGTTTTCTCTGGGGAGCAATCATTAGGAGAAATAAAATGGCTGCCGTCCTATTAGTACACACAGAACCTCTTCTAATCACACAGGAGGACAAGTTACTTCACAACACTGAGGTAAAGAGCTGCCTCATCCTCCTCTCTGCTTGTCAGGGATTATGATCCTGAATACAGATGATAGGATCTTCAGCTGAATCTCTGTAGGAATGGAGTTCATGAGGAGACATGAAGTACAAAGAGGAGGTGGGGATGTGGCTGTGGCCTGCTCTGTGATTTGGACAGGTTCTGTGTGGACAGCGGCCATTTTGTTTCTCCTAATGATTGCTCCTCAGACAAAACGAGTCATTATAACTAATGAAAGGTATTTGGGAATATATTTATGATAAAGTAATATTTAGGTATTTTCACTTTCTTAATTCCTGGAGAACCCCTTTAAGCAACAGATTTGGCTTTGGGTTAAACCGATGGGTGTTGTCCTGGAGGTCCCCTCCACCAGCCCCAAACCATGATGCCTAGTTAGGATGAGGTTTTGGCATTGGTTTGCAGTGTTCTTCTCATAGTGTTCAGACCACACATTATTAGTGATCAATGCACAAATTCAGGTCTTCTAAAGGGTTCACTTACTTTTGCATTTAACTCTATTTTCAGAGAGCCAAAGTCACACTCATTAAATTCTGTTTGTGCTAGCAAATAACGAGATTTCGCATGTTGGCAACATGAATGGATTCATTTGGTCACAAAAATGGTGACATCAGATGCTGTGACTTCAATGTACTATGAATTATGGGGGTGAAAGGTCACGTGTGGCGGTTCACTCTTCTTCCTGACACATACCGCTCATTGTATACGCTCGCTCACAGCCTCACTTTATCTTATATACAGCACTGACAGTTATAAACATATAATGTACCATTTATCTGCAGAATATTGTCTGGACCGAGCAATCTTGGCAGATAAAGCTGATATTAAAGAAAACAGAAATAGCTAAAAATTGCATTTATTCTGACCTGTCACCTCCTGAACAGTCTCTTGGATACAGAAATAATTTCTTAAGGGAGCTTCTGGCTCAGTTCATGTACTGAACATTTTGAGCCCCTCTGTATAAACTAGTGGTTAGTCATACACACTACTGCCATCTGCTGGTTGTGGCATGTTAGAGCTGAACTTGTCATGTAATCCTGTTGGGCTGCATTGTTTGTTAGGTGTATGTAGAGGGTTTACATGTTGCAGTCCTATGTAAAATTGTAATTAGCAAACTATGATACCACAAGTTTAGCTCTGCTACATCTGTATGTTAGTGACCTATCTTTTGTATCAAATAGGATAACGCGAAGAAGGACCGACACTCACTTTCTTGACAATATGAAGAGACTTTTATTCAAAGCATCATCAGTGACTAGCTTCGGCTCAAGCCTGAGCCTTTTTCAAACTGCAACTTATCGTCTTCCCTGGGCGCGTGCACCACATGCAAACCGCAGTGCCGAACCATCTTCTTCAATACTCAAATAGGATAACGTCATCAGGTAAACCTACGTGGGGTAACAACTTAAACGGGGCCTTCTCTTTTGCACTGATTGGCACGTCCACAACCTTGCCAGTTACTGCATCTGCGGTGCGGCAAATCAGATGTAGAGAACACCATCCTCAAAAGGTAAGAGAGGGCTAGCAAAAGGGGCATTGTGGCTGTCTTGGAGGAACAGTGGCTGTCATGGGGGCATGGGGCTGTCATGGAGGAATGGTGGCTATCATGGGGGCATTCTGGCTGTCATGGAGGAATGGAGACTGTCCTGGAGGAATGGTGGCTGTCATAGAGGCATTCTGGCTGTCATGGAGGCATTGTGGCTGTCTTGGAGGAACAGTGGCTGTCATGGGGGCAATGTGGCTGTCATGGAGGAACATTAGCTGTCATGGGGGCATGGGGCTGTCATGGAGGAACAGTGGCTATTACGGGGGCATTGTGACTGTTATGGAGGAATGGTGGCTGTCATGGAGGCATTCTGGCTGTCATGGAGGAATGGTGGCTATCATGGGGGCATTCTGGCTGTCATGGAGGAATGGAGGCTGACCTGGAGGAATGGTGGCTGTTATGGGGGCATTGTGGCTGTAATGGAGGAATGGTGGCTGTCATGGAGGCATTCTGGCTGTCATGGAGGCATTGTGGCTGTCTTGGAGGAACAGTGGCTGTCATGGGGGCAATGTGGCTATCATGGAGGTACAGTAGCTGTCATGGGGGCATGGGGCTGTCTTGGAGGAACAGTGGCTGTCATGGAGGCATTCTGGCTGTCATGGAGGCATTGTGGCTGTCTTGGAGGAACAGTAGCTGTCATGGGGGCATGGGGCTGTCATGGAGGAACAGTGGCTATTATGGGGGCATTGTGACTGTTATGGAGGAATGGTGGCTGTCATGGAGGAATGTTGGCTATCATGGGGGCATTCTGGCAGTCATGGAGGAATGGAGGCTGTCCTGGAGGAATGGTGGCTGTTATGGGGGCATTGTGGCTGTCATAGAGGAATGGTGGCTGTCATGGAGGCATTCTGGCTGTCATGGAGGAATGGTGGCTGTCATGGGGCATTGAGACTCTCAGAGGGTTATTCTGGTCGTCATGGGGGCCTTGTGGCTGTCATAGGGTTATTGTGGATGGCTTCATAAAGGAATAGTGGCAGTCATTAGGTCTTTGTGGATGGCTTGGAGGCATTGTTGCTGTTGTAGGGAACATTTTGGCTTGCATGGGGGCATTGTGGTTGGCCTTGGCATCTTGTGACTGTCTTTTGTAGGGCACATTGAGGACATTGTGACTGACATGAAGGGTGTTGTGGCTGTTATGAGACATTTGGCTGACATGGGGACCTTGCGTATGGAAGATTTTGTGTGGCAGTACTGATTATCTTGCCTTTATATTGGAAGCATCCCAGAACCAATGGCGCCCAACAGACCCCAATGTCTATAATGGGGTGCGTCGGGTTTCATCATGATGCTTGTTATTTTGCATGCTGCATTATTCTCTAACTCAGCCACTGTTGCTGATGTGAACAGGGACTCAGTTCTATGTATTGTAGGATGGGGTTAAGTCTCACCTTTAATTCCCTTGTGTCGGGAGTAATGGTTAGGTTGAGTCAGGAAGCTGTTTCTGTACTCAGCCGCAGAACCATAAGTTTGAATCTTCTCTGTCTTCAGTATCTTATCTAGTTGAATTGCTAGAAGAGAAAATAAAGGACTATGTTAGTCAGAATGCATGAAGTCTCTCCATCCCTGTGGACCTGTTAAGAAATCCATACTTGCTCCCCTCTGCTCTGTTCCCGGGTCTGTGCTCCCGAGCTCTTTGCATTGGACTTCTGGTCCCCGTCTGTCAAATTCTGGTGTTCTGCAGCCAAAGATGGACCTCAGCGGTGACTTGTCTCCAGGTGGACTTGGGGACGTGTCAAGACCGTAACTCCAGTGAAGAGTGTCCAGGAGCCACAAAGCTAGAACAGAGCTGCGGGGAACAGGTAAGTATGGATTTCTCCACAGGTACTGCTGCTTGGGGCTGGGAATTTTTTAAAAAAAACAAAAAACAAAAACTGGACAACCTCTTTAAGGTCTGGCAATCAGCTTCCCCTATCTGAATCTCAAAGTACAACTTGGTGCACATTATGGTAAACCATATGATCCTTCCTTTTTAAAGAGTTTATTTCACTATTGATAGTGAATCACTAGGAAAAATACCTTTAAAGGACACCTGTCAACAGTTTTGTACCTATGACACTGGCTGACCTGTTACATGTGCACTTGGCAGCTGAAGGCATGTGTGTTGGTCCCATGTTGATATGTGCCTGTATTGCTGAGAAATATAATGTTTTGATATATGCAACTTAGCCTCTAGGAGCAACGGGGGCGTTGCCATTGCACCCCAAGTCTCTGCTCTCTCTGCAATTGCTGTGCCCACTGCACATTGATTGACAGGAACAGGCAGTGAAGATACCATTATGCCTAGTCCTGTCAATCAAAGTGAAGACGGCAAGGTTGTTATTGAGAGAACAGAGCCTCTAGGTGTAATGGTAACGCCCCTGTTGCTCCTAGAGGCTCATTAGCATATATTACATTATTTTTCTCAGCAATGCAGGCACATATAAACATGGGACCAACACCGATGTATTCAGCTGCCAAGCGCACATGTAACAGGTCAGCCAGTGTCATAGGTACGAAACTGCTGACAGATGTCCTATAAAGATGCACCAAATGTATCAAACCCCAGGATACAGTAGGACTGAATTACACAGTGTTATGAGCACTTAGTTACTATCTTTGTTTGGGAAGCTGCTATGCAAATGTATTGCATTTAAATCTGAATTAAGAATGGTGGACCGCCAGGCGCAGAAGGACCACATCAACTGTCTTACGATCAATGGATTCTTTTTATTGCGATAAACAATGCGTTTCGGAGATATAATTCTCCTTCTTCAGGTTTACATACATAATTGACATACAGCAGACATAAATATATATATATATATATATATATATATATATATATATATATAGTGTGAAGAAAAGGGGCACCACCTGTGGACAGGAAGGAATACCCTGGGGAGGATATATAGGTAAGTATTCAAATGCACATTCAAAACATAATTATGACATAAAATCAAGTTAAAAAAGCAAAATATGAGTTACAAAATAAATGTTTAAAACTTAAAAATCAATAGTATTAAATGAAAAGACAGAGTTGCTGGAGGAGGAGATTTTGCATACTGATGATGTGCACGGTCACATGACGGTGTTCTGATCATGTGACTATGCTCATTGTCAGGTGACAATAGGGAGTTTTGTAGTTACAGCTCAAACCTGAATAGGGTCACCTGATGATGAGCATAGTCACATGATCGGAACACCGTCATGTGACCCGCACTCATCGGTAGGCAAAACTTTGTCTAGTTCATTAGGGTGGAGTTGCTGATGGTTGAGCCTTTGTATATTCAGGTCTTCTTCTGTTCTGCTTGTCAGGTATGAAGTTTTCTAGGTATATTACCTTTCAAATGTTTTGCACTTTGTTCTGTATACTGGGATCTGTAGTTCCACAATTGTATCTTGTTCTAGTCTGGTGTGTTTACTGTGTTTTGGGATCTACAGTTCCACAGAGTTCAGTGTGTTTGCTGTGTGCTTAGCATTTGTTTGCTGCTGTGCTGCTGTGTTGTCCTGGCTGATTTGCTGACTTGAATTCAGATAGGGCCAGCTTGGTAGTGATCTGTTTCCATTCATTCATCCAACATCTTCTGTATGCTATACATCTGCCATCCAGGCTCGGACTGGCCCACAGGGGTACAGGTGAATCCCCAGGTGGGCCCCTGAGCAAGGTGGGCCCCTAGTCTCCCGCCCCCTGCACAAGTGGCACATAACACAGTAGACTTACTGCACTACATACATATATTCCATGTACAGCACCTCAACCAGCCTATGTTCATATAAAAAACTTGTTAGATTATTTATTATATTTGATTATATCCGTACGGTGGGCCCCCAAAATACATTTTACTGGTGGGCCCTAGGCACCCCAGTCCGACACTGCTGCCATCCACTCGTTTGCTGGATCATCTCCTCCATGCGTGACCCTCATCATTCAGTTCCTGTCATCTATTGGTTAATTTATTGTACCAAGTTGTTTTCTGTTAGCGTTGATACTTGCTTCATATATGTTGTTTTTGCGACTGTCCGGTTGTTGTGTAATTCAGTCCTACTGTATCCTGGGGTGTCTGAGTACCAAGAGCCCTTTTTAGGATATAGGAAAAGAGAATCTGATTCTGTGCTCTTATCAGGTATATTATGATGTTGGATAAACCTTTATATTGTACAATGATTATAATGGTATTTACTAGTGATGATCGAGCACCCCGATGTTCGGGTGCTCGGGTACTCTAGCCGAACACTAGGTGGTGCTCGAGTGCTCGGCCGAGCTACCGAGCACAATGGAAGAAGACCGGGCACCCCCTGCTCTGCAGAGGGGAGGGTGTCTGGTCGATAGGGAAATGTGAGAAAATGGTAGAAACACCACAGAAATGGTTAGGGAACAGCATGGGGAGGATGTCTGGATGCATCTTGGACACTGAAGTCACTGCTATTAACGATGATGTCTGACTATTACGCCACTTTTACGGAATGACAAAAATACTCCCCCCCCCCCTCATACCCAAGATAACATCAATTTTACAGGAAATACTGTTAAGAAACATATATTTACTTGTAAATATACGTAAAGCACAAGTAGCAGCACGCCCTCACCCCTAATGTTTTACACTGTCAGATCGGCAGCAGACCCTCACCCCAAATTTTTATGAGGGTCTGCTGCTGATCTGTAAGTGTCAGCAGCGCTGAATGTCAACTTGTCAGGATGAGGACCAGAGTGAAGAAGTCACATAGTAACATAGTTTATAAGGCCGAAAAAAGACATCTGTCCATCCAGTTTGGCCTGTTATCCTGCAAGTTGATCCAGAGGAAGGCAAAAAACCCTGTGAGGTAGAAGCCAATTTTCCTCACTTTAAGGGAAAAAATTCCTTCCCGAAGAGGAAGAGGAAATAGTGGACGATGAAATCACTGGCCCAACATGGGAAGGAGGAAAGCTGAGCGAGGACATCAGAGGGGGAGGGCTGCGCAGCACAGCAACAGGCTGGAAGAGGCGGTGGGTTGGTAAAAGGGAGAAGGCAGGCCACACCAACAAGTGTGGACGATAAAAGAATTGTCATTTGCAACCTGTGCCGTACCAAAATGAGCAGGGGTATGAACACTATCAACCTGACCACCACCAGCATGATCTTCATGGCAGAAAAGCACCCTAATAAACGCCTGAATCCACAATCGGTGTTTGCGGGTCACACCACTGCCTCCTCTTCCCTGTGTTACGTGCTAGCCAAGATGCAGGCCCAGATGCCTCCCACTCTGCACCTGGACCCTCGCAAGCACCATCAGCAAGCACATCCAATTCTGTGTCCCAGCGCAGCGTACAGATGTCCATACCCCAGGCCTTTGAACAAAAGCGCAAATACTCAGCCTCCCACCCACACTAAGTGCACACCTTTGCAAATTGCTGGCGCTGGAAATGTTGCTTGTGGACACTGAGGCTTTTCGCAGTCTGATGGCGGCGGCTGTTCCACCGCCTTACACCAGCATGTGTCCCGTAACATAGCCCGTGCCCTAACCAATGCAGTTACTGGGAAGGTCCACTTAACGACTGACACATGGACAAGTGCTTCTGGCCATGGACGCTACATTTCCCTGACGGCACACCGGGTGAACGTTGTGGAGGCTGGGAGCAAGTTGTACCCTGGGATGGCACAGGTACTACCGACACAAAGGATTGCGGGCCCTACTTCCATCAGGATTTCTGCAACCACCTACATTAGCGGCTGCAACCCCTCCTTCTCCTCCACCACTTCCATCTAGGAATTCTCATCTTGCAGCATCAGTCAGTAGCTGGAAGCAGTGAAGCACAGCAGTGGGGAAGCAGCAACAGGCTGTGCTGAAACTTATTTGCTTAGGTGACAAACAACACACCGCCACAGTGCTGTGGCAGGGTATAAGGGACCAGGCTGAGCTGTGGCTCTCGCCACTCAACCTACAACCAGGCGTGGTTGTGTCTGATAACAGCCGGAGCGGGTATTTTGCGCCGCTGGGGGCATAATAACTGCTAAGCGCATCCGCCAGTCAACTGAAAATGCTGACAGGTTGACGCTAATCAAAATGAACAAGGCCTGGATTGCCCCTGACTTCTCTACTCCACCAGAGGAAAGCGGCTGAACATAAAGGAACTTTAAATGTGGCTTTTTAGGTGTATTGAATACACTGTATTTCCATGAACCCCTTCCTCTTCTGGTCCTCTTCCTCCATCATATCAAACTGCTTATTAGGCTGCCCTCGCCTTTAAATATTTAAGAGGTTCACCAGCAGGCCCTCACCCCTAATTTTTAAACCTAAAAAAATTAACTTCACTCTGGTCCTGCTGACATGTTGAGCTAACAAGAACCTGTCTTGCACCTCCCTCCAAACTAAGACATGAAGCCAGGAGTTTTGGATGACTTTGTTTCTTGGGCTCTGCCAGCAGGCACAGTTTCACCACGCCCAGAGCCATGGCCTCTGCGTTCACCATCAGCAGCACGCCCACTTCCCTTACTGCTCGCCTTGCGCATATTATATAGTATATATGCAACTTTCTCACAAGTGCAGTACTGCAGATTTTTATTAAGTGTATGATCAGAAAAATTTTACCAAATGTCAAATATTTAAAATGCGAAAACGTTATAGAGCAGCTGCAAATGAGGAACTACGGCCTAAATTAATGGTAGAAAAAATATCAACGGATGTCAAGTATATAGACTTTTGAAAGGTTCTAATACACACGCTGTGCACGTAGTGGTAGTGTCAGGCACACTTGTGTTCTTTTTGCCCCAAAAGAAAAAAATGCAGCCAGATATAACAATGGACTTTTGTGTCTTTTGAATAGAAACACTAGCCCTACCTAGCCAAATCCTATCCCTACTCTATAAGTCCCTCCTTGCTCAATTGTTATACAGCAGACGCAGCTAAGGAACTGCGGCCTTAATTAACGGTAGAAAAAATAGCAACGGATGTCAGGTATATAGACTACAGAACGGTTCTAATGCACACTCTTTGCACGTGGTATTAGCGTCAGGCACACTTGCGTTCTTTTTGCCCCAAAAGAAAAAAAAATGAAGCCAGATATAACAATGGACTTTTTTGACTTTTGAACAGAAATACTAGCCCTGCCTAGCCAAATCCTATCCCTACACAAGTCCCTCCTTGCGCAAATGTTATAAAGCAAGACGCAAAAGAGGTACTGCGGATGTAATTAACAGCAGAAATAATAGCAAAGGATGTCAGGTATATAGTATATAGAGAGTAATACAGCATGCAGCAGCTGCACTGGTGGCGTTAATGGCAGGCCACCTAGCGCTATTTTTAACACCCACAAAATAAAAATAAAAGTTTGCCAGAATTATATAATAGCCCTTAAAAGGGCTTTTGGGTCTTTGAAACAGAAATTCTATCCCTGTCCCTACACTATCTGTCCCTGCTTGCAGTAACTCTCCCTGCTCGGTATGATCCGGTCACATGTCACCGGGTGCTTTATACCACCCGATGACGCGTTCCCGGCCAGCCAATCACTGTAATGCCAGTAGCTAACATGGCTACTGGCATTACAGTGAATGCCAGCACCTCCCCGCACGCTAATTAGCCAATGGAGTGGAGGAGTCACGAGCGCCGCCATGTTTGGCCGAATAGTGTATTCGGCTGAACATGTTTGCTCATCACTAGTATTTACGCAAAACAGGAAAACCTCATGAAAAACTATCTTTATGGGAGGGGTCCTCAAACGGAATAGCTACTTTACCCTTCCCTTTGGACAGGTGTATAGCTATAGGTGTTGTAGAGGTAGGATTTACAGCTTTGCCTAATGCATGAGGGTGTCCAGATGGCCCTCTATCACATTTAAAAACATCAGTATTATAAATGATACCTCGTAAGGGGAAGATGGGGCTGTTACAGAGTCTACATTGGAGTGAGCATAAAACCCCAAATCATCCATTTTTGACCCATAAGTCCTTTCCTATGAGAAAAAAGTACACTAGTGTCCAGTTGTCTGTTCTGGAGGCAGATGCAGGATGTGAGAACATGTCGTCCTAGACCTCCTCTATCGGTATTGTCTCACAGAAGTCAATATGTATCCTTTAATTAAACACTGAATTGCTTGGCGCTAAAGTGTACAGTGAGCTTGTTCCTGGTTCAATCTGCCAAGGATTAAATAATTTATCTTACCAGGATAAGGGATTTCTCTCAACCTTATGTCAACAGAGGCAGACGTGTAAATAAAAAGCTAATACCGCCACACCCATATCCAGAGCTCAGTCAAGGTCATTGGAGGACCTGGGCACAATATTGGCTTTTCTAAAGCTGACCATACAATTTCAATAGCTGTTGGTCTTCCACTAACTCACTGTTTGAATGCAAGCTTGGTTTGGCTGAGTATGCATGTGTTTCCTCAGTGGGGAGAGGGGAATAAACCAATGCTAGACTCCTCTGGCAGTGTCTTATCTCCCTTAAGAACAAAGGATCACACATGTTAAAAGACCAAGTGAACAGCCATATTATGGGTCCATGTTGTACAGATACCCTCAGCATAGTCAAGCACCCTTCAGCAGACTCCAGATCCTTTCAGAAGACCCCAACAGAATCAGCAAACCTCAGAAGAGCTTAACACCCTCAGCAGACCGCAATAATGTTTAACAGAATCCAGTACCATTCTACAGACACCAGCTGCCTCAGAAGACTAAAGCACACTTCAGCAGACCTCAGCACTTTTCAGAAGACCCCAACAGCATCAGCACACCTCAGAAGACATCAGTACCCTCAGCAGACTGCATTAACAGAAACCAGTACCATTCTACAGACACCAGCTGCCTCAGAAGACTAAAGCACAATTCAGCAGACCTCAACGCCTTTTACCATATCCCAGTAACCTCAGTAAAACCCAATATCTTCAACAGACAACAGCACTTTCTAGCAACTCCCTTCCACACGACTGCAACCACTCATTGCCACAGACACTTTGCAACACATACATAACTTTATTACATATCAAGTTTCACTTTCTGTGATTACTTGCACAAACAAGCTCCAGCCTACTAAGTCTATTATATGAGGGTGGAGTCTGTAATGTGAACAATCAGAGGAGGTCCCATGAACAGCCTGCTCTTCTGGCAATTCCAAAGAACCTAGCACCATTGAACATAGACCACCAACCTTCAGCAGACACCAGCACCCTTCAGCAAGGCTCAGCAGACAGCCAGCACCCTCTGCACTGCTTAACAAAACCCAATACCAATAACCAGACCCTAGACCCCAGCACCCTCAGCAGACTGAAACACCCTTTCAGTAGAACCTAGCACCTTTCAGCAGACCCTAGCACCCTCATCCAGCAGATGGAATGTTGGAATGGTGGAGTAATATGGGTAATCAGAGGAGGTCCCATGATTTGCCTGCTCTTCTGACAGTTCTCTGAAGTCTTTCCTTTTTTCAGGAGTCTCCTGGACTTTATGGGTGAGTATCCAGCACTGTGTATGCAGCTTCTATGCAGACCTTTATATCTCCATGACGACAAACTACACTGTGTAGTCTGATGCCTCACTCATGTGTTACTTAGTTCCATCTCTCTCCCCTTCTTGTTAACCTACTAAATATAAGTAAGAACAAAGAAGGGGACAGATAGAAGGGAGTATGACTCCTGCATCAGACTACATAACCTGCTTGTTTGTAGTCTGTAGCCATGGATACACATACATCTGCATAGGAACCGAAGACACAAAATGGTAGGACATTTTTTATGAAGACTATTTGAAAATTTGAATGATTTTATCTTATTGTAGATGCTCTGGAGGTGCAAAATAAAAATGGTTGCAAGGGTAGCATCCTGCAACTATCAAGGAATGCTGGGAGTTTTAGTTTTGCAGCAGCTGGCGAGTCAAAGGTTGTAGATAATTGATTCACAGTTATTAGTTATAATTTGCCATCAAGCATTGCCCCTTTCAGTCCCCCATGTACTAGGGCCCGGGTACACATGCAATCGCTGAACCAATAAGTTCCGATGCCATACAATTACAGTTTCATTGCACAATAACTTTATTAATAAAGCACAAACACAGCCGTGTCCTTCACACATTATATACTTGTAATAGTGACACCATGCGCTTGGCGCGCTGCCGCCTCGTCTGACAGTCTATCCTGATGGAGATTAATTAGCTTCAAGTTCAGCTCTAATTACAGGGGAGGCAGTGTCAGACGGGTGTTGCTCCCATTGCTCCTCATGGTAAAAGCTGTTGTTTGCTTTACCTTCACAATTGCTCATTAACAGTACCGCGGGCGCCGCCGACATCAGACGGCGTTAACCCATTGTCTGCTATAGCATTCGAAAATCTATTCTGTTCAGCTCTTTGAGGTTTCTAACCATATGTGTAAACCCTGACTGATTTTATATGATGAATTCATTATTTATATATTTCTAGTATTAATGTGTTATTTCCTGCTGTGATGATACCGCACCTCACAGCCCGGCCTGACGTCTTGTATGTCGGAATCACGCGGGACAGTTTTGCCACTGGTTACCAAAACATGGCGTTACGCACTCCCTGAGAAGACGTAAGGTCCGCTTGGCACAGTTTTACACCAACACTCGCTCTCCACACGGGCCATGACCTCCTGCGTGGCACAACACTCGCTCAGAACCCAGACAGGCTGAGAGAGTCCTTTCACCGTCCCAGTGAAGCAGAGCCCTGCCAGCCCGGTAGACTGCCACCAGTTCCGCGTTAGATATAAGCCCGATCCATTAACGGGATTATATTGGGTCAGAAACCAACCCGGGTAGTGTATAACGTTATGCCGAGACATGTACGCGTGGGATTCGTGGGTCGAGATACAGAACAGTTCAAGATTAATTTATATATTTAATTGCTTTAAGGGCACAGTACACACAGCACCAGGGGTGCACCACCCATGAGGCCAGGTGAGGCGATCGCCTCAGGCAGCACCAGGTAGGGGCAAGAGGGGCCATGACCTCCTGCGTGGCACAACACTCGCTCAGAACCCAGACAGGCTGAGAGAGTCCTTTCACCGTCCCAGTGAAGCAGAGCCCTGCCAGCCCGGTAGACTGCCACCAGTTCCGCGTTAGATATAAGCCCGATCCATTAACGGGATTATATCGGGTCAGAAACCAACCCGGGTAGTGTATAACGTTATGCCGAGACATGTACGCGTGGGATTCGTGGGTCGAGATACAGAACAGTTCAAGATTAATTTATATATTTAATTGCTTTAAGGGCACAGTACACACAGCACCAGGGGTGCACCACCCATGAGGCCAGGTGAGGCGATCGCCTCAGGCAGCACCAGGTAGGGGCAAGAGGGGGCAGCCGAAGGGCCATGGGCTGAAGGGAAGGTATTAGGTTAAGAAATTGGCATTTGGGAGTGGGGGCGTCCTTTCAGTTTTCGCCTCAGGCTGGCGAAAGGTTAGGTGCACTCCTGCACAGCACTATATACACAAAGATATATGCAATGGTCTGATATGCAAATACAGATGGTAGTACAAACAGAGTTAGCAAATGAAAGTCAGTTACCTTTAGCTGTGATGGTGAATGCTGTAGCCACACGGGAGGTGACATAAACAGGTTTTCCAAGGTCCCTCCAAACACATTACACGACATGACCCCCTTCAGAGAAAGACAATGGCCTCTGGGCTAAACGGGCACTTTAAACCTTAGTCAGTCACGTCCCTCCCTGCCCCTGGGAGGATCCCACTGTACTTCCCTTTGGTCCTGGTAGCCAAAAATCCACAAACCCATTATGGATCATAGCTCCTCACCGAAAGGTCAATGGGAGATAGTTCTGGTGTATCCGCATGCACTGATGGTGCATTTGGAGACCAAACACGGTGTTGGTATTTGGTTCCAATTATAAGTTCTCCATATCTCCCCTTCCCTGTGTCCCACAAGCTAATGAAGACCGGGAGAACTTCCAACTCGGTCCCAGGGTCATAAAGACGTGAACGGTGCATTTCTGAGATGTATGGTCAGATGCATGGTAATTTCTTATGAACTGCCGATTCCATGATGTCTAGAGAGTTGGGGTGATGTAGGTGATCAGCTCAACCCCCCACATGGGGTCTTGTTAGATGAGTGTTAGCCTCCAACCTGGCTGATGGAGTTGGGAAATGTAAACACGTGGAGGCTTTTGAAGCAGGGCCCCCTGTGGAGTTTCTGCCTCTTCCAGCTTACAGCAGATGGCCTGGAATTAAATCATGCTTTCTCATATTCCTCACACCTGCTATTTAGATAAAGCCAACATATTCCCCAGCGCTGTACACAGAATAGAAATTTAAAGAGGTTCTTTGGGCTACAGATATTGATGCTCTATCCTCTGAATAGATTATTAACATCACATTGGTGGGGGTCCACCACCTGGCACCCCCATCGATCAGTGGTTTTGGGCAGCTGCGGCTCCATACGCTGTGTAGTGGTCATTCCTGGGTACTGCAGCTGAGCTCCTATTCTGCTCCTGATACTCAGGGGTGCACCACCAATGAGGCCAGGTGAGGCAATCGCCTCAGGCAGCACCAGGTAGGGGCAAGTGGGGGGCAGCGGAAGGGCCATGGGCAATGAGCGCTTTCATTGTGGCAAAGGGGTTAGGTTACGAAATTGTCATTGGGGGGGCGCTGTTTCAGTTTTCGCCTCAGGCAGCAGAAAGGCTAGGTGCAACCCTGCTGATACTGGTAGTGTCGCAGCAGCCTGAAACAGTTGATTGATGGGGGTACTGGGTGTTGGACCTCAACCAATCTGATATTGAAGATAGGTCATCATTCTGCCATACTTCCTGAAAATACGTCATTACATTGAACATGTTCATTCTTGGTGCAGATTCCACATGGAAATTCCCATTAAGATCAATGGGAGGGCTAAAACCCGCATCAAAAGCTCACCAAGAAAAAACAGAAAAAGAACAAAAATCATGTGGAATTTTGATGTAGATTCTGTACCTAAATTTTCAGTCTGCTAATACGAGCGTATGACCATACCTTTAGATGTTGTACTGTAAATTGCTGCAGTTGTTCGGTGAGGAATCGGAGTGAATTCATCCTGAGAGCTTTGGGCTCATACACATTACTGTTTTACTGCTCCGTGCAACCTCTGAGTTGTATGCAGCCATTATCTGCCACCCATACCAGTCAATATATCTCCATGATACCAATGTAATGCCAGAGGGATTTATGTAGGGTATGTAAAAAAAAAAATCGGAAATGCTGTATTCTCATGATTTGACAAGAGGAATAGTGATGGATTCCACGGCAGGTTTGGGCAAGTGGACTCAGGTATAAGTTGAAGTCACAATGCACATTCTGTGATGGAAACCTTAGAAGAGTTTTTGACATTTTAATACTGATGACTAGAGAGGAGCAAAGTTTTGAAAAATTCGATTTGGCAGCTTTGCTGAATTTTTGACAAGAAATTTGATTTGTTACGAATTAATAAGTCACAAATCGCTATGTTAAGACCCTATTCAGCCTATCAATGGGACCATTTTTAAAAGCAGTTAAAAATGGTAATATGGCCTTCCACACACGTCTTCCACTTGCTTGCACAGAGGCAGGCCGCTCCTCTCTTGAGCAGAAAAGACGAGTGCTGAATGTGGTGACGTCACTGCGTGCCTCCACCACGCAAGTCATCACGCTCAGCGCAGGTCTTTCAGCAGATCTTTTCCACTCAAGAGAAAAGCGGACTGCCTCTCCGCAAGCAAGTCGATGAGTATTTTTTTTTAATTCTTTCTAAGACAACTCTAGCTGCCATTTTAGGAAAAATGATTTGTTACCATGAAGCACAAAGAAATTCAGCTTCGTGGTGAATTAAATTTTTCCTAAACTTCGGAATGAATTCTGCTTCAGATGCTTCGATTCACTCAACACTACTGATGAACTATCCTCTGTCAGCAGCTTTGTACCTTTGACACTGGCTGACCTGTTACATGTGCACTTGGCAGCTGAAGACATCTGTGTTGGTCCCATGTTCATATGTGTCCGCATTGCTGAGAAAAATGATGTTTTAATATATGCAAATGAGCCTCTAGGAGCAATGGGGGCGTTACCATTACACCTAGAGGCTCTGCTCTCTTTGTAACTGCTTCCCCCTCTCTACTTTGGCTGGGCCTGGCAATGTAAAAGTGATTACACCTGACTCTGTCAATCAAAGTGCAGAGGGCTCAGCATTTGCAGAGAGAGCAGAGCCTCTAGGTGTTACGGTAACACCCCTGTTGCTCTTAGAGGCTCATTTGCATATATTAAAACTTCATTTTTCTCAGCAATGCGGGCACATATGAACATGGGACCAACACAGATGCCTTCAGCTGCACATGTAACAGGTCAGCCAGTGTCATAGCTACAAAACTGCTGACAGATGCCCTTTAAACAGTAGAAGTCCATGAGAATAATATGAATATATGTATATATGCAGAAAGCTCACCTGAGTGGTGAACCCTTGTGTCCTATTTTAGAGACTCTTTGACAAACTATGAGACTAGACTAGTGAGATTTATCCACAGTGCAGTCCCATGCAAAACCTGACTGGACACACTGTGATACCAACATATGCTGTGCCAAATAGCACACTCAGCTTTGCTAAACCCATGCAGTGTCTCGCATGCTAATGCATTCCCTTCTTCTTTATTAGACTAATAAAAATGACTTTTACGTGATGGTGGGAGCTATAAATTGTCCATATAACCTCCTGTTCTCAGTATTACGGTAATCTCGCTCACTTTGTACAGGGAAGCATTCACCGCCGCTTCCAACCATGCTGCTGACTGCTATACCGCATAAAGCCATAAATACGAGGCGCTTCCGCTGTGGATATTGATAGGACGTTACAGTCATCCTGTATTTCTGTCAAAAATATCAATCATCTCACCGCTGAAAGATCTCACAGCAAATTCTACACCATTGATTTTCATCTCCTGAGCTTCTTTTATATAGTACCGGGGTCTATATAACGTCCTCCACACATCTCACATCGCTGCAGCTCAATATAAGTCTAGAGCGGTTGGTCTCCAACATGTAGCTCTCCAGCTGTCACAAAACTACAACTCCCAGCAGGCTGTCAAGACTCCATTTTTGCCAACCAGGATTAGTGTTTCTATAAAATGCAACATATGTGACAATATAAGCCTGCTGTGAATTATATATTCAGCCATACTCTGCAGCAGCGGAGGCATATATGAAGTTCTGCAGCAGCTGAGGCGTGTATTATGAGGTTCTATGGCAGATGAGGTGTGTATTATGATGTTCACCTCTGGGACTCGCACCTATACTTAGAACGGAGCTCGCAGAGTCCCAGAAGGGGCACCGCTTATGGGCGACTGCCCTACATTCATTCCTATGGAAGCGTTGAAAATAACTGACTGCTGGTTTGGCTTTTTCTGTAAGCCCCATAGAAGAGAATGGAGCGGTGGCCACGCGTGCATTCATTTCAGTGGGACTTCTGAAAATAGCTGAGCATGCTGGAGGACAGCCGCACATATGTGGTACGCCCATGCGACTTTGTGGGCTCTGTTCTAAATATAGGTGCAGGTCCCAGTGGTGGGACCCATACCTCTCAGTCATATGGGGCATATACTAGCAATATGGCCCCAGTGTCCAAGATGGGAATAACCTTTTAATATACGATTGGTGAGGATCTAAAACCCCACACCGCGAACGGTCAGCTGTTCACTGCAGCCTCCGGTGCTGGAACTAGACTTGTGAATGGAACAGAAACCACAGCTCTGTTCAAGGTGTAGTGGCCGCATCGAGCTACTGCAGCTCATTTACCACCACACTGAGCTGTGCTTCCTGTTCTATTCACAAGGCTTGTTCTGTAGTACCCTGCTTCCTACCAAGGAAGGGGTTGCAGGAAGCTATAGTTTTAGTCTAGTTGAGTCTAGAGTTGGAAGTAGTCGAGTCAGGATAGTGCAGTGAGAGGAATGCCCCCACCCCCCTACATCCCCAGATAGGTCATCAATATCATGAACCTAGAAAACTCCTTTAAAACATAGCTCCAAACGTATCCATGGGCAGTGTCTAGTAATGCAGTCATGTCTAGTTCAAGTTAATGAAGTTTATATGCAATTTTTTTATCTATTTATTATTTATTTTATTTTTTTATATTTATTTTTAGGTTTTTTTTTTAGTTTTTTTGTAAAAAGCATGCCTATTTTCTAGAAGAGCAGACAGGTTTATGTTAATGGAAAACAGAAACTGCCCATAGGTTCTCAAACACTTCCCCAGTGTCCGCCCCTGAGCACAATTATTTGGAAAGGGATTTTTTTTTTTTTATTCCTTTGCAGATTTTAATTCTCAGCCTCCAATAATAAATCGCCCATAAAGATGTTGGCTGGCAGGAAAGTGCTTAAATAAATCAGTGAGAACATCATCTTTTCCACTTGAGAGCTTGTGCTGGTGTTCCTCCTCGTACAGAACCTCCACTCTCTCTTTGAGGAATTCTGAGCTAGTTGAGGTTTGATTTAATAATGACATACCCTGCCAAGGCTAAATTACTGATGGATATTTATGATGTCCCAGTCAGTGAACATTCACATTTCAATGTATTTTCCCGGCATGCTGCACTGAAGCCGATGCTGAAAAGAAAACTTGTTACGGTGTCCGTATATTAATCAATATCCGCAGCCACGTCGGGTGTATTTCAGCTCCACGTCTATTACATTGCTGCTAATGAATACATTCACTGAAGCATAGACCACATGGGGATTATTAACGAGGCCTTTTACTTCTAGATTGGAAATATACAGGGATTTATGGCTATTTGTGATATTACTTAGACTTTACGGTTTTACAGCCTCTGAGGTTTGTTAGGTAGAAGTCCAAAGAACTTGGAGCAGAGGTAGCTTAAAGTATCACCCATCTAATAGCCAAAAATCCTTGGTAAATATCAGTCCCCGAGTTGTCTTCTTCTGGCAAGTCATTCGAAAATTCTCTTAACATGATTTATATTTGTTTCCAGAATAGCAGGTTGCCAACCAATATGGCTGCCATTTGAAAAGAAAATTTGAAAAATGCCAAAAATAAAAAATACTGCCTTAACCACTACCCTTCCTAGGACCTTGAACTCTCCTATCTAGGGCCGTACTGGCCATAGACCTTACAGGGAAAATTCCTGGTGGGCCAGTGCCCAGGGGGCAGCCCAAGCCCTCCTTGTGACCGGGTACATGATTTGATGTTCTAAGCATTAATTCATGCTAGGAGCATTGAGTACTTATGCACTTGCCCAACAGCTGTAAGGGTCCTCCTGAACTCAACTGTATCACTGTCCTCACAACAGTGATATAGTTGAATACTGTGGTGAAGGCACAGTATTTTGTGCTGCACTGTGGTATTTTCGCCCGCTGAGGCAGTATCTTGTGCTGCACTGTGCTATTTAGTTCTGTTGGGGTGGTATTTTGTGCTGTACTACAGTTTCGAGCACTCAGAGGCGGGGCTGAATATTCTGAGCACTGCTTTGTAACACCATACCTCCCAACTTTTAAAATTGTAAAGAGGGACAATGTGTGCGGTGCACATCATGGCAGTTTTTTTTCATACTAGGCCACCCCCTCTAAGTCCACCCAAAGCATAATTACTGGAGCCCCTGCGGCAATTTTTTTCTTGCGTTTTAATGTCCATATAAATATTAGCTCATAAATCATCAGATTATAGATATTTTAAGGTACAAATTGCACCAAATAATGAAGTTCTGGTCTAATTTACAGGTAGAAACCATACAAACACTTTAGTAAGAAGCCATTTAGTAAATTTATTAATGCACGTTTATGCATTAATTCCCCAGGTCAAAAAGAGGGACATTTAATGATCAAAGAGGGACAGAGGGACTTGGGTCAAAAAGAGGGACAGTCCCTCCAAAAGAGGGACACTTGGGAGGTATGTGTAACACCCCCTGTGCTCTGCACATGCCCCCTCCCATTGACTGGCAGGGCTAGACAGCAGGCAAAGGGCAGAGCTGTGTCCAGGAGCTGTGTGCTAGCAAGTAAATATCACATACACTATAGCTGCACCACACTGAGATCTGCTCAGAAAGCTAATCTACATATCACTGCTTTATTCACAAGCACAATATATGATCATACAGACACCAGTGATATCTATGTTATCTTATAAAGGGAGTCTGTCACCTCATTTTCATCTATATAACTAACAGCACTGCCCCACAGAAGATTGCACACACATCCCAGACATACCTGTGTGCACTGTGTGTCTGTATTACATGTCACATTCCAGACATATCTGTGCGCACTGTGTGTCTGTATTATATGTCACATCCCAGACATACCTATGTGCACGGTGTCTATATTACATGTCAAGAAAAAGCACTTTTATTCTGCAGGAAAACAGCTCCCAAGTGCCCGGCTGAAAGTGAAACTAAAAACAGCTTTCTCTCCTGACTCGAATTCTAACAGCTATATCTTCTGATATACTGGATATAATGCTATGATTTTGGTATCATTTTAAAGCTTGGAATGTCAGCTTTCAAAGAAGGTCCAGAAAGAACAATTTTTCTATCTGCTACTAATCCCAAGATATGAGCAGCTAAAGCTGCCCTCCCCCTTCCAGTCTGGTTTGCAGCAGAGCCGGGCACTTGGGAGCTGTTTTCCTGCAGAATAAAAGTGCTTTTTCTGAACGAGGAATACACACACACAGTGCACATAGGTATGTCTGGGATGTGACATGTAATACAGACACACAGTGCACACAGGTATGTCTGGGATGTGACATGTAATACACACACACAGTGCACATAGGTATGTCTGGGATGTGACATGTAATACAGACACACAGTGCACACAGGTATGTCTGGGATGTGACATGTAATACAGACACACAGTGCACACAGGTATGTCTGGGATATGACATGTAATACACACACACACAGTGCACACAGGTATGTCTGGGATGTGACATGTAATACAGACACAAAGTGCACACAGGTATGTCTGGGATGTGACATGTAATACAGACACACAGTGCACCCAGGTATGTCTGGGATGTGACATGTAATACAGACACACAGTGCACACAGGTATGTCTGGGATGTGGCATGTAATACACACACAGTGCACACAGGTATGTCTGGGATGTGGCATGTAATACACACACAGTGCACACAGGTATGTCTGGGATTTGACATGTAATACAGACACACAGTGCACATAGGTATGTCTGGGATGTGTATGCAATTGTCTGTGGGGCACTGCTGTTAGCTATATAGGTGAAAATGAGGTGACAGACTCCCTTCATACCTAGAAACCAAGCATCTTTACATGGCAATGTTATAGTTTAGTGGTTGGTTTTAGATATAGAGACCCCAGGTTTGAATCTTGGGAAAGATATCAATTTTTTTTTCCTCCACATTTATCCCATAAAAACGTCTATGTCTTTATTATATTTAGAAGGCTACCACATATTAATGGTTTAATTATAATCATATATCGTGCCTGTGAATAAACCAGTAATAGGTTTTAGAGAGAAAAAAACACTATTTTCAATATAGTAAGGTCTTATTATTATTTATTATATAACTAATATGGGTTTGAATTAAAAAAAAAAACAGTAACAGGAAGAAAATAAATATTACTTCTGGTATTTGAACCTAGGACCTCTACATGCTAGGCAAACCATTATACCACTAAACTAAAGCATCAACTAGTAGATTGTGCTGTTTTTATGCCTATTAGGTAAAATATGTAGGTAAATATGATGGTATAATTATATATTCTGACTGTGAATAAAGCAGTGATATATAGATTAGCTTTCTGAGCAGATCTCAGTGTGGTGAAGCTATAGTAGATAATGATATTTACTTGCTAGCACACAGCTCCTGAACACAGCTCTGCCCTCAGCCTGCTGTCTATCCCTGTCAGTCAATGGGAGGGGGTGTGTGCAGAGCATAGGGGGTGTTACAGAGCAGTGCTCAGATTATTCAGCCCCGCCTCTGAGTGTTTGAATTGCTCATTTGCATATGAGTAAAACGCTGATTTCTCTGCAGCTATTTAGCATACAGACAAAAGAAAGATACAGTTTTAATCAGCATGATGGGCCCTATCAGCCAGTATGTCTGGTTTAATAGGGTTGATCCTGGTGACAGAGTCGCTTTAAATACAGCCAGACCATGCAAACTGCTTTGGGCCTTGGGGAAGGGGGCCCAGCACTGAACTTCTTCTGCAGAACGGGTTTTGCAGAACGGGTGCGGAACCATTCATTTCGTTGTTCTGTTACGCATCCCTGCAAAAAATATAGAGCATGTCCTATTCTTGTCCGCAGACAAGTCTTACAAATCCTCTTCCTCAGGTGATAACCTTCCATTCCTTCCTGCCCTTCAGACCACACATCTGAACCCTCATAACATCGTTCTACTTTGAAGGACCTACCCTGTTCTGCAGTACACATAGATTCCTTTGACTTAAATGGACGCTTTGTAATGCAAAAATATTCCATATGGTGGCGCTGCAGGAAAATTAACCACTTATTGCCAGGTTTCCTCATAGCTTACAGCTGATTGCTGGAGCTAAAAGCAGAGTTTGGAAGGCAGAGGAATCGTTAAAGGGTTTCTGTCATCAGTTTTTTTTCGGTATGAATCAGGCTGACATTAGAGATGTGCTAATGTCACCTGATTCCAAATATATATCTGTTTTATTTACTGGTGCCCCCATTTTTATATAAAATAAACTTTTATTTTATGCTAATAAGGCCTCTAGGTGCAAGGGGCGTTACCCCTGCTCCTAGAGGCTCTGTTGATTGACAGGACCAGGCAGAGAAGAAACACTCCATTCACCATAGCTTGCAAGGACCTTCAATGATGTCATGACCATGTGACCAGTCACATGGTTAGGATCACACAAACAGCCTGTCTCCTCCTAAACCATGTGACTGATCACATGGTCATGACATCATTGAAGGTCCTTGAATCATCATTGAAGGTCCTAGGCAAGCTATGGTGAATGGAGTGTTTCTTCTCTGCCTTGTCCTGTCAATCAACAGAGCCTCTAGGAGCAGGGGTAACGCCCCTTGCACCTAGAGGCCTTATTAGCATAAAATAAAAGTTCATTTTATATAAAAATGGGGGCACCAGTAAATAAAACAGATATATATTTGGAATCAGGTGACATTAGCACATCTGTAATGTCAGCCTGATTCATATAAAAAAAAACTGGTGACAGAGAACCTTTAAAAATGGCCGACTTAAACACCTTAGTCATGAATCACCCTCTCAGGCTCGGAACTGGGCATAACAGCATCCGTTTTGCCTGGAGTGCCCCTTAAAAGGGGTTGTCTAAAGACAGGAACTGCTGTCTAAATGCTTTATTAGGATTTATGGACCTTTATGTTCCAGGACTCATTCTGGTGGACTCATCAAATACATGCATTACAGAAGAGAGATTGATTTCAAGAGACAGCCCCTTTAAAGGGGTTCTCCGGGATTTAAGAGAATGAAAATACTGCTTTAACCCCTTCAGCCCCAGCGCCGTACATGTACGGCGCTGGGGCGATACGGGAACATGACGCCTGCTCTCACGTGCGGCGGGCGCCATGGTCGGCAAGTCTCTGCTGTTTCAAACAGACTTGCCCCTACTTACCGATATAGACGATCAGTAACTAAAGGAATTAGATGCCATGATCACGTGGCCCCCTATGGCCAATCAGGGCACCCTCGGTGTGTTTGAATGCTGTAAACCTCGCTGATGAGGTTTACAGCATTTATTCTGCAATTCTTATTTTGGCCACTAGATGGCAGGCCAGGCTAAGAAATTAGCAAAAGGGACTTCAAATGGAGTTTTTAAAATCCCTGATTGCTCAAAAAGAGAAAATTAAAAACATGATCTATTTCATCTATATCATATGTGAGCCTAAAAATAATCACAAAAATTTTTAAAAAATGTTAAAAAATATATAAAAAAATATATAAAAGTTTAAATCACCCCCCTTCTGTATAATTAAAAAATAAATACCTAAATAACAATAAATATAGACATCATTGGTATCACCGCGACCAAAAACGCCCGTACTTTTAAAATATTAAAAAACATTTCCAATACGGCGAATTGCGTGATGGGAAAAAGCATCAAAATAGCCGATTCACTGTTTTTTGTTGCTTTTTTTTCTAAAAAAAAATAAATAAAAAGCGATCAAAAAGTCATACACACCCCAGAATGGTATCCATAAAAAGTTCAGTTCGCCCCACAAAAAGTGAGCCCCCAAACAGCTCCGTACACATGAATACCAAAGAGTTATAGGGGTCAAGATAAGACAAACAAAAATTTTTTTTCCAACTTTATAATTATTTTATCACTATCAAAACGCAAGAAAAACTATACATATTAGGTATCGCCGGATTCGTACTGACCAGTAGAATGAAAGTAACTGATCAGTTTTAATGAACATCGAACGCCGTAAAAAAGAAACCCGTAAAACTGTAGCGGAATTGCGTTTTTTTGCAATTTCACCCGATTTGGATTTTTTTTCCTGCTTCCCACTACATCATATGCAATATTAAATGGTGGCGTTGGGAAGTACAACTTGTCCCGCAAAAAACAAGCCCTCATACAGCTAATACAATAAGTTATGGTTGTATCAAGGCAGGGAGCGCAAAACGAAAACGCAAAACCAAAAAAACCTCTGGGGCTGAAAGGGTTAATATAAATAAATATATTCCTAAATACCTTTCATTAGTTATAATAGCTCATTTTGTCTGGGGAGCAATCATTACTAGTACACATAAAATCTGTCCTAATCACACAGCAGCACTTCACAACACTGAGGTAAAGAGCTGCCTCATCCTCCTCTCTGCTTGTCAGGGATTATGATCCTGAATAAAGCTGATAAGATCAGCTAAATCTCTGTAGGAATGAAGTTAATGAGGAGACATGTTCTGAAGTAACTTGTCCTGCTGTGTGAATAGGACAGGTTTTGTGTGTACTAATAGGGTGGCGGCCATTTTGTTTTTCCTGATGATTGTTCCCTAGACAAAACAAGCCATTATAACTAATGAAAGGTATTTGGGAATATATTTAGAATAAAGTAATATTTACGTATTTTCATTTTCTTTATTCCCAGAGAACCCCTTTAATGACCCTTAGCATACATATTTATGAGGCCTTTTTATTGGATTGTTTCTGCAGCTGTGCTCTCACCTGATGGGGCTTTAATTTCATCCCTCTCAAACAATTTCTCCTCTTCGGTCAACTCTTGAATCCTTTTTGGTGTGCCGACGTAAAAGAAGTGTTTCCCTGTTGGAGAATGAAAAAAGTTTTAAAGGGGTTGTACTGTAAGAGTATTTTTAAGTACTGATTGGTTCTGTCCCCTTTAATTCTGTCCTCTTTTATATTAAATTCAAAACTCTGTGTAATAGTCTACAAGTTTTCCTAGTAATGTAGTAGGTTATAGATAGTACCCATCCCCCATTGTGCTGATAAGAACACATTCCTGAGTGATCTCAGAGACAGGCGTGATGGACACTGGAGGAGTGGCTGATGGGAATAACTGTGTTCTGCGGTAACAATTAATTGGGATTCCACCTGGAACTTTATCCTAGTTAGAATGTACGTATGATTTGCCTTATCTCTTATACACCCTGAGGTGTCGGTCATGTGTTATAACATTGTAGACAGCCATGTGTTATAGCATGATCGACCAGATCCCTTCCCTTTATTTAGGCTAGTGATGTTTATTTACTTTTTATTATTCTGTATGTGATTTGTCTGTTTTATCTTATATTTAATCACATTTAGTAAATATATTTATTCACTTAGCGTGCGTAAGCTTATTCATTCTCAAATCTTTTGAATTCATGTTGTTTTACAGGGGTTATTTGGGCTACAGATATTGATGGCCTTTCTACAGGATAGGTCAACAATATCACATATGTTGGGATCTGACACCCAGCACCCCCACCAATCAGCTGTTTTGGGCAGCCACTTTACTGAAGGCTTTCTGGAAGCAGACAGCTCCATACTTTCTGTGCCGGGGTACTGCAACTCAATGTCCATTCCGAGTGAGGCCTCATGCACACGTTCCGCTTTCTATCCTTTTTTCAGGATCCTGAAAAAAGGATAGAAAAAACGGACCCATTCACTTGTATGGGCGACGGACAGGCATCCGTTTTTTCATGGATGCCTGTCCGTTCCGTTTTTCAGATTCTTTTTCACTGGTGCATGTCCCATTTTCATCCGTTTAAACGTGACGGATGGCTCCATTGAACTCTATAGGAGCGTCCGTGAAAACGGATGGAAACGGGTATGTATCCGTTTTCCATCCGTTTTCCATCCGTTTTCACGGATAGGTTGCTTGGAGACACAGAACCAGTCAGAACCAACCTAAACTAAAAAAAAACGCATCCGTTTAAACGGATGGAAAACGGATGAAAAACGGATCCGTTTAAACGGATGGCAGTCCGCTTTAACGGATGAAAAACGGATAAAAAATGGATTGAAAAATACGGACCGTAAAAACGGAACGGGTGCAGACGGAACGTGTGCATGAGGCCTAAATCCCAAGTTATTGGGAGCAGAACTGCAGTATGCCAGCACTGGAAACTACACAATAAACAAAGCCTTCTGCTTCCACGGCATATACTGTATAGATTTTGCCGCCCAGCTGCTTGGTGAGGGTGTCAGGTATTGGACTTCAACAGGGCTTTGTACCACTTGGAAGACACGTTACCGCTGCAACCAGTCATTGGTTGCAGCAGCACATGTGACTCCTGTCCATTCCAAAAGTTGATAAATGGAGACTGGAATGTGGGGGACCAAAGGTGCCAGAACAGAGCGGTGGGGAACAGGTAAGTATGCTTCACTCCTCATGTGCTGTGGGTTGGGGGGGCTGCTTAAAAGTGTATGAAAGCTGGACAACCTCTTTAAAAGAGCGTTTTATTCTAGTTCGAATCATTTGTAAATTGATGACTTGGTTCTTGGCTGTGAGGTTATATATTTTTACTCACTGACTGGTAGGTCTCCCAATGACGAAGTCAAGTCCGGTTCTTGACAATCGGGAGAAACCTGTGCATCTGAGGTCACATTCCAAAGTGCAACGTTCCCTCCATGAATTCTGCTCCTTGGCTGTCTCTTCATATCAGACCTTAAAAAGAAAACAACCATTGAAGATTGTAATTCTTATTCGCCATCATTTATTGACAACAACGTTGTCAGATTCAGACTGAAGTTTTCTCCTGCAAAGTTCTCCGCTATGTAAAATCATTCAGAAGATGAAAGATATAAACCAGTATATGATGGTGGTCTGGCATTGAAGACGTAATAGGCTCATAGCCACTTATTTTGTCAAGTTGAATGGTAATGGAGGAGTTCATTTACAAATTAGAGAAATAATAATCTTACATCTTCAATGTTTCATCAAAGAGGAAGCACAGTGATTATGAGTGGAGAGCCTTACCTATAATAATTATATGCGAGATTCCAAAGGGTTCTCTGGGTTAGATATAGGCAGACAAACAAGTTGACCCTACTGCAGGCTGAGAGAAGAAGCTGCAGCTTCCACCATGACTTGGACTTCAAAAAGTCGCAGAAAAATTCTGATATCAGGTGCAGTAATTGCTGATCCTATTTGCATGAAATGGCATATGGAGGAACTTAAAGGGGCTGTTCACGTTAATGACCTTTTATAAAGACCCCTCAGCATGCCTGGACCGGCAGTGATAATAATACTTTCCTGATCCCCACTGCTGGGCACCAGCTCCATGGCTGCCCCTACGCCTCTGCAAGTCCCGTGTCCCCGAGCGCCAGCATCCGGTGTGATATTCGTAGTAATGTATCTGATCGTTAGCGATCAGATGGCAGTGTAATACTGCCTCCAATTACCTGATCGTTCATCACGTAATCCAAATCTTTTGACATGTTTAAAAATTATCGTTTGCAGGTGGCAGATCACGGTGTCTAATCACTATCTGCTGCCGACACACAATGATTCAGTATGGGGAAGAGCGATGGCATGTAAATGCAGCTTTTGTCCTCCGCTAGTGAGCAGGAGATTGCCAGGAAGGAATGCTGCCTGCCTGACAATCACCGTCAGAATTGGGCTGTCTAATACAACCTTTAAAGTCTGCAAGGCTGAGCGTTAGAGTCAGTAAGATATCCTGATACCAAAAGCTGCTATGACTTTACTGTTATGATGGACACTGTTAAGACACCCTTTACACCTGGACACAACCTAGCCAGATGTGCCTTCAAAACCCTTATAAACCCATAATTGTGGTTTCTTTTCTTCTTAAAGGGGTTCTCCGGGAATTAAGAAAATGAAAATACTTAAATATTACTTTATTATAAATATATTCCCAAATAACTTTCATTAGTTATAATGGATCGTTTTGTCTGGGGAGCAATGATTAGGAGAAACAAAATGGCCGCCGTCCTATTAGTACACACAGAACCTGTCCTAATCACACAGGAGGACAAGTTACTTCACAACACTGAGGTAAAGAGCTGCCTCATCCTCCTCTGCTCTACTCGTCAGGGACTATGGTCCTAAATAGAGATAAGATCTTCAGCTGAATCTCTGTAGGAGTGGAGATCATGAAGAGACATGAAGTAGAGGACAGGACAGGATTTGTGTGGACTAACAGGATAGCGGCCATTTTGTTTTTCCTAAATATTGCTCCCTAGACAAAATGAGCCGTTATAACTAATGAAAGGTATTTGGGAATATATTTATAATGAAGTAATATTTAAGTATTTTTAGTTTCTTAATTCCCGGAGAACCCCTTTAAGCTGGATTTAGATGGCTCAATATTCGGGTCAAATGTTCCTACGAATGCTTGTTCCTGATTATTTGCTCACCTGTAGGTGCCGCAGATCATCCTATGAACGAGCAAAACGCTCATTCATCGGGTGAAATGATCGGAGATGTGGACACCTCAATCATCGTTCGCAGGTGTTAAGACAGCATGATCTGCTAACCCAGGAGCAATGATTCTGTATGGGGTCAAGCGGTAGCAGCAGTGATCGCTGCTTGTAAATGCAGCACTTCACCTCCACTTAAAGGGGTTCTCCGGGCTTTTTAATATTTAATATTTAATTTTTTATTCATAGACATACAGCAGCGGACAGGAAGAGAGAAGGGAGACGGCACATGAGCATAGCTGGAGCCGTCTCCCCGTACAGCTGATCGGCGGGGGTGCGGGGTGTCGGATCCCCGCCGATCTGATATTGATGACCGATTCTGAGGAGCCCTTAAAAAGCCCGGACAACCTCTTTAATGACGAGAAGCTCTCTGGAAGGAATGTTTTCTTTCTGATTCGTTGATTCTTATAGAATCTTGAAAATTTTCAGCTGCAAAGCGAATCCGAATATTAGGTGATTCGCTTCGGCTTTGTACTCATTCGCTACGTTGTTTGTCCTATAAATTATACGCTATTGCTACGTATAAGTTACTCTATACGCTGTTGTGTACGAATTCAATTAATTGGCAAACTTTTACTGTTCGTTCGTTTATTGTGCGCAAAAGCCTGGGAAGAAAGCGGTCACCTGACCTAGTGGGCAGGGCTTGCTCTGATTGGCTCAGGCTCGGTAAGCCAGTGACACATCACTTCTGCTGCGACTGCTGAGACGAGCAGAAGCACTGTGTGTGAAGTTCTGAGACTCTGAGACCTGTTTTGTTAAAATTGGGGTGTAATTGCTCTGGGAATCCATATTACACATATCAGGGATACTGCAGGGCAAGTGCAGGGCCAGTTCAGGGCTAGTAATTAATCAGGCAGGGAGAGATAGGAAGAGACAGGGAGAGACAGGGACAAAGACAAAGAGCAGCTGCAGGGCCACAGAGTAAAGTCACAAATGTCTGGAATGGATAAGCAAAAGGGGTCCAGTTTCAGCCAGACCTCGAGCTCTAAAAAAAGGAGAATGTGGCACAGGGCAGAAGTGCCAAAGGACCTGTAGCTGGAGCTTCTACTTGTAGTATTCGCCATACTTGGCCGTTGTTCTACCAGGCTAACCCACCAAGGCGCAAAATATACCTGCTGGATCACCTCCTTTTTATGCTGGTTCGGGTAGCGGTGTGTGCCATCGTAATCCTGCAGGTCCATCAGCCACAGAGGCGTTGCTAGGGTCTCAAAAGATCCGGGGCCCAAGCCCCAATGAATATGGCCCTCAGTCACACCCCCCGGCATAAAAACCCCCACAGTCACCCCCCCAGCCGGGGCCGGTTTTAGACAAAATGTGGCTCTGGGCAAAATCAAAAGTGGGGCCAAAAATTTTGTAATAATGCGCTAACAACACAGTTACTGTATTTTTCGCTTTATAAGACGCACCACAGATTTTAGAGTAGCAAAATAAGAAAAAAATATTTTTCATCAGACCTCAGATCACCTTTTCCGACCCCATCAAACCTCAGATCAGCCCACTCAGCCCCCATCAGACCTCAGATCAGCCCACTCAGCCCCCATCAGACCTCAGATCAGCCCACTCAGCCCCCATCAGACCTTAAATCAGCCCACTCAGCCCCCATCAGACCTCAGATCAGCCCACTCAGCCCCCATCAGACCTTAAATCAGCCCACTAAGCCCCCATCAGACCTTAAATAAGCCCACTCAGCCCCCATCAAACCTCAGATCAGCCCACTCAGCCCTCATCAGACCTTAAATCAGCCCACATCAGACCTCAGATCAGCCCACTCAGCCCCCATCAGACCTCAGATCAGCCCACTCAGCCCCCATCAGACCTTAAATCAGCCCACTCAGCCCCCATCAGACCTCAAATCAGCCCACTCAGCCCCCATCAGCCCCCATATGAGCCCACTCAACCCCCATATGCAGCGTCAGGTCATCATGCGCATACTACGTCCTGACACGGGATTTCTCTTCAGGCGCGCTTTCCACCAGCGAAGATTGGTGAAAACACCCTGTTCTGTAAATAAGCCTCAGCCTGTACCAGGCTTCCAGGTTCATTGTTAGTATATCCCAGTTCAGGCCACTAGGTGGCAGCAGTGAACTGTGATATAATGATTTCAATACAGACTAATGGAGCAATTTACATCTGATGATTTGTAAGTTGTGGTCCACTTAGGGGACTTAAAAGGTAAAAAAATAAAATAAAAAGTTTTGAAAATATTTAAAAAAAAACGTAAAATCACCCCATTCTCCACACAAAAAAAGAACAAAATGGCATTATAGGCATGCAAAAACACCCATGCAAAAAAATATTGAAAAAAAGTTTGCCTATATGGTGTAACAGAACACTTTATCTCCCAAGAAAATTGAATAAAAAGTAATAAACACACCCCAAAATGACAGGCTGTGTACTTAAGCTTTATTTTCAAAATTTCCTGTGGGGATTTGAACTCACAACCTACTACATCGCAGGCAAGTACCTTAACCACTGGGCTATTGAGCTCAGTGTCAAATCAATGGTGAAAAACCTCATAGCGGTTTCTCTGATATTGAAACACCTCCTAAGAGGTTCTCTTGCATTATACAAGAGAACTTCTATGAGGTTTTTCATTATTTGCTTGACACTGAGCTCCATAGCCCGGTGGTTAAGGTACTTGCCTGTAATGTAGAAGGTTGTGAGTTCAAATCCCCACGTGAGTATTTTAAAATTAGAGTCTAAACTAGACTTATAAATATACAGGGTGTTCCCAAGCATAGTGGGAATACCCCTTTCACCTTTCATAACACTAACTCCATATATGGACATAGCCATATATGGAGTCAAAGCAGGGACTCTTAACCTGGGAAGGGGGCCCCCTTAGAGGATCCGGTTGCACTGCAGCTGTCTCCACCAGTCCCGAGGTTCGGGGCAGTGGTAGATTGATTCGAGGCCAAGGCCCCGGATAAAAAGCCCTAGCGACGCCCCTGATCAGCCGGATCATGTATTTCACCTTTGCAGAGCTAAATGATGAGGATCGCCTGGATGCCATTTTCAAAAATTAGCTCTGCCTCTGAGGAGTGCACGCCGTGGCCTCTCAACTCGTGCGTGCCTGCGTATTACATAATCGCTAGACAATAGTACGCAAATTGTACGCTCATGCGTACATGCTCAAAGATGTTGCGTACCTTTTTTAACTGAACGTTCGTTATGAGTGCAAATGTTCGCTAATAGCCACATAATAACGTATATTTTGTACGCAAATTCAACAAATCTATTCATCAAATATACGAATCTTAGGAAAAGTTCGGCGAATAATTTTTTGAACGATTCGCTCATCTCTACTTTCTGACAATCTGCTGTTCATCTCATAGTCTAAATGTAGCTTTAGAACTCATCCACAAGGAGAAGAAGACTGATTTCCAGACCATGCACTTAAGAATAAAATGTCTGTCTGAGGATATAATCGGTCGGCTAAAGTTCTTGATAACTTTAGAGCAATGGAATAGGGCATTGTGCATGGTTCCCGACGAGGTCTTAGGAAATCAGATGGTCTAAGGACTGAATAATATGAAGAATTACTGAATTTAAATGAATATAATCATATTATTTATATTGATTGTTACCGTAAAAATATTTTTAATAATTTTATTTAAAAAAAAAAAATTGGTGGGGATCTTACCATGAGAATCCCACCCTCCGCCTAGTACAAAACTCTGCTGTTTCTGTCGCTTCCATAGAGTTTGAATGTCGCTCCATCAATGATCTATGCTCAGTATGGGTCATCAATATGAGATCAGTGGGGGTCCGACCACCAACACCCCCATTGATCTGCTTTATTTGGCAGCCGTGTTGCAGAGTAGAAACTATACAACGCATGGAACTGGAAATAAACAGGCCCATACCACTTAGTAGTGACCTTGCTGGGGGAATGCAGCTCAGCTCCTAGACAAGTGAGGCAGTACACCCTTGTATGAAAATACACAGTGCAACAAACCGTCTGTTTCTTCTTTGTATAATGAATACAGATGCCCGAAACAACTTATTGGTGGGGGTGCTGGGTGTCAGACCCCCACCGATCTGATATTGATGACCTATCCTGAGGACAACACCTTCAAGTCCTTGCCTGATTGTGTGGTTGGGGTGGGATAATGGATGGGAGCTGGACCTAGCGATTGGTAGGGTCCCAGACAGGGTCGGACTGGTCCACCAGAGAAGCTCTGGTGGGCCCAAAGGTATTTCAGTCCAACACTGGTCCCAGAAGTCAGAACCTCACTGATCTAAGATTACCTATCCAGTGGACCAGATAAATGCTTGTGGCTGGAATACCCCTTTAAGACTAGGGTGTTAGAGTATAAGTAAGTAAACAATCAAATATATTATAACCTGCCATTTATCCAGCATAATAATATTACTAATGCCCTAATTCTAACCAGCTAGTAAAAAAGCAAAATATTGTGTGATGGTAAATTTTCAGATTTAAGCTGTAGAAATAGATGGAAGTGCACGTCGGCATCTTCTTATACATGTGATCCTATTCTACAGAGTCTTTAGATTCCTGCATTTATTTTATTTAATCCATACCTGCAAAAATAAGTCAGAAACAGCGGCTGTCAGGGATATTCCTGTGCATCGGAGGCTTCTGCTCGGTGATTAGAGGATTAGGTGACTACAGTTACCATAGACACAACTTACTAAACAGGGTGGAGCGGACACTTTGGCACAGTATCGTGTGATATTCCCCAATGCATAGTCAGTTTTCTTTTCAATTTCTCTTTCCAGATGACTTCACTGACTGTGTGAAGATACTGTGCAATGTTTGTCACACTGTAAAGGTATAGTCAACTGTGTCTTTTTCTTAATAAACCACACATGTACATGTTGATGATCATCATACCATGTTTTTCTTGTTATACCATGCCTGACCATACCGTGTGCTGTACAAAAAAGCCATATTCAAGAGTAGAGATGAGTAGTGTTGAGCGAGCACCTCTGTGCTCGTATGCTCGGGTGCTCTGGCCGAGCACTGGGGGTTGCTCGAGTGCTCGGCCGAGCACCCGAGCATAATGTTAGTCAATGGGACTAAACCAGGTGCCCCCCGCTCGGAAGAGGGGAGGGTGTCTGGTTAATAGAAAAAGGTCAGAATCGCGACTTCTCCTCTTTTACTCCTTTCACTCGTAAAAGTATGCTAATTAACTGAATTTGCATGCATTAGCGCACAATGCGTATGCATTAGCATACAAATGCGTACGCATAAGCGTACAAAATGCGTACGCATTAGCGAACAAATGCGTATGCATTAGCATACAAATTCGTACGCATTAGCGTACAAATCAACATTACAGTGCGGGGAAGAGACCCGAGCATTGCGCTCGAGTACACTCGGTGTTCGGTCGAGCATGCTCGTTCAACACTAGAGATGAGCAAAGTTTTGAAAAATTAGATTCCAAATTCCAGCTTTGTTCCAAATTAATTGTTGATGAATCTCTATAAATCATGGAGCGGCCATGCTGCGGGAAGGTTGCGGTCATGCTGAAGGGAAGAACTGCGCAGCCAATTAGCCAGCAGCTGCCTTTCATTTAATAATGAAGAACCTATCGTATAGTCCTTCATCATTGTTAATGGCCGCATGGCACCTTTAAACAGTGGCTGTTGCTGGTTTGGGGTCTATCTGGTTCGGTGGGGACGCAATATGCATATTATTGTTGTTCTGTTCTGCAATCTCCTGCAGGTTATTTGACAGTAAACACAGAATATTATTCAGCTCTGCCATACCCACTTCTCCAACCCCAGCGCTCTCCTGTCCTACAGATGGGAGCCCTTCTTCTGCTATCTGCTTTTCCTCATTTTCCACATCACCTAATATTAATGAGAATATGTCACCAGGAACATCATGCTCCTCCTCTCTCTGCATCTTGCTGACTTTTCTAGGACATGGAGACTAAGAAGGGTGATTTGGAAGCAGTAAAGCCAGCAAAAGATGAGGATGGTCATCATTAAGACCTGGTCCCTCTAAGGGATGCAGACTGGATGGTTTTTGTTGGCACGATGGCACTGGAATAATAAAGACTTCCATCTTATTGGTATTGAATTACATTTATGGCTGATATAGAAATAAGTAAATGTAGGGATAAATAACATTGATGCAGAATAAATCTCCCTGCAGTCTCACTTTCAAATATCTTTTATTAATCGTTATCAGCAACTTCAGACAGAATTCCCCTACGAATGCTTCACTTTACTCAGCACTATCCAAGAGTAGGGATGAGCGAACCCAAACTTCACCAGGTTCAAGTTCGGTTGGGTTAGGAATTCCATGATACAGTAGGTTCCTTTATAACAGAATATAACAGAATTCGTAGACAGATTGCAAAATGGAAGCCTTTAATAGTCATTCCATTTTGATTTGTCATAATAGAAGTCTATGGCCAAGCATAAGGGATTCGTCTGGTTTCTGTTATGCAGGATGGAAAAGAAAGTCCTTTCCTGCATAACGGAAACCAGACAGATCCGTTATGCTTGACCATAGACTTCAATTATGATGGATCAAAATGGAATGCCACTTAAAGGCTTCCGTTTTTGCATTCTGTCTACGAATTCTGTTATACTCCGTTATAATGGAACCTATAACTGAGTACCCTAAAACACCTGAACATCAAACCTGAACCTGATGCAGTTCGGGTTCACTCATCCCTATCCAAGAGCTGTTAGAGCACTGTACTTGTATTCGGGAATGTAAAGTACGATATTGTGCAGCACCCCCAATGGTAGAAATATACAGTGGAGGAAATAAGTATTTGATCCCCCACTGACTTTTAAAGTTTTAATACTAAAAAATAAATGAAACGTCTCATAATTTTATGCCAGCTTTATTTTAACAGTGCCACATAGAATATCAAAAGAAAAACGGAGAAAATTACATGAAATGAGAAATAAAAAATAATTTTCATTTCTTTGAGGGAAACAATTATTTGATCCCCTAGGAAAACATCATTTAATACTTGGTGGCAAAACCCTTGTTGGCAAGCCCAGCAGTCAGACGTTTCTTATAGTTTTTTATAAGGTTTGCACACACTTCAGGAGTAATTTTGGCCCACTCCTCTCTGCAAATCATCTCCATATCCAACCCATTTTCAGTGCCCTGGCGGAGGCAAGGATGTTGTCACCCAGGATTTTGCGATACATGGCCCCGTTCATCTTCCCGTCAATGCGGTGAAGTTGGCCTGTGCCCTTAGAAGAAAAACGGGCGGGTCTGACATCTGGGAATTTGATATAATAATAAATATACACATACACCTTATTTTGCGCAAAATTCTAGGCATCCCGATTCTTGTGTGGTGCAGTTGGGCTGGGGGTGTGGAAAACTGAATGTGGTCTCAACCAAAGGGCTCATTTAGATGGCCAAAAGTGTTTTGCGATCCGCAAATATGGATACAGGCCATGTGCGTTCTGCATTATCTGCAAAGGGCCAGCACTATTTAGAAATGCCTCTTGAACGTGATTGCGGACATGTATAGAACATGCTCTATATTAATTGCGGGACCGTGGAACGGAACTACGGATACAGACAGCACACAGTGTGCGGTCAGCATCTTTTACAGCCCACATGGAATGAATGGGTGCACACCCTTCCGCAATTTTGCGGACCCGTACATACAGCCGTCTGAATGAGCCCTAAGTCTGACTGTGGGGCACCATGGCTAGCTCAACTATGTGTATCATCCCATCCCTGCAGCATTACATTATAATGCTATTCCAGGGATAATGCATTATAGTGCATTATCCCTGTGCTGTGAAACCATAATGCCTGTAACATCATTCTGCTTTTTTATTAAAATGTTTTCATGTAAACCGTGATTTTTTTATGTGTTATTCTTGTGATATGATATAATAATATGCATTAACCCTGTACTGTGACATCACTGTGTCTATTATCCCTGTACTGTGACATCACTGTGTCTATTATCCCTGTACTGTGACATCACTGTGTTTATTATCTCTGTACTGTGACATCACTGTGTTTATTATCCCTGTACAGTGACATCACTGTGTTTATTATCTCTGTACTGTAACATCACCGTGTTTATTATCCCTGTACTGTGACATCACTGTGTCTATTATCCCTGTACTGTGACATCACTGTGTTTATTATCCCTGTACTATGACATCACTGTGTTTATTATCTCTGTACTGTGACATCACTGTGTTTATTATCTCTGTACTGTGACATCAATGTGTTATCATCTCTTTACTGTGACATCACTGTGTTTATTATCCCTGTACTGTGACATCACTGTGCTTATTATCCCTGTACTGTGACATCACTGTGTTTATTATCCCTGTACTGTGACATCGCTGTGTTTATTATCCCTGTACTGTGACATCACTGTTTTTATTATCCCTGTACTGTGACATCGCTGTGTTTATTATCCCTGTGCTGTGACATCACTGTGTTTATTACCCCTGTACTGTGACATCACTGTGTTTATTATCCCTGTACTGTGACATCATTGTGTTTATCATCTCTGTGCTGTGACATCACTGTGTGCATTATTCCATCTAGTGCACAAAGGAGACCTAAATACATTTCTTTTGTTCTGAAAGGTGATCATCCTGGAATAGGTTTTTCAGTATAAGTTTATGTCTCCATAGTCACTTGTGAAAATGCTGTGTTAAAGTGCTTCACTGCTGCAGTCAATAGCTGGCCTCAGTAGTGCACCGAAGAGACCAGTGACTGGTTGCAGTGGCCATGCATTGTTCATGTGACATCACTGCTGCATCCATGTAAACACAGCCTGGGTTTAGACTACTGATAGGAGGAAATGGCCGAATCTCAACACTTAACACTCAACACTCTCCCACCCCATTCTACTTCAACCTTACCCATAATTTGGTAATAATGAAAACAAGACTCCTTCAACTTTTTTTTAACACCTTTTTTTGTTGGGTGGTGATCGGCCACAGCATCTTTAATAATTTTAAACCAATGCGGCAAACTCCTTATAAATGTATCAACCATAACACACTGACGGAGCGATATGCCAACCGCCGGACTCCCAGCGGGCAAGTCTGCCATCCGTCTCTCTACCTCCCGATCTGTTTAACTGCCGCTTGCTGTGATTTGTAAGGCTCAGAAAACAACTTTCATCACTAAAAAACAGAAAAAATGTAAGCAAACGCATAGATCCGTCTTCATAAAACAGTCCCAGTAGAAACACACCGTTCCCAAGAGGAAGAGCAGTGAGATGAGGAAGGGTATATAAACCCTGGGGGAGGGCCCACAGGTCCTGTAGGAGGGCTAGAAACCCTAACAGGAAAGGCGGGGGGGAGCTATTTCTAAATTAACCCCTTGATGTCCTGACGCTGCAATTACATCCACAAAAGGAGGGAGTGGGATAAACCTAAGAACTCCAGCCATAGCCCACCAAGGGGGGAAAAGGGGCATCAGCAGTCTCTGTGCCCCCTCCCTATGCCGTCAGGTGCCCCTCCATTATCCCTGTAATGTGACATCACTGTGTTTATTATCCCTGTACTGTGACATCACTGTTTTTATTATCCCTGTACTGTGACATCACTGTGTTTATTATCCTGTTCTGTGACATCACTGTGTTTATTACCCCTGTACCATGACATCACTGTGTTTATTATCCCGGTACTGTGACATCACTGTGTTGCCATGTTGGTTCAGTATGCCTTCAATTTTGAATAAATCCCAAACAGTGTCACCAGCAAAGCACCCCCACACCATCACACCTCCTCCTCCATGCTTCACGGTGGGAACCAGGCATGTAGAGTCTATCCGTTCACCTTTTCTGCGTCGCACAAAGACACGGTGGTTGGAACCAAAGATCTTAAATTTGGACTCATCAGACCAAAGCACAGATTTCCACTGGTCTAATGTCCATTCCTTGTGTTCTTTAGCCCAAACAAGTCTCTTCTGCTTGTTGCCTGTCCTTAGCAGTGGTTTCCTAGCAGCTATTTTACCATGAAGGCCTGCTGCACACAGTCTCCTCTTAACAGTTGTTGTAGAGATGTGTCTGCTGCTAGAACTCTGTGTGGCATTGACCTGGTCTCTAATCTGAGCTGCTGTTAACCTGCGATTTCTGAGGCTGGTGACTCGGATGAACTTATCCTCCTCAGCAGAGGTGACTCTTGGTCTTCCTTTCCTGGGGCGGTCCTCATGTCAGCCAGTTTCTTTGTAGCGCTTGATGATTTTTGCGACTGCACTTGGGGACACTTTCAAAGTTTTCCCAATTTTTCGGACTGACTGACCTTCATTTCTTAAAGTAATGATGGCCACTCGTTTTTTCTTTACTTAGCTGCTTTTTTCTTGCCATAATACACATTCTAACAGTCTATTCAGTAGGACTATCAGCTGTGTATCCACCTGACTTCTGCCCAACACAACTCATGGTCCCAACCCCATTTATAAGGCAAGAAATCCCACTTATTAAACCTGACAGGGCACACCTGTGAAGTGAATACCATTTCAGGTGACTACCTCTTGAAGCTCATCAAGAGAATGCCAAGAGTGTGCAAAGCAGTAATCAAAGCAAAAGGTGGCTACTTTGAAGAACCTAGAATATAAGACATATTCTCAGTTGTTTCACACTTTTTTGTTAAGTATATAATTCCACATGTGTTAATTCATAGTTTTGATGCCTTCAGTGTGAATCTACAATTTTCATAGTCATGAAAATACAGAAAACTCTTTGAATGAGAAGGTGTGTCCAAACTTTTGGTCTGTACTGTATATAAAATATAAAAAATTGGAAACCTTTAAGTAGGTTGTAACATTAAGACAACATATCTCCTACCCACAGGATAAGAATCTAATCAGACAGGGTCCGACAGATGGGGCCCCCAGCAATCAGAAAAATGGGCACCTGTGAGCTGAATTGATTGACACATACATGTGACCACTGTTCCATAGAAACTAGGAAGTATAGTCCCCCATTACGGTGATTGGCGGGGGCCAAGCGGTCAACCCCCCCATCGGACACTTATCCCCTATCCACAGGCTGTACTAATATAATATGAAAAACGCTTTGAAATACAAAATTACATTTTCTCGATTTTCCTTTCTTCCTCATAATAAATAATCTCATAAGAAATTTAATTTTCTAATTTCCTTTCTCGTTGCTGAGTATAAATATTACCCTTCTCCATGTCTCCTTTAACGGCATCATCCAGGCGCTGTTCATAAACCTGGATTTAGTTCTGCAAGTGAGAAAACACAGGAGATAGAAAAACGCTGAGTGTCGAGGAGTCAGCATTAAACTTGCATTTCCTAAAATATATGTGATATAAAAATGTCAAAATCCATGAGCCGATAAGTACCGGCACAGGATGGAAATAGCTTTAGTTTTAAAGTAGATTTGCCTAGAGTCAGGCCTAATTTTTCTTTGTCTGAGGAGAAACAGCAGGTGGCCTGTCCTCTTTACGGACGGATAATAAAACTCGTCAGCATTAAGCCTTTTTTTTCATTTAGAAATGAAAACTCAAAGTCATCAAAGTGCCTTAATGATAGATCAACTCGGCAATCATATAGCTACTCGAAGACCGTGCCAGTGACGCGGGATCAAACTGGGTCATCATGGTGCTGGGTTATGCCCATTCTTGCCCACTCTTCCAAAATGCGAGGCTTCCAGAAAAAGGAGAGACCTTCCAAACTCATGGAAGGGTTGGTAGATCTCCCAGGAGAAGATAACCCTTTCGAGCTTCAACTATGTGGTACTGGGATGCTGCTTCATCAGACTCCGAGGCCAAAGCAGTTCATTGGAAGAGCAGAAATGGAGTATAGTCATTTTATACATTCCCATGCCTGCTTTAGTGATAAAGTGCCCAGATAAATAGTGATAAAGTGGCCAGATAAAGTACTACAACGCCTCTATAAATACTGGTAAGATGCCCAGATAATGTATTACAATGCCTCTATAAATAGTGGTAAAGAGCCCAGATAATAGCATACAATGCCTAGATAAATAGTGATAAAGTGCCCAAATTTTGTTCTACAGCACCCAGATAAATTGTGATAAAGTGTACAGATAATGTTCTACATTGTCCATGTAATAATAAGGGGCCCATATAATATCCTACAGTGCCCAGATAAATACTGATAAAGTGGCCAGATAATGTTCTACAACGTCTCTATAAATAGTGGTTAGGTGCCCAGATAATGTATTACAACGCCTCTATAAATAGTGTTGAAGTGCCCAAATTATGTTCTGCAGCACCTAGATGAATCGTGATAAAGTGTACAGATAATGTTCTACAGCACCCATGTAAATAGTGATAGGTTTTAGAGGAGAACAATAAGAAAAAAGCATTTTTCATTAGGCTATTTCCACACCTGCGGCGCGGGGCTCCGGCAGGCTGTTCCAGTGGGTAAACAGCCTGCTGGATCCGTGCTGCCACAGGTGCACGTGTAATGGGGGTGGGACGCGGATCCAGCCGCAGCACGGCAACCCCTGCCAAGAGGCGGCTGGAACAGCCTGCCGGAGCCCCGTGCCGCTGGTGTGAAAGGGGCCTTAGACCTCAGATCTGACCACCAATGAGACCCCCAATGGTAATCACACCTCAGCTCAAAGCCCCAATCAGACTCCCCATTGTTAATAAGACCCTCAGATCTGACCTCTAATGTTAATAAGACCCTCAATCAGACCTAAATGTGAATGATAAGAGCCCCAATATAAATAAGAAACCCATTCAGACCTGAGATGAGACCCCCATACCTCAGAGATGAGACCCCCATGCTTCAGATCAGCCCCTAGCCTCGCATCATCCCACAGTCATAGATCAGCCATCAGCCTCAGATCATCCCTTAGCAATAGATCAGACCCCCATGCCTCAGATCAGACCCGCTGCCTCAGATAAAATTTAAAAAAAAATAAACTTACATTGGGGAAAAAAGTATTTAGTCAGCCACCAATTGTGCAAGTTTTCCTACTTAAAAAGATGAGAGAGGCCTGTAATTGACATCATAGGTAGACCACAACTATGAGAGACAAAATGAGAAAACAAATCCAGAAAATCACATTGTCTGATTTTTAAAGAATTTATTTGCAAATGATGGTGCAAAATAAGTATTTGGTCAATAACAAAAGTTCCTCTCAATACTTTGTTATATATCCTTTGTTGGCAATGACAGAGGTCAAACGTTTTCTGTAAGTCTTCACAAGGTTGGCCCATTCCTCCATGCAGATCTCCTCTAGAGCAGTGATGTTTTGGGGCTGTTGCTGGGCAACACAGACTTTTAACTCCCTCCAAAGGTTTTCTATGGGGTAGAGATCTGGAGACTGGCTAGGCCACTCCAGGACCATGAAATGCTTCTTACGAAGCCACTCCTTCGTTGCCGTGGCGGTGTGCTTGGGATTATTGTCATGCTGAAAGACCCAGCCATATTTCATCTTTAATTCCCCTGCTGATTGAACGAAGTTTGCACTCAAAATATGATACATGGCCCCATTCATTCTTTCATGTACATGAATCAGTAGTCCTCTGTAGTAGTGCAGAGAAACAGTCCCAAAGCATGATATTACCACCCCTATTCTTCACAGTAGGTATGGTGTTCTTTGAATGCAACTCAGCATTCACACTCCTCCAAACACGACGAGTTGTGTTTCTACCAAACAGTTCTACTTTGGTTTCATCTGACCATATGACATTCTCCCAATACTCTTCTGGAACATCCAAATTCTCTCTAGCAAACTTCAGACGGGCCTGGATATGTATTGGCTTAAGCAGGGGGAACACGTCTGGCACTGCAGGATCTGAGTCCCTGGCGGCATAGTGTGTTACTGACGGTAGCCTTTGTTACATTGGTCCCAGCTTTCTGCAGGTCATTCACTAGGTCCCCCCGTGTGGTTCTGGGATTTTTGCTCACAGTTCTTGTGATCATTACCATTACTACCAATACCATTACTACAGATAATGAGTGGAGGACAGAGGAGCCTCTTAAAGAAGAAGTTACAGGTCTGCGAGAGCCAGAAATCTTGCTTGTTTGTAGGTGACCAAATACTTATTTTCCATCATAATTTGTAAATAAATTCTTTAAAAATCAGACAATGTGATTTTCTGGATTTGTTTTCTCATTTTGTCTCTCATAGTTGAGGTCTACCTATGATGTCAATTACAGGCCGACCTCATCTTTTTAGGTGGGAGAACTTGCACAATTGGTGGCTGACTAAATACTTTTTTCCCCACTGTACCTCTCCTGTTCCGGACGCTGCCGCTCCTCCCCTCCATCGCTCTTCTTCTTTCTGCTCCGGCTGTACGGTCACCCAACACGTCCAGAGTGAGGTCGAACTTTGCGCAGTCAAAGCACAGCCAATAGTAGAGGACCAGAAAGAGGTGAGTACAGAGCCCAAGGAGAACTGCATTCACAGCTTCCATAATAAAAGCAATTATTAGCATTCACCCCATAAAACATTCCCCCCCCCCCCCCACAATAATTTAATACCATTAGAGTCCTACCACACACATTTTTGACTTGGTTGGTATTTTTTAGATATATTTGGGGCATCTGAGGCCCATACAATCTGTTTTAATTATGTTTTTTATATGCCTTTTTATAGGAAAATATTTAGTTCCCTGTAATGTGAAGAGAAACATTACACAGTGCTGGATTTCTCTTATCAGTACCGGACCGTTTCCAGAGCTGCTTCACGCACCAATACTTTTTCTAGGGATTTGGACCTTGCAAAGTGGTTTAGTGGTGAGTTGTATGACCTTCCCTTATCATTGGTCATTTGCATGTAGTCTCCTGTAATGTCTCTTACTCTGAAGACTAGTCCATCTGTAGACAGCTGGTTTGGGGGTTCTAGTTCCTCATCAGTACAGAACACGGTATTGGGGGGATGATGCCTTAGATGTCAGCTAGGCTCCAGTGTCCATTACACAGACCCAGCAGGTGTATGGAGACATTTTCAGGCAATGTTCAATGGGAAAAAGTAACAAAATCTAGTAATTTACACTTCACTCAGTGAGGGCCATACTATTTTGCATTTTCAGGGCCATACATATTTGCCTGGAAAATATGGACACATAGGGGGTCATTTATTATTAGATATATGCCAATTTTTGGCCTATATCTGTCCCTATCAGTATGCTTTTGGAGTGTGGGAGGAAACCGGAGAGAACCCATGCAAACACAGGGAGAACATACAAACTCCATGCAGCTGTTGTCCTTGGTTGGATTCGAACCCAGGACTAGTGCTAACCACTGAGCCACCGTGCTGCCCTTTATCATTTTCTACGCCTGTTTTAGGTGTAAAAAAAATTGTCTAAATCAATGCCAATGGTGGATGCGTTGAAATTATGTAGGGCCTGGCGCCTCTACATAACTTAGGTGCATCATGCGTCAGCGTAAGGGATATTAAGACTAGCGTCTAAAACAGCACATACATTGCCAGGATTAACAGTACACACTTTGCCCATAGACAATAGCCAAGCTGTACATGTGCCCTATTGCCAAAGGGGGCCCAAAGGCCCCTGTACCATGTAAGGACAAAAGTATTGTAAATGAGATGAGGCATATTTTGTATGGAGGCCCTGGAGCCTCTGGTTGTGCCTTTGACCATAGAGTGTCACACTTTCCCTGGAAAATGTCTTACAGTAAGTTACCTAAATTGCCTCAAAACATTCGTCATCAATAGGATTAATAGTAGTAAGGTGAGCCAGCCTCTGCTAACCCAGTCTATGTTCAGGTGCAGAAATGGGACTTCTTCTCTGTGGAAGAGTCATGCTGCCCTCTGCTGGATATAAACTTCAGCTAGTTTAATTGACTGAATCTGCATCGTGTATAGTGGAGAAAGCTCCAACAACCAACAACTGAGCCACTGAATCTTCAGCCACTGGGTAATATGGACCAATAGAGACAGGATCATGATGAGCCTTATGGTTGATTTTACAGGGAAAGAGTGCAATCATGTAAATATATATGCAGTGCCTTGCGAAAGTATTCGACCCCCTGGAACTTTTCAACCTTTTGCCACATTTCAGGCTTCAAACAAAAAGATATAACATTTTACATTTTTGGTGAAGAATCAACAAGTGGGTCACAATTGTGAAGTGGAACGAAATTTATTGAATCATTTAAACTTTTTTTGTAATAATAAAACTGAAAAGTTGGGTGTGCAAAATTATTCGGCCCATTTACTTTCAGTTCAGAAAACTCACTCCAGAAGTTGATTGAGGATCTCTGAATGATCCAATGTTGTCCTAAATGACTGATGAAGATGAATGGAATCCACCTGTGTGTAATCAAGTCTCCGTATAAATGCACCTGCTCTGTGATAGTCTCAGGGTTCTGCATCATGAAGACCAAGGAACACACCAGGCAGGTCCGTGATACTGTTGTGGAGAAGTTTAAAGCCGGATTTGGATACCAAAAGATTTCCCAAGCTTTAAACATCCCAAGGAGCACTGTGCAAGCGATCATATTGAAATGGAAGGAGTATCAGACCACTGCAAATCTACCAAGACCCGGCCGTCCCTCTAAACTTTCATCTCAAACAAGGAGAAGACTGATCAGAGATGCAGCCAAGAGGCCCATGATCACTCTGGATGAACTGCAGAGATCTACAGCTGAGGTGGGAGAGTCTGTCCATAGGACAACAATCAGTCCAACACTTCACAAATCTGGCCTTTATGGAAAAGTGACAAGAAGAAAGCCATTTCTCAAAGATATCCATAAAAAGTCTGGTTTACAGTTTGCCACAAACCACCTGGGAGACACCAAACATGTGGAAGAAGGGGCTCTGGTCAGATGAAACCAAAATCCAACTTTTTGGAAACAATGCAAAACAATATCTTTGGCGTAAAAGCAACACAGCTCATCACCCTGAACACACCATCCCCACTGTCAGACATGGTGGTGGCAGCATCATGGTTTGGGCCTGCTTTTCATCAGCAGGGACAGGGAAGATGTTAAAATTGATGGGAAGATGGATGGAGCCAAATACAGGACCATTCTGGATGAAAACCTGTTGGAGTCTGCAAAAGACCTGAGACTAGGACGGAGATTTATCTTCCAACAAGACAATGATCCTGAACATAAAGCAAAATCTACAATGGAATGGTTCAAAAATAAAGGTATCCAGGTCTTAGAATGGCCAAGTCAAAGTCCAGACCTGAATCCAATTGAGAATATGTGGAAAGAGCTGAAAACTGCTGTTCACAAACGCTCTCCATCCAACCTCAAAGAGCTCCAGCTGTTTTGCAAGGAAGAATGGGCAAGAATTTCAGTCTCTAGATATGCAAAACTGATAGAGACATACCCCAAGAGACCGCAGCTGTAATCGCAGCAAAAGGTGGCGCAACAAAGTATTAATGCAAGGGGCTGAATAATTTTGCACGCCCACTTTTCAGTTTTATTATTACAAAGAAAGTTTAAATGATCCAATAAATTTCCTTCCACTTCACAATTGTGACCCACTTGTTGTTGATTCTTCACCAAAAATGTAAAATGTTATATCTTTTTGTTTAAAGCCTGAAATGTGGCAAAAGGTTGAAAAGTTCCAGGGGGCCAAATACTTTCGCAAGGCACTGTAATTATATATATATATATGCAGTGCCTTGAAAAGTATTCATACCCCCTTGAACTTTTCCACATTTTTTCATGTTACGCCCACAAACTTAAATGTATGTTATTGGGATTTCATGTGATAGCCAAACACAAAGTAGCAAGGATGTGTGAAGTGAAAAGAAAGTAATTAGGGATGAGAGAATCGACTTCGGATGAAACATCCGAAGTCGATTCACATAAAACATTGCTAGAATACTGTACGGAGAGAGCGCTCTTTACAGTATTAGAATGTATTGGCTCAGATGAGCCGAAGTTATTACTTCGTGAGACTTTGGGAAATAACTTCAGAAATTCATTTCTACTGTTAAAAACCTTTTACCGAACTTGAGTTCAGATCCAAGGTACCACTTGGAACCGAAACAAAGTTCGGTAAAAGATTTTTAACAGTAGTCATTAACAGTCATTCATTTCTGAAGTTATTACCCGAAGGCTCCCGCTCCGTACTGTATTCTAACAAAGTTTTATGCGAATCAACTTTGAATGTTTTATCCGAAGTCGATTTGCTCATCCCTAAAAGTAATATATGGTTTTCAAATTGTTTTAAAAATAAAAAACTGGAAAGTGTGTTGCGCATTAGTATTTAGCCCCCTGAGTCAGTACTTTGTAGGACAAGTTTTCACTGTATTTACAGCTGCAAGTCTTTTGGGATATGTCTCTTCTAGCATTTCACATTTTTGTCCATTCTTCTTTGAAAAATAGCTCTCACTCTTCTGTGAACAGCAATTTTCAAGTCCTTACACCGAATCTTACCCATACTAAGCCATACCCCCTTTTATGACCGCTTTAACTTAAGTGGCAAGATGCTCAAAAAGTCTCACGTTATGGTGCAAATATTGTGTGCGCCTTCATTTGCAACTTTTTAACACCAAAAGTGGTATTAAAGCATTAAAGAGGCTGTCTGTTCTTTTTATATTGATGCCCTTACTTCAGGATAGATCATCAATAATAGATTGGCGGGGGTCCGACACCCAGCACCCCAACCGATCAGGGGTAGGAGGAGTTCATACGAGCGCTGCCTTCTCGTCACTGTTTACGGCAGGGGCGGACTGGAAACTTAAAGTGGCCCTGGAAAAAATACTAAAAGTGGCCCCGGTTTTGTAGTCGGGTCGAAATTAATGGAAGGCAGGGCCAGCAATACCATATTGTGACACATTATACCACCCCAACAGAGTCAAATACCACAGTCCATCACAAAATACTGTCAGCAGCACAAAACACATCCCCAAAAACTTCCACTGGCTGGCCGTGAGGAGGGTTCAGGTGGCCCCAGGGCATCGGCCCACTGGTATATTTTCCTGTAAGGTCTGTGGCCAATCCACTCCTGGTGAGCAGTGTAATTACATCTCATACGTCTGGCTACGTCCTATTCGCTTGAACAGAAAGGAGCCATCCCATTAAAGTCAGTGGGATGCCATAGTTGTAATTACACTTACAGGACATAAAATGTGGACGTGTTTTCAAATCCTGGTCAAACCCTGGAAACCCCTGAAACATATCGGTATGTATTATTCTATTAAAAAAAATACATCACATTCTGATATTTCCCCACTAGATGGCACTGTAGTCACAAAAAAATCATACACTGTATTTACATGGGCGGCTTGCTGCCTCCGTATGAAATTAAGTTTTTACATCTGTCCTGAAACAGATAATATTATTTCTCTAATCACAAGAAAACATATGGTTGGATAGAGACAAATATTCAAACAAAGCTTGAGAACAATGTGTTCAGTAATCAAAATGTAATGTTCTCGATGGCCAGCGCATCATGCAAGCCTATTTATACTGCATTGCATACTGGAAAGAAAAGACAGGAAGAATTAGTCGTTGGGAAAAGTGGAAAATTGTAGATTACGTAGGAAACACTCAAATATGCGAGCCGGTATATAATAATCCTTATATACTGTATAGCTGGGGTCAGCAACCTCCGGCACTCCAGCTGTGGCGAAACTATGATTCCCAGTATTCATACTTGCTCAGCTGTACTCTGAACTCCCATAGAAATGAATGGAACATGCTGGGATTTGTAGTTTACCAACAGCTGGCGTGCTGGAGGTTTCTAAACAGTGTACAGGATTAAGAAAATCATGGCTGCTTTCTTCCGAAAACATCCCTACAACGGTCCATGGATTGTATCTGGCATTCGTCTTCTCCTCAGAGAGGTCCTTGCCCATAAGAGCTTACACTGTACAGGAGAGAGGTCCCTGTATATAAGAGCTTACACTCTACAGGAGAGAGGTCCCTGTATATAAGAGCTTACACTCTACAGGAGAGAGGTCCCTGCCCATAAGAGTTTACACTCTACAGGAGAGAGGTCCCTGCCCATAAGAGCTTACACTCTACAGGAGAGAGGTCCCTGCCCATAAGAGCTTACACTCTACAGGAGAGAGGTCCTTGCCCATAAAAGCTTAGACTCTACAGGAGAGAGGACCCTGCCCATAAGAGCTTACACTCTACAGGAGAGAGATCCCTGCACATAAGATCTTACACTCTACAGGAAAGAGTTCCCTGCACATAAGAGCTTACACTCTACAGGAGAGAGGTCCCTGCCCATAAGAGCTTACACCGTACAGGAGAGAGGTCCCTGCCCATAAGAGCTTACACTATACAGGAGAGAGGTCCCTGCCCATAAGAGCTTACACTCTACAGGAGAGAGGACCCTGTATATAAGAGCTTACACTCTACAGGAGAGAGGTCCCTGCCCTTTAGAGCTTACACAAGCCAATCAGAATGAGATTAACCCCTTTGCTCTCTACATGATTTCTATAAGACTATTTGTACCGAGATGATGCCAAAAGTGCTACAGACTGACTAAGGGCTCATTATTGTAGCCAGCAAACAGCGTGTCCGCAGTATACGGGCCAAGACATTTTTGCACCGCATCCTGGATGCAGACCCATTCACTGTAATGGATCAACAATCCGGAAGGTGCGGGGCGGAACGGAGGCTAAGAGAGTGCTTCCATGGGGTTCCTCTCTGTGCCTCCACACCGCTAAAAAATAGAACTTGTTCTTTTTTTTTGTGGTGCGGACAGATCACGGACCCATTCAAGTTGAATTGATCTGGATCCATGTATGGCATACACGCGGATGTTACCCGTGCATTGGGGGACCACAAACTGTGGTTCCCAATGCACGAAACGGCCAGGCAACGGCTGTGTGCACGAGCCCCAATAGTGAGGGCAACTATAGAGCTTGCTTACTTTTAGCATTCATTTTTAGGTTTAGCCTTCCATTCCAGGGAGTACTATTAAAGAAGAACTGCATATTACTTAGGGACTACAGTGCCTTGAAAGAGTATTTATATCCCTTGAACTTTTCCACTTTTTTTTCACGTTACGCCAAGAAACTTAATGTATTGGGATTTTATGTGATCGGCCAACACAAAATAGCAAGTATGTATGACGTGAATACGATACATGTTTTTCAAAATTGTTAATAATTAAAAATCTGAATGAAAAGTGTGATGTATTTGTAATTCAGCCTCCTGTACTCTGATACCCCTAAATAAAACCCAGTATGACCAATTACCTTCAGAAGTCATTTAATTAGAAGTCCACCTGTATATAATTTATTCTCAGTATAACAACTGTGCTGTGAAGGGCTCAGAGGCTTTTAGAGAACATTTCTGATTAAACAGCATCATGAAAACCAAGGAACACAACAGACAGGTCAGGAATAAAGTTGTGGAGAAGTGCAAAGCAGGGTTAGATTATAAAAAAAATATTCCAAGTTCTGAAGATCTCACGGAGCACTGTTCAATCCATTAAGAGGCCAAAGTCACTCTGGAGGAGTTGCGGAGATCCACAGATCAAGTGGGAGAAACTATTCACAGGACAATTATTAGTGACATACTCCACAAATCTAACCTTTATGAAAGAGTGGCAAGAAGAAAGCCATTTTGAATGCAAGCCATAAGTTCTGTTTGCAGTTTGCCATTTAGGGAACACAGCAAACATATGGAAAAATGTGCTCTGGTCAGATAAGACCAAAGTTGAACTTTCTGGCAAAACGCTATATGTAGCAGAATTCTACCATAACACACCATCCCCATTGTGAAACATGATGGCAGCATCATGCTGTGGGGATGTTTTTCTTCAGCAGGGACAGGGAAGCTGGTCAGAGTTGATGGGAAAATGGATGGAACTAAACACAGAGCAATCCTGGAGGAAAACCTGGTAGAGGCTGCAAAAGACGAAACTGGGACAGAGGTTCACCTTCCAGCAGGATGACGACTCTAAACTTACAGTTAGAGCTACAATGGAATGGTTTACATCAAAGCATATTCAGGTGTTGGTACCGCCCAGTCACAGTCCAGACCTAAATCCCAATGAGAATCTGTGACAAGACTTGAACATTGCTGTTCACAGACGTTCTCCATCCAATCTGACGGAGCATGAGATACAGTATTTTTTAAAGAAGAATGGGCAGAAATTTCAGCCTCTAGATATGTAAAGCTGGTAGAGACCTACTGCACTTCACAATACTGTAATTGCAATAAAAGTTGGACCTACAATGTATTGACTCAGGGGGGCTGAATACAAATGCAAAGTATCTCTTACCCCAAGGGTCAACCAAACAGAGAACAGTTGAATGGCCCCCAAGGTCTCCTGATCTGACCCCCTTAGACTTTTATCTTTGGAGTCATCTGAGAGCACCTGAAACTACGGATACTGGAAGCCTGTGCTAGCATTTCTTCTGTGGTGTTGCTATCAGTGTGTGAAGAGTGGGAGAAGAGGGTTGTATTGACAATCCAACACAATGGGCAGCACTTTGAACACATTTTATAAGTGGTCAGAAACTTGTAAATAACTCATGAAAGAATAAAGTTATGTTAAAACCAAGCACACCATTGTTTTTCTTGTTAAATTCTCAATAAGTTTGATGTGTCACATGACCCTCTTCCCATTAAAAAAACTAAAGTTGGATCCAAAATGGCTAACTTCAAAATGGCCTCCATGGTCACCACTAGAGATGAGCGAACGTGCTCGAAACGAGTACAGTACCGCTCGGCTCCCCTGCGCTCGCATGGGCACCGGCAGCCGCTTCCGTCCTCCTCCGGAGGACGGAAGTGGCTGCCAGCGCCTATGCTAGCGCAGGGGAGCCGAGCGGTACAGTACTTGTTTCGAACACGTTCGCTCATCTCTAGTCACCACCCATCTTGAAAAGTTTCCCCCCTCCCATATACTAATGTGCCACAAACAAGACGTTAATATCACCAACCATTCCCATTTTATTTAGGTGTATCCATATAAATGGCCCACCCTGTACTCTAGGAGGTAGTGGCCTGGTGGTTCCTCTGCAGTAAAGTCCAGATTCCTGTATAGGGGGTTAAAGGGTGAATACAGGGGACTGCCAGGATAATTAGGAGTAGTCCAAAGTAAATCTGTTGACACAGTGGTTCCACACCCACTGCTGTAACACAGTTTTGCGCCTCTTACCCCATGGCCACCCATGGTACCCACTGGTACTTTGGTAGTCAGGGGCGTAACTACCATATCGGCAGACAAAGCGACTGCCATGGGGCCCAGTCTTAGTTGGGATTATCACCTCTTCTACTGGAGGTGAAAACTTGGTCAGGACTCTACCCTCTAAAGGAACCACTTTTAGCAAATGAAGCAGTGGAAAAATGGCCCATGGGTCAGGGGTTTAGGCAGAAACCCTTCTGTCCTGTGTGGGGGGCCTGGTTTTAGCCTTGCTATAGAGCCCTTACTTCTCTATGTACACCACTGTTGGTAGTCACAGTTTTTGTATGTTAGTTATCCTCGGGGCACCTGGACTGCATTTGTAGCAATGGTGAAATTCAGTGCTCAACCTTACTTTTGCAGAATATCCCCAAAGGGTTCCAGGTTCTGAGGGACTATTAAGGTCTTCAGGACTAATCCTTCTGTCCCGAGAGACCTCACCTCATCCCAGCAGGGGTTGAACGTGGAAGAATTATGACTTCTCTGTTTTTGAAGAAAAGTTAGTCAGTGATGTCAGCAAGTGCGCCATGCTCAGGATCAGATCAAACATGCATGGACCCCGGAGGAGGTCCCATGGGAGAAGTGGTTTCTTGTTTGTACTCAATGGGGGCCTTTGACCGTGCGGGCCCAAAGAGGAGGCGTTGTGGCTGGAGACTGGAGAGGATGGAAGTGGTGACGTCGGCAATGTGGGGGGCTGTAGTTTTCCCACAGTGGCTAATTCCTCTCTCTAGCATTCCCTGGACCATGCGTACAGTGATAGGGATGGCACACCTTTTTGTCTCTTAAGGGACCTTCCTTCCTTGTGTTAGGTGGGATGCCTTAGGTGTAGATGGGTTCTGAGGTACAAGGCAGGAAAGCAGGTGGAGGGCCAGCAGATGATGATGATGACCAGGCCAGTTGGTTTACAATAAATACAGTATCTCTTTACTGAATATATAATGGGAGTTGCAGTACATATAGCAGCAATAGGCACAGTTTTGAGGTATATCACAGAGTAAGCTTTTCCCAGTCGCTGTAAATAGGCAGTAGAAGTGATGGTAGTCATCCTCCCCGAGCCTCTCTTTAGATACACTTTGCAGTCCCTGCAAATAACAGGCGTGCTTTTCCGTTCTCTCTCAGGGTTGTCTCACTTCAACAAATAGCATTTGTAGTTGCCTGGAGCAGGGGGACATTTGTGGACATTTGTCTATTTCCCCTATACAAAGTTATAAACTACTTACTTTATTTCACTTGAAAAGGTTAACTTGCACTGTTTAATACTGTGTAACTGCATTTTATATGGTGGGATATATATCCTGTTCATTATCACTGTATTTACATGGCTCTGTGGAAAGGGTTAATAAATACTGAGAGACTGTTAGGACTTTGAATGAGAAGCTGGTAATTTTCCACAGCTGCCATAGAGCAGCGGTGGTCATGTTTGCACACTATAGGAGTAAGCAGAAGGAGCAAGAAGGCACAGGGCCCGCCCTTGGTGCATTTAACTGCTCATTTGCAAATGGATCAAAGGTACTTTTTCTCCAGAACGAAGTAACAGATCGCTAGGTGAAAGGTATCATTGCATTCAACTGAGCTAGTCCTGCAAGGCATTGTGTCTGGTTTATCAGTGAATTTCCTGGTGAGAGACTCCCTTTAATGAGACCATGTGACATTGAGGTGCTGCCACCCTATGGTCCACTTTATTGTTAAGAATAACTGTGTTTTTGGCCCATGCAGCTATTCTCACCTCACCAACATTCTGATAAATTACATTATTAAAGTATATCTCTACTGTCTGACGAGTAATTAGGTCAGAAGACCCTATGAGCATTTGTTGCAGTTGGTTCTCCACAATATAACTCCCAGAGCAGCATTTATAGAGCTGCAAGCTGTGTATTCCAGGAAACTGGTCACGAATGCCGTCCACGTAACATACTGTAAATATGAGGCAGGGGACATGCTCTGCATACTGGGACACAGTTGCTGCAGTCCTCTGTTCTATGGTCCCACAGCTCTCCATCTCACTCGTGTATATAACAGTAATATCCACTTATTGTAACCCAAATAACCCCTTAAAGATAGTCCCATCTTCGACTTCACTACATGGCAATTATTTTAATTTTTTAATTTTCCCATTTCCCAAAGCCATTTTTTTTTATTTTTCCCATCGACATAGCCTCATGAGGGCTTGTGCTTTGCTGGAAGAGTTATATTTTTCACATGGATTTTAGTTTTACTTTTTTGCTGACGATACACAAACCTACCTCTCTGGTCCAGACATCACCACCTTACTGTCCAGAATCCCACAATGCCTATCTTCTATATCCTCCTTCTCCTCTCACTTTCTAAAATTTAACATGGATAAAACAGAATTTATCATCTTTCCTCCATCTTGCTCAATTCCCCCTAACAGAGCTATTTATCACGATCAATGGCTGCACACTCTCCCCAGCCAACCAAGTCTGCTGCCTTGAAGTGATCTTGGATTCTGCCCTGTCCTTTAGACCACACATCCAAGCCCCCTCCAACTCGAAAATACCTCTCGCATCCGCAAATTCCTCCATCAGGAGTCTACAAAAATGCTTGTACATGCCGTCATTATCCCCCGCCTAGACTACTGCAACATTCTCCTCTGTGGCCTTCCATCTAGAACTCTCACAACCCTCCAATTGATCCTCAACTCTGCTGCCCGACTAATCCACCTCTCACCCTATTACTCCTCTGCCAATCCCTTCACTGGTTCTGCATTGCCCAGCGAATTCAGTTTAAAATACTAACACATACATACAACCTGTCCACTCCCTACATCTCTGAGCTAACTTCCCGATACACTCCCACCCGTAATCTCCGATCCTCACAAGACCTCCTTCTCTCCTCTCATCACCTCTTCACACAATCGCCTCAGAGATTTCTCCCGTGCATTCCCCAGACTCTGGAACCTTCTGCCCCAACATATCAGACTCTCATCTACACTGGAATCCTTCATAAGAAACCTGAAAACCCTCTGGATCCATGTGAGGTACAGGGCTGGTTCTAGCTTCATTAGAAAGAGATTGTCATGTACTAGATTGCATTTTCATTTTTTCCATCAATCATGGGATAACCTCTTCAATAGAATGGTGATGTGCAGGAAGTATGTACTGCAATGCAGGATAGAGTTAAAGTTACTGCAGTGCTGACAACTTGTTGGTGGGGGCCCATCCCTGACTTTACAATAGGGGCCCTTTGAGTAATAGGTATGCCCCTGGATGGGAATCATCTGAAACTAGGATGGTACCTATGGCCAAAGTCAATCACTGTGAGCCATACTGTGCATTGATCTATGGGGGTAAACTAACAGAAAATGTTCTGTCTCTGGATTACTACACTTACATAGCATAAATAAATATTAGATAAAAGGTTAGTATATAAAAGGAGAATGCTTGGCCTGGGAGAAAATGTCTGTATGTGGGTAAGTAACTGGCTCAGTGATAGAAAACAGAGGGTGGGTATTAATGGTACATACTCAGATTGGGTCACTGTCACTAATGGGGTACCACAGGGGTCAGTATTGGGCCCTATTCTCTTCAATATATTTATTAATGATCTTGTAGAAGGCTTGCACAGTAAAATATCAATTTTTGCAGATGACACTAAACTGTGTAAAGTAATTAACACAGAAGAGGACTTCCCTCATAGGGTGTTTGAAATTGGGTTTTGTAAACTATGTTTTAAAGGGGTTGAGCCACATTGAATATTATATTTTTTTAACATAATCCAGGATAGAAAAACTAGTTTCTTTTGTAATCTACTTTCTGTTGATGTCAAATATTTTTTTCACTTCATTATAACGGTGCCCCCTGGTGCTTAATCTGTATACAAATGTGGATTTCCACCTAATGAGGTGGTCGCACATGCTCGGTTTCATCCTTCAACTGCAATCAGCCATATCTACTGTTACAAGCTGTGATTGTTACAGGATGCCAAGATCTGAGGTTGTAGGTGGTATTAATCACCTAGGCAGGATAACGATGCAACTGTCTTTATTTTTTCACCCATGGTTATACAGCAAATGGAGATAGGTGGCCCAGACAAGCTGCACTCCTGGACACTTGGGCAGACACCCTCTGAGACCCAGTCCACGATATCCCAAGCTGCGACCTGTAGCTCAACTGCCCTGTACCAGGCTTTACCCACCATCTCCCAACATTTTAGGTTGGCCCACAGCTTCAGTATCACCCGCTGGTATATTTTGCAGTCACGGCTGATGCTTAATCAGATGATGGACACCATCCAACTCAAACCAGAAACCTCTCTCATCCCCTAGTCAGTGTCCTATGTACCCCAACACCGCCCCCAGGTCTCAGCATCCCCCCCCTGGGAACACCCCCACCCAATGCTAACTGTGCACTGGTGGCTGTATTTCCCTGAGGATGAGCCCCTCACCAGAGACTACATGTAAGACCTCCCTGTGGGGACGGCACCACTGGGTCTACCAGTCACAATCCACATAATGGGAGTAGTGGCTGGGAGAAGAACAGCTTAATCAAGGTCCCCCAAGACACTAACGAATGATTGCTTCACTCTAATTACCATCTCCTGCCTGGCCTTATGTGGACATGAGGTCGAGCCAGCACGTCTCACCTCGTGGCTCCGTGGTCTGGATGAGCATGGTGTGTCTATGCGTGGACTGTGGCCCCCTCCCGACCCACTAAAACACCAGAAAAGGAATATATCTGATAAAACACAACAATAAAGATCAACATAACTTGTGCTTTGTGCTGGAAAAAGTTTGCATCGATTACAGTCCATTAGTCCAGTAATGTTTAGTCCACAGCCAGTTCTTCAAACAGGGAGAGAGCTGCAGCAGAAAGGACACGACCCTCAAGAAAGGGCATGCCCCCTGAGCTGCCAGCTTGAGATCAACCTAGCCAAACAATGAATAAGATGTCTGTATCCATCCGAGGTATGTGAGGTCCATGTACTATATGATGTCAAATTTACAATTTTTACATCAACACCTTTAAAATAAAGAATATAATTAGCAATAGTGTGCTTTTTATTCATTTGCATTTACGTCAGAGGAAGATGCTTCTATTTTACGGCAGGCGTTTAGCCTCTTAAAGATCCTGTGGGATAAGTACACGAATCGGTGGTAATGTCTACATTATTCAGCCTCCATTAATTTCATTACTGTCCTGACAGAAGTTTATGATTCAGGTCGCTGAATGTTATTAGTCTTCCTTATGTGATTGCTGATGGGACTTTCGCATCTCAAATGTGTTATGTCACAAATAAACCACACATAACGTATAGAGACAAACAAACCTGCTCCTCGTATGCGCCGGCACACACCGGCCGGCAGATCTCATTTGGCAGTTCTGTCTTTTTTCACAATCAATTCAGAATCCTGTGATGGAAATGTGCAAACGTGTTCTGCATTCAAGAAATTATTCATTTTCAAAGTAAACGGGGCGAGAAAATAGTAAAAAATGGGGAGGTTATTGCTGTGAATGAGAAAAGCATGGAAGACGAAGAGAAGAATGGGCGAAAATGGAGCTCTGCGTGCTGTTATATGGTGCTTCCCTATGTACGAGATCTCTCAGGGCTTAAAGGGGTTGTCCAGGCTTTTTAATATTCATGACCTATCTTTAGGATTGGTCATTAATATCAGAACGGCGGGGTTCTGACACCTGGCAACCCCACCGATCAGCTGTACATGGAAGACAGAGCCCGGACAACCCCTTTAAAGGGGTTAGCCCATGACTAATGCTACTTTCACACTTGTGTTGTTAATTCCAGTATTGAGATCCGGCAGAGGATCTCAATACCAGAATTAAAGGGTTTCTACAGTTTTTAAAAACAGATGATCTATCCTCCACCTGGGGCCCCTGCCGATCAGCTGTTTGAGAAGGCAGCGGTGCTGCAGGAGCGCCGCTGCCTTCTCTTTGTTTACCGCAGGCCCAATGACATCACGACTAGTATCACTGGCCTGGGCGCGGCTAAGCTCCATTCATGTGAACAGAGCTTAGCCCCGCCCAGGCCAGTGATACTAGTCGTGACATCACTGGGCCTGCTGTAAACACAGAGAAGGCCGCGGCGCTCCTGCATCGCCGCTGCCTTCTCAAACAGCTGATCGGCGGAGGTGTCAGACCCCTGCCGATCAGATGCTGATGATCTATCCATAGGATAGATCATCAGTTTTTAAAAACTGCAGAACCCCTTTAAACGGATCTGTTTTGATTTTGTACATCAGGATGCATCCGATGCGGTTGTGTGAAATCAAAATGGAAAAAAAAAAAGTGGATCTGCCACTAAATACATTGAAAGTCAATGGGTGACGGATCCGGTATTTTAGGCTCCTAAAAATAAACAGATCTGTCACCATTTACTTACATTGTTTTCATTGCTGAATCTGTTTTTTTCCATTTTTATGAACGACACAAAAACGACAGCTTGCAATGTTTTTTGTGTCCGGGCGCAAAGCGGAATGCTGACGGAACGGAAGACGTCCTGAACGTCTCTTTCCATTCAGAATGAATGAGGACTAAACGGCAACGGTTTTTTGTCCAGTATTGAGATGCCAAAAAAAAAAAAAAAAGTGTGAAAGTAACCCAATGTAAAAAAAATTAAATAAAAATCAGACATCATATAGGACATGACAATCTCTTTCTAACAAAGCTAGAACCAGCCCTGTACCTCACATGGATCCAGAGATCTCCACATTCATTGCTCTGCTAGATTTATATCAAGCTGACAGCTCAGGGGGAAGTGTCTTTTCTGATGCAGATCAAGGGGCGTGTCTCAGCTCTCCCCATCACAGCTGAGGGGGCGTGTCTCAGCTCTCCCCATCACAGCTGAGGGGGCGTGTCTCAGCTCTCCCCATCACAGCTGAGGGGGCGTGTCTCAGCTCTCCCCATCACAGCTGAGGGGGCGTGTCTCAGCTCTCCCCATCACAGCTGAGGGGGCGTGTCTCAGCTCTCCCCATCACAGCTGAGGGGGCGTGTCTCAGCTCTCCCCATCACAGCTGAGGGGGCGTGTCTCAGCTCTCCCCATCACAGCTGAGGGGGCGTGTCTCAGCTCTCCCCATCACAGCTGAGGGGGCGTGTCTCAGCTCTCCCCATCACAGCTGAGGGGGCGTGTCTCAGCTCTCCCCATCACAGCTCAGTAGGCAGTTGCAGGATGAAACTGAGCATGTGTGACCATCTCAGTGAGCAGGACAAAGAAATATGAATAAAAAAAACAAACAGCAGGTGGCGCTATACAGATACATTTTATTGAATAACTCAGTGGCTATGCTACATTTTAATTACATGCAATTACAAAAGTATTCAGATCCAGACTGGTTTGAAAATTGTAGAATATTTTGCGAGTGACAACCTCCAGGTAGGTAGAGGTGTTCATACTTATTCCGCATATTCCCCATTTCCCTTAAGGGGGTTGACTCATCTCAGACATTGCAGGTGGAAGTAACTTGGCCAAATGCAGCCAGCTGCACTGTCTGGTCTCATCCATAGTCTGTTATAGCTCACAAAACATCAGTTTTTCAGTAGATGTGTCCCTTGGTGTTACTTTTTTCCTGTCATAACTGTCAAATGTTTCGAGTGCCTCAATTTTTGCCCTCCACAAGAGCAAGAATCAGTCACTGCCCATGCACAATGGGATCTAGGTGGTCTGACTTATTAGGTGTGCACTATCTTAGAACAGAGTTACTGCCAAAGGGCGATTGCTACAATGTTCTGAATCATTGTACTTTTATACATCTTAGATTGCCAACTTGCTAGGAGATTGACCTGGGTCCACTCCCTGACTGTAGTTCTGCTTACAGAACATAGAGGACCTACTGTACATGCGCAAGCTCCTCAGAACAAGCCCGGAGTTTAGAGAACCTTCATATCAGAAACTTCTACAGCTAAGGAAGCTTTATCATTAAAAATGATTCAGTGAGAAGAAAGCTGGAAGGTCTAGAATCTACATGGTTGTGCACTGGAGTCAGTCAGCAAAGTATTGTGCACGTTTATGGCAGAGAGAACTTACTGCTATGAGAGAACATTGCCAGCACACCCTTCCACACTTGGAGACAGTTTTGGCCAGCCATATCCTAAAACTGCACCCCTCATCTTGGGAGTTGCAGAAGCACAGAGACTTTAGAGATAGAAAGGAGAGGGAGTACTACAACCTATATCATTGCTGCTGTCCATACTCTGCTATTGCAGACAGATTGTGTTCTATACCTTGTAACTGCTTTGTTATTTTTGAACATACTACTACTCCTATTCTGCCCTTTAGTAAGGGGAGACCTATCTATTCATACCAACTGGCCTGGTTACTGGCTCCACCAAAGATGGTGCCCGCTCCTCCACAGGTGGGGCGTGATGGCTGCGGGTGACCTGCTTTTCCCAATAGTAGACACCTGCGGCTAATGTCTGCGACCGTCAGTAATGTCGATTGCAAACATTTAACCCTTGGGGTGCCGTGGTCAAGCCCACGGCACCTGAAGGTGGCAAACACCAGAAGCACATGCTTCCGGTGTTGCTCCAGTTCCCCCGTGTGGTGATTGGAGGAGCCAGAGTGTGTCTGCAGCAGCCCCTGTCATAGTAAATGACAGGAGGCTGCTGCATAGGCTTTCCTATGGAGCCCTTGCCTGTATAAGGGCTCCATAGGAAAGCACTAAAATCAGACTCCAATACAAGTGCATTGAGTTTATGATAAGCAATCAAATGACTGCTAGTTGTAGTTATACTATAGTTATATATAACTATAGTTTATAGTTAACTATAAAACTGTAAAAAAAAAAAACACATTATGGGTATCGCCGTGTGCAAAAATGCCCATATAATAAAAAAAAAAATCCCATACGGGAAAACGGAAAAGTGTCAAAATGGCTGATTTGCCATTTGTTGCTTTTTTCTAAAAAAATTTTTTAAATTTTTTAAATTTAAAAAGTCACACACCGCAGAATGGTATCAATAAAAAGTTCAGATCGCCCTGCAAAAATGAACCCCCAAGAAATGACAAAATAAAAAAGTCCAACTTTAATTTTTACATATTAGGCATTGCTGGATTCATACTGACAAGAGTTGAGCAAACGTGCTCGTAACGAGCACTGTATGGATCCCCTGCGCTTGCATGGGCGCAGCCATCCGGATCTGTCCTCCTCACTTGTGTGTCACACCAAACGGATCCGCCCCCATTGACTTAGTCAGGTTAGGACGGATCTGGATGCCTGCGCCCTTGCGAGCACAGGGGATCTGAGCAGTACAGAGCTCGTTATGAGCACGTTCGCTCAACTCTAATACTGACCAGTAGAATGAAAGTAACTGGTCAGTTTTAATGACCATTGAATGCCGTAAATAAAAAGCCTGTAAAACTGGTGGAATTGTTTTTTTGCAATATCACCTGATTTGGAATTTTCCCGCTTCCCACTACACCATATGCAATATTAAATGGTGGCGTTGGAATGTACAACTTGTCCTGCAAAAAAAACAAGCCCTCATACAGCTATGTGAACAGAAAAATAAGACAGTTATGGCTGTATTAAGGCAGGGAGTGCAAAATGAAGATACAAAACTGAAAAAGCCGGAATTAGACTTACCGGTAATTCATTTTCCATGATATCACCACGACAGCACCACAAGGAGATTCACCCCTGACCTCTGTAGGGGCAGGAACAGAGAAGGTTAAAGGCACACCTCCCTCCACCAACACTAGTGTTTACCAAATCACAGAGCCAATACCGGTGAAACAACAGAAATATAATTCTTACTACTTTTTTTTTTTTTTTTTTTTTTTAGTATTCCCTGGTATTAATTCATACCATGGAAGAAAAAAGGAAGGGAGGGAATCACCGTGCCGTCGTGGTGAGATCATGGAAAATGAATTACCGGTAAGTCTAATTCCGGCTTTCCATATCATCACCACGAGGGCACCACAAGGATATATACGAAATTACTAGCTATGGGCGGGCGACTGCCTGAAGGACTTTACGTCCAAAAGACAGATCCTTAGAATTGGAGAGGTCCAGACGATAATGTCTAATAAAGGTGTGCGCACTGGACCATGTAGCAGCCCTGCAAATTTTCTCAAGAGAAGCACCCGCTCTTTCTGCTTGAGATGAGGACATAGCCCTGGTGGAATGGGCTTTAACGTAGCCTGGCCTTTGTAGATCTTGGATTTCGTAACAGATGGAGATGGTATCTTTAATCCATCTGGCTATGGTAGACTTGGAAGCCTTCTGTCCTTTATTTTTCCCAGAAAACTGTAGAAGTCGTCCTTCAGATTTCCTAAAGTCTTTCGTCACCTGTAGGTATTTAAGGACCGCTCTTCTGACGTCCAAGGAATGAAAAGATGCTTCCTTTTCGTTTGACGGTGAGTTACAGAATGAGGGAAGGATTATTTCCTGATTTCTGTGAAAACTGGAGACCTTGGGAAGAAATCCGGTATCTAATTTGATGATTAATCTGTCATCCAGGATTTTAAAATAAGGTTCTCTGATCGAGATGGATTGAATTTCTCCTAGTCTTCTCGCAGAGGTGATAGCTATAAGGAAAGCCACCTTTAAGGACAACAATTTCAGAGAGCAGTCTTCCAACGGCTCAAATGGTCGTAAAGTTAGGCCTGTAAGGACTTTGTTTAGATCCCAAGAGGGGGATGAGGATTTTATGGAGGGGCGCAGTCTAGAGGCAGCTCTCATGAAGCGTCTGATCCACCGATGGTTGGCCAGCTCTGTGTCGTAGAAGCAACTCAAAGCCGACACTTGTACCTTTAAGGTGGATGGTTTTAGCCCCTTCTCCAGGCCTACTTGAAGGAAGTCAAGAATTTTACATACATCAGGTTTAGAAGAATTTGGCGATGGATTTTTGGACCAAGAACAAAATCTCTTCCAAACCTTAAAGGTAGATGGCAGAGGTGACTTTTCCTGCTTGCTCTCAGGGTAGAGATCACTTCCTCAGACAGACCTTGATTTTTTAGGATCTTGACCTCAGGATCCAGGCAGTCAGTTTCAGGAATTGTGGATGGGGGTGTGCAATAGGCCCCTGAAGTAGAAGGTTTGGCCTGGTAGGGAGGATCCAAGGATCCGCTATCGAGAGGTTCTTTAGTGGGGAGAACCAGCTTCTTTTTGGCCAATAAGGTGTAATTAGGATTACAGTTGAGCCCCCCTGCTGTATTTTTTGGATTACCCTTGGGATCAAGGGCAGAGGGGGAAACGCATAGCAAAGTTTCCAGTCCCACTGAAGAGATAGAGCGTCTATTGCCCAGGGATTGTCCCTGGGATTTAGGGAGCAAAATATTTGTGATTTCGCATTCTCCTTTGACGCGAAGAGGTCTACTTCTGGGATGCCCCAACGTTGAGTTATTTGATTGAAAACATCCCAGTTCAGGCTCCATTCTGCCTGGTCTAGAGTTTCCCGGCTCAGGAAATCCGCCTCCTGGTTTAAGGACCCCTTCAGATGGATCGCCGAGATCGATTCTACGTGCTCCTCTGCCCACCGGAAAATCTGCAGTGCCAGTGCTTGTAACCTCGGGGACCAAGTACCTCCTTGATGAGACAAGTATGCTACCGTAGTCGTATTATCTGATAAAATCTTTAGGTGTAGACCCCGGAGAGAGGCTTCTGCGGCTTTCAGAGTCTCCCAGACGGCCCAGAGCTCTCTGTAATTTGAGGATTGGGACTTTAATCTTCCAGGGGACCTGGTCTCTATCAGTAAACTGCCTTTTTTGCACCCCAGCCCCTTTGGCTGGCGTCTGTAGTGAACTGGACCTGTGGGAATCTCTTCCAAACTACACCTTGTGACAGATTTCTGGTGTCCGTCCACCAGCAGAGGGAAGTCTTGACCGACTTCGGAATAGGTAACAAAGTCCAGGGATGACCGTTTCCTGTTCCAAACTCTCAGAATCCAGGCCTGCAATGTTCGGTAATGTACACGGGCCCACTTCACAGAGGGGATGCAGGAGGAGACAAGACCTAAGAGGCTCATTGCATCCCTTACTGAGGAAGACTTTTTCTTCTGAAAGGAAGAGATTTTTTGCATCAGGATATGAATCTTCCCTTGAGGAAATTAGGTTATCTGAGAGTGGGAATCTAGCAGAACTCCCAGGAATTGTACTCTTCTGGATGGTATAAGACTTCTGGAAATTTACTACCCACCCCAGGTTTTTTAGGGTGGACAGCAGGATTTCCAGATTTCCCCAATAGCCGAGAATAGGAGTTGGCCACCAACAGTATGTAGTCTAGATATGGAACTATGGTCAGACCCTCCTGCCTCAGGAATGCTACCATCTCTATCATTAGTTTGGTAAAAACTCTGGGGGCAGAGGATATTCCAAACGGTAGAGCTGTAAATTGGAAGTGGTGCATCCGGCCCTGGCTGTCTTGGACCGCAAACCGCAGGTACCGTTGGTGACTTTGGTGAATAGGAACGTGGTAGTAGGAGTCTCTCAGGTCTACCGTGCACGAGTGCATCTCGCTAAATCAATGGTATTGCTGATGTTAGGGACTCCATCTTGAACCTTCGATACAGGATCTATCTGTTCAGGAATTTCAGATTTATGATCATTCGAAAGGTTCCTTCTTTCTTCCTTACCAGGAAGAGGGAAGAGTAAAACCCTGTACCCAAGGTGGAACTTTGATTACAACATTCAAGTCCCACAGTACCTTGATCTCCTGCCAAATGACACCTAGATTTGGGGTTTTGGTAGTGAGGAATTTGTTTGGGGGAAGCGATTTGAATTCTATCTTGTACCCTATTAGAGACAGGGCCCATGGGTTTGATGATACGATTTTCCAGGCTGGAAGGAACCCTTTCAACCAGCCCCCCACTGGTATGTCATTGCTTATCTGAAGGCTTGCTCTGGGGGTTGAGGAGGAAACCTCTTCCCTTGCCACCGTTTGTATAACTCCAGCGGCCTGTTTTCCCTTTACCTCGAAAGGACCTGTCCTGGAAATTCCCTGATCTGAAGGGGGTCTTTCTGCAAAAAGGACGATCTTCTGGAAATCCTTTTTATCGGCTGCCTTTTCGAGGATCTTATCTAGGATAGGGCCAAACACGTATTCTCCCGAGAAGGGGATGGAACAAAGCTTCATGTTCGAAGCTTTGTCGCCAGACCAGGCCTTCATCCATATAGCTCTGCGTGCAGCATTTGAAAGACCCGCATCTTTGGCTGGAAATCTGATGGACTCGGCAGAGGCATCAGCCAAAAAAGCAGTCGCTGACAGAAGTGGTAGGAAATTTAGAATTTCCTCTCTAGGGGTATTATTTTTGACATGTCTTTCTAGCTCATTTAGCCATAGAGTCATGGAGCAAGCTACTGAGGTGGTGGCCACATTGGTCTTGATGTTGAACATGGCTGCTTCCCAGGATTTGCGCAGCAGGGCATCAGCCTTCCACTCCATGGGATCCCTTAACTGTGAGGCATCCTCAAAGGGTAGGGAGGTTTTCTTGGTGGCTTTAGCCACCTGCACATCAATTTTAGGTGTGTCATCATAGAGCTTAGAATCACTAGGATCGAATAGTAAACGGGATTTGAAATCTCTGGAAATACCCAGGTGCTTCTCTGGTTCCGCCCATTCCTTGAGGATCATTTCTTTAATGTTCTCGTTAAATGGGAACACCCTAGTGCGTTTTGCTCTTAATCCGCCAAAAAGCTCCTCTTGAACAGAGTGTGCCTTCTGGACTTCCTCCACACCCATGGTTGCCCTGACAGCCTTAAGTAGATCGTGCATATCTTCATTTTTAAAGAAGAATTTTTTGCATCCTTCAGCGTAATCCAAATCAGACATACGCTCATCCTCCTCTGCATATTTAGAAGAGATTGAATCTTCATCCTGGTCTTCAAGGTCAGAAGATGAAGGTTGAACAAATAATCTTGGCCGTTTAGGAGGTGGAGGAGCAGGGGGATTTATCTGTGCCAGAGAAGCACGAATTTCATCCTGCACCATAGAACAAAACTCCTGGAACAATGAGGGTTGTTCGTCCCGAATGACATTTCCAATACACTCTTTACAGAGCTTCTTAGTATAGGAATCTGGTAATTTACTGCTGCAGGAGATACATCTTGCAGTTTTTTTAGCCTTCTTCTGTGTCTCTTTAAATGCCTAAGAGACAACAGGAGATAGGTCAAAAAGGATTCAAAACATTGAAAAGTCACCACATGATGAAAGGCACGAGAGGAAGGTATGAAACCTCCTGACCAACTTGAGTGTCCCAAGTACCGTAGCAAGAGATGCAGAGGTTTGTATTGACTTACGGATGGCAGCGCAGGAGGCTCTGGATCTCTGGGAGAGCGTGGCTCAGGTCCCCACATGCTGACACTGAAACCAGACCAGTATGCAGCTTCCACCATTTTCAACTTACCCGCGTCCAGCCTCCAGAACGCACCACCGACTTCTGGTCACCACCGGAAGTACATCAAAGGGACGTGCTCTGTGTTGGGCATGCAACCCAGCTACGCCCCATGGGTGAAGGAGGGAGATTGCACCAGGAGCAGGCTCCAAATCAACCGGAACGAGTCCTCCCATAGTCCCCTGCCCAGTGTTAGTACGAGACTGCGGGCGGACAGGGGGTCAGAGGTAAGGACACCAACGATGTGCTGCTGAGCTGTGGCCCGCACAGAACTCTGCCAGGGATATTATCACTACTCCTCACCACGAGGAGATCCTTCTCTGTCCTGGCCTCTGTAGGGACAGGAAACACTGGTGTCGGTGGAGGGAGGTGTTCCTTTAACCTTCTCTGTTCCTGCCCCTACAGAGGTCAGTCTCCTTGTGGTGCTGATATGGAAAACCTCTGGGGTAGAAAGGGTTAAAGATAATACGACTGGATCCTTTCATAACAGATGCAGACAGTTGTATTGTCAGTAATAGAAGCGCTTGAGCTGAGCCCTGCTGGATTCAACCCCGCCCCCCCCCCCCCCCCCCCCCCCCCCCCCAATTGAACTGGCCATCATTCTCCCTGGTCTTTGTAGCCACAAGAAAGCTACTCATTACCAGCAAGTCACTTATTGTCAAGCTAAACTCCCACCTGGCCAAGCTGCTGGTGGTGCAATTCCCAACAGAGCTGCCATTCTTCCCCAGTAAAGCCTAATTCTTAGACACTTGTTTCTAATGAGGCACCAATTCTCTACTTTTCCGCCATCTACCTCCCACCAGTGGGGCCAGAGTGGGAAATGCCCAGGTTCAGCTCTGAACCAGGACATCCCCTTTAAAGGGATAGATTGGACATCTGTTAAGGGACTACCCCTTTAGCTGGGCATGGTAGAGCCACATTTGTAAGCTGAGAGACAATCTGCAGTCTTAATTTGGCCAAGGTGTGACAATTAGATTGTCTGGGGACCATTATTGTCCATTCCCTATATTCAGCCTTCGGGAAGGTTGACATATGCATTATGTAGAGAGTTTGCCTATTCTTGTGAGCGCAAGAATGTACCTACTGCAAAGTTACATCAGTGGACTCATTTTCAGCTAAGCCTGGCCTCAAAGCCTTGCACCCCCCCAGATGCCACAGGTCACCTCATTACATGGCCCAGGGAGTAGCAGAGTGAGGACTGTCACCAGGAGTACTGCCCCCTTAATTGCCACTTACCCCCACTCCTGTCCTCTACCCCACTTGTTTTCTGGGCTGTTGCATATAGGTTAGGACGCAAGCCACATTGTGTTGTGGTGCTGCTCAATGTGGCCTGTAGAGAACCAGCACTTTCCAATGCCATGCACCATGTTCAGGTCCATGCCATTTTGGAGTACAAGACTCTACACCCATTTCCAGGCAGAAGACAATGATTGCAATATGCCAGATTTGGATTACTACAAAAAACATTTTATTTCATTCTCACAACAGTTAGCTGCAGACTGTCTTGATATGTACAGCTTTTTCTGTCACAGGTATCTTGCTGATCAGTAGGGATCTGGACTTCCGTTGTCTGTGCAGGGCCCAAGTCGTCAGGGTCAGAAGAACGACTGCCACAAACCCCATGGCTATGGCTGCTCCATTTATCAGAGCCTCTGGCTGTGAAATTCTGGATCTGTAGATGCCTGGAGGATAACAATGTTAGAGGGAAGGTCTGTTGAATTTCCAATCTAAACACATTAGGATAGCATTTAATTTTTTTGGACCAGCGAATGCATCTGCTGCTCCTTTTGAATAGGAACACATTGCTGCCCCCCCCCCCCCATCCTCATGATTGTTGGGGGGGGGGTCTGACCTCTATGGCCCCACCTAGGGGCGTAGCTATAGCCTCATGGGTCCTGGTGCTAGAGTTCAGCTTGGGCCCCCCTTCCCTCAGTGATTTGTGTGTTTTCTTATGTGGCACAAGGGTCTTTGGGCCCCCTCGGACTCCTGGGCCCGGTAGCGACTGCTACCTCTGCACCCTCTATAGCTACGCCCCTGGCCCCACCACTTATTCCCTAGGCTGTGGATATGGGATAAGTTGTCTTGATGGGACAAGTTTCTAACAGCTTCTACTATGGTCCTAAAACTACAGACCCTCTAAGGCCAGACCATTGTGTCTAGTTTGTGGTTGCATGAACTGCAGCATCACAATGCTACTGTACACTACAGCATGGCGAGGCAACGTGGTAGTATCGTGACCTGACACTAGCAAGTCCAAAGCTATAGAACTTCTGGCAACATATGTAACCCAACTGACCATTTATCACTATACTGTGATCTTTGGCCACATGATGCATGAAGACACAGCCTTATTCAAACAGCATTCAGTACAGAATATGCGGTGTGAACTCACCTTCCCTGTCATTATGCATCTCTGGTGGAGAGTTGTCGAAGTAGATGGGAACATCTGATGAAACCAGCACTGTATCACTCTCATTGCTTAACATATAGACAGATCTTTTACCTAAAACAAGATACTTTCATTCAGTTATTGAACTACAGCTATATAAAGTAAATTATATATAAGGAGCTTCCTCTAGTGGCAGCTTAAGGTAGACAATTTTATTATGTCACATGGGTTTGGAGTTCTGCAAAATATGAGATAATAGAGATCAGGTTGGGCATTTGTAGACTGAACTTACGTCTGTAACACACGGTAGCACAGTTGTCACTTGGAGAGGGGACACAGGCTGAAGCGCTGCAGTGAATGTATACCTAGAACATAAGGGTTGCATGAAATCTCATGGTCCAGCAAAGGAATTTCATAGAGTCACACATGGCCAGAAGAGGCAGTACAGAGCAGCGATTTACCCATTTGTACAGTAATTTGGGGTAGTAAGCCAATGAGCATCTCAGGCCATACCTGTCCTGCAAGAGGCAATGCTGTGTTCTGATCCACAAAAGTAAAAGTCTTCACATCAAACCGTGAGTAATAAGAAGGGAAAGGTAAAGCAGAACCTGGAGCTACAGGAAGCACATCAGACCTGTAGTTGTCACCAGCAAATGGACACCTGCAAATAAAGCAAAAAACCTAAATAGAAGACTGTCTAAATAACAGCTCTGCTACATCTGTAGCCTACTCTGAAAGTGAAGTGGTAGTTTAGGATTAGACTAAAATACAATTGTGAACCTCTAAGGATTTGTACTTACCCATCAATAAGTAATGGCCACTGGATGCTGCTCAGAGGATCAGGAGATGGTGTGGACCAGCACTGGTGCAGGACAAGGACAAGATTCGGGTCACTTCTGTGCAAGATTCTGACCTCCACATACAGTGGATCTCTCAGGACTTTTACCAGTGGATAGTCAGGGTCTGTATAATAACTGATGTAGCTGGAGTCTAAGACAGAAAATATCTTACAATAAAACTGTCCATGCTCTGCAGTCCTGATCATTGTCCTGACCAAAGTTCAGAAACCCAAGACACCACAGCCATTATGGAAGAGTCTGAACCCTCCACTTTTCGTGTATGGGGGCCTCCCAATGGCAAGTTTGGGACATATGGATTGGGCAGTTAGATTTCAACATGTCCAATTCTTTTACAGAAGATCTGCTGCCAGGTAGCAGTTGGTGGCTTCCTCAATCAAGGCCTAGCATGTTTAGCTAAGCCAGGCCATTAAATGTGTATGGCCATCCATAGGCTGCTTCTAGAGGAGACACTGGTGACTTAGAAGAGGGTCTAAAGGACTAGAATGTATAACTGCAGGGGTGCTACTTTGATCTAAAGTGAGATCAAACATTTGTATGGCGTTTTAGGCTCTGCCCACATCATATGAGCCTTCTGGAGGAGATATACACCCCTGTGACAGAAGGCTGGGACATGCCATTATGGATTGCCATCCCAAAAAAAAAGTTGATACTTCATGGTATGCATTGTGGTGACCCCTCCTGTATAGGAAAGATCATTCCTAACCAACTGCCTGTATTGGAGGATGCCAAAAATATTAAAAGGAAACATCACCAGGATGTATGCAGATCTCATAGGCTCCATTAGCAAAATTTAGTAATGGGTCCCACTGCCCCACCTAGCATTCCAGTGTGCAAACAAACATTCAGTGCAGCTCACTCTCCAAATGTCTGATGAATTACCTGGAAGAGGGGGGGGGGCAGTTATACCCCCCCCCCCCCCCCAATTCTGATCATATTTCTCAGTGCATTCACACCTGGTAGACAAATTCACTGCTTCTGGCATAAAAATTGTATAAAGTTGCTGCCTGCAGCCACCAGTAGAGGGAGCTCAATGCATAGAAATTGATAGTTACCATACCATCGACTTGCATAGAAGCTGTAAATATTCTTTGCACTGAGCTCCCACAGTGGCGGCTGAAAATGCAGTGAATCTGTCAGAGAAGATGCCTTTACCATAACTATTGTACATATCTGCTCAGCTCCTCCTGCTCTATAAGATGCTGCCAGCAGATCACACACACACCCACCATGTAAAGTGACATGTTCTCTAAGGAATTTCATTCATACAACACAATTCTTGTCCTCAACTGTCACACCATCTTACCTAAACTGATTCTCAACTCAAAGTTAATAGGTCCTATACTTGACACAGGTGGTGGGGGTGGTAGGGTCACTACATCCACTTTCAATGGGAGCAAACCGCTAATGGCAAAACTGCAGCGAACCAATAACCTGTTAAAAAAAAAAATACAAGTAAGATCCAGATACATTACTGCAGATACTTACATTACACAGTCTCTCTACCACCCAGAGCGTCCTCTTGTTGCCCCCATCTGTAGTTTATGGAGAATTTGGCAGCAAGTATTTTCTTTTCATACAGCACCTCTGCAGGAGAAGTTAAGTACTGCAGCAAATGCTAGTATGTGAGAGCAAGTGAAGAGATGTTGTCCTTAGAGAGCCCCTAGTTCAGAATCACCCAAAGCCATCTGGAAATGGGCTCTTAGTTGCCCACTTACAGAAGAACTCCAACTTGGATGTCATCTGTTGAAGTCTCCCCACAGTTAAAGAGGTCATGTCAAGTTATCTCCACATCTGTAATATAACCAAGCCCCTGTGCTCCAGTCTATCAGCCAGGAGCAGGACCCCAGTTCTCAGGATCAGTGGGTTTCCCAGCAGTCAAACCCCCGGCCCACAGATCAGTTACGCCCCATCCTGTGGGTAAGGAGACAGTTTGCCACAACTCCATAGAGAGTACTATTGGGCATTTGTAAAGCAATAGGCAAGTCCACTATTTTAGGGAGTAAACTGTAGGAGCCATGTTGTAGACCTTTAAACCACAGATAAATGCTAATAAATCACACATTTCAAGGAGGAATAATAGGACAAATTCTAAGCAGAAGAGTCCTGTTGTAGTATTTGTCAAGTCCCGCCATGTCAATTTTATTTGAGTGTCAAATTCAGCTTTGCTGCCCCTGTCCATTGTTCAGTTACCTGAAGGTGGAGTCTCTGGTAATTGCTATTCCATTCCAGGTCATCAAGGTTTTGGTAGCCACCAGCTGGTTCTCATATACCGCCTGGTCTCCAACCAGCTACAAGACAGTAATTTAGCAGTTACCAAGTTTGGCATTCATGGAGTCTACAGAAGAAATGCTATGAATGCCCAGTGGTGCAGATCTGACCCAAGGGCCCCATCTCAACAACAGGGTCCCGTCTTGAGGCTGTTGTGCAGACAGGTGGTCATTCACTCTCAGTCCTCTCCATTTACTTCTATGGGAGTGCCACTATATACTACATCCTTGTGCTGTACCCTGCATACAGCTACAAGTTGTGCCCATTGTCTTATGGTCCCTGCACCTATACTGAGAAGGGAGCCACTGAAAATAGTGGTGTGCTACTGAAATGGCTGAGCCAGAAGTGATTGGGAGCAGTGGTTGGTCATACAGTGCGCTCCCATTCACTTCTATGGAAGACCGCTTGGTGGTGGCCAGACCAGAGTCCTCCACCCACCACTTTGCAGGGGTCTGTCAGGACCCATACCAGACAATGGGAGCATAGCCTAGCAAGATGACCCCCCCCCCCCCCCCCATCTGAAATGAGACAACCAGATTAGCACTGGTGAAGGCCTTAAGAGTATAATTACAGTTCATTGATGAGGGGACAGTCCTGGCATCACTAATATCACTCATGCTGTATTTAATGTACAGCACTATTACTGCTTTTTGGTCACTGTATGGCAGTATCAGTTGAGTACTTTGCTGGAAATTAGTACTGTACAGTATATTTTGTATTAACAAAGCCATGGCTTACTTCCAAAGAAAGAGTGCCACACCTGGTTGTGTGGGGTATTGCATTGCAATTCCAATGAAAAAACTGAGGTTGAGCTGCAATACCCCAGAAACAGGTGAGGCACCATCTTTAGAAAGAAATTAGCTATACTTTTCTAAGGTCACTGCATGAATTTAGTATGTGGGTGATGCATTGCACCATACTGAACAAGGACAATTAGTCACCATATGTAATTGGTGAACACCCAGGACACCACTCAATTCAGGCCCTACTTGTCTGTAGTTCCCAGAAGAATTAAATAAGGGGACACAATTCAGTGGAGAACAGAAGTCTATGGTTTAAACACTTCCATATGGATTTGCACAATGGTATGCCTATACCATGACTTACCTTGTAGGTGGTTCCACAAGCAGAAATCGGGAACTGGTAGAGGAGGAAGTAGCCATTGCTAGCTGCTGGATTACATTCGGGGCCGCCATTTTGGAGAAGTCGCACAGATGTCAGGTTAAGTGGGGGCAAAGTCAAGGCATTTGAAAGGGCAATGGAGAAGAGGCCATCTGAAGTGCAGCGGGCAGTCACTGGGGAGAGAGAAAAAAAAAAAAAAAAAGTCATTACATAAAGTATCTATGGCTACCTCCATTACAAAGTTACTTCTGATGTAGCCAGCCATGGACACTCAACCTGTCAGTAGGACCAACCCTGTCAAACAAGGCATTGCAGGGCAAGATTTTGAGGAGCGAGGATGCATGTCCCTTTCTCAGTGCAGGATGGGGAGGTTGTGACAGGGACAAAGGAGGGGACAAAGCAGGGATCTGAGGGGCTTTGTAGACCTTCCACATGCCCCTTTTGAGCTCCCTGAATTCACCACCTCCTCAGGTAGAGAGTTCCATAGTCTTACTGCTCTTACCGTAAATAATCCTCTGTTTGTGTACAAACCTTCTTTCCTCCAGATGCAGAGGATGTCCCCTTGTCACAGTCACTGGTATAAATAGATGGGAGATCTCTGTACTGACCCCTGATTTATACATTAGATTCTCCCCCCCCCCCCCTAAAACCTAGTTGATAATTTTTCTGTGTCCTATAGTCCACCCATTTCAGTCATTACTTCAGCTGCATGCTCCAGCTCTTCTAGGTCTACCTTGTGCATTGGAGCCCAGTACTCCATGTGCAGTTTGATTAGATGTGCAAGCGCCAATAATACTTCACGCACACTTACCTTTGTTTCCATAGAAGCATGGAGTAATACTGTCTGTGGGGTCGTAGCAGCAGCCCATAGTTTCACACGAGTCCTGGGAACTTCTACAGCTCAGTCTGTTTGGCCTTAAGACGGAGTCACACTGGCTTGGGATTGGAGAGTCATGGTCTGCCAAAAAAAAAAAAAAAAAAAGTTTAATTAGTCCTAAATAGTGGATTAGGCAACATTGGAACTCTGCTGTCCCAACAGGAAAACAGAACTTCTCTGAAAATAAAATCCCATGAGCACCCTCAGGACCAATCCTATTTAACCAGGCATACTGGTAGGGTTGAGACCAATGTTATGAAAATCTGTTGCAGTGTTCTAGGAAGGTGGAAAAAAAAAAAATTGAGACATGTTTAGTCAGATGAGGGCTTCAGGGTACCAGATGGCAGGACCAGCACCAGAGCCGTATGGCGCCAAGGGGCTAGGACCAACCCCACAGTGCACTGAAGCCCTCATCACCACAACTGTTTGACATATTGTATAAGCAGGAACAGGCCCTAACATGTTGAATACCTGGTTACTATGGTTGATTCTTAGGAGTATTGTATTTTATTTTTTTTTTTAACTTACCGATTGGTTCTGTCCCTTACCATTCTGTGTAATGACTTTCCTTGTAATGTAGTACTCATCTCTCATTGTGCTGATAAGACCACATTCCTGAGTGATTTTCAATGTGTGCTGCACACTTGAGGGGCTAAAAAGTTTTAAACTCTGTGGCAGACATACATTTGTGAGACTCCAGCTTTTAACCTAGGTAGGATGCAAGTATTGATTTGCCCTAACATGACTGACACTCCAGGGTGTAGAATGTGGTAGACAGCCATTCTTTATAGCATGATCAATGGAGTTTCCACTCCATTTAGGCTAGTGATGCATTTACTTACTCAGTATGATTTGTTTGTGTTATCGTATATGTAATCACACTTAGTAAATATATGTAGTCACTTAGCCTGCATAAGCACATTCTCTCAAATCTTAAATTCACATGTTACAGATGGTTGGAAGCAGCATTTCCCATCTCAGATGTATATTGCTGTGTGCTGAAGTCACACATGGCCTAGGAGGCAGCTTATAATGAGGCTGGACAGAGCTAGCGAGTGAGGGCCAGCAATACACTTGCATTTTAGTCAGCTAGCAAGTGGAGGTGTGAGTTACTAGTCAAATGTACACCTCAGGGCAGGATGAGACATTAAAATGGCAACTTGTAAGTTACAGGCATATTAATGCAATGTACAAGCCCGATTCCTGGAGACTCCTAGATGGAAAAATTGATAAGTGGTGCTTCTTATGACAGTTTTAGTAGCAAACCCTGCTGGTGTCCAATACAATAGAAAAAGACATCCATGCCAGCTGGTGTAGGTTTCTGGCCTATATGTGCACAGTTCCCCAGACTTGTGGGTATCTTCAGTTCTATTGTGACATGTATGTTTTGGATTCAAGTACCAGCCAGAAGAGGTATGGATGGCAAAAAGGCTGGCAGGAACAGGGCCAACCAACCCTCTTGTCAGGAAGCAGGACCAGCCCTGGCAGGAGGGAGAGTTTAAAGGTTACTACAGTAAGGGGAGGAGGCATTTTGCAGAGCTCCTGCTCCTTTGACCAATACAGGATTCTCCAGATAGACCATACAGCTCAAAGAAAACTTGAGAAACCAAAGAAAGTGATCAGTAGAAAACTATGTTAGACATGCTGCAAGGTGAAGGAATACAGCACAGACACCCATCACCCAAAAATTGCACTAGGCCAGATAAAGTTCATGTCTGAACTTGACAGTGGACAACTATACCCAAAAGTGCTCATTTGCAGTCATCCAGGCTGCCACCATACATCCTTAAAGGCGTTCTCCAGGAATTAAGAAAATCAAAATGTAATTACATTATAACTATATTCCCAAATACCTTTCATTAGTTATAATGGCTCGTTTTGTCTAGGGCGCAATCACCAAGGGAAACAAAATGGCTGCTGTTCTATTAGTGCACACAAAACCTGTCCTAGTCACACAGGAGGACAAGTTACTTGACAACACTGATGTAAAGAGCTGCCTCATCCTCCTCTGCTTGTCAGGGATTATGGTCCTGAATACAGATTATAAGATCTTCAGCTGAATGTTTGTGGGAATGGAGCTCATGAGGAGACAAAGTACGCAGAGGACAGACCGGACAGACTGTGGTAATGGAGACTGCATACAACTACTGCTTATTAGCCACATCTCCTGAACTCCATTCCTACATAGATTCAGCTGAAGATCTTATCAGCTGTATTTGGGATCATAACCCCTGACAAGCAGAGCAGAGAGGAGGATGAGGCAGCCCTTTACCTCAGTGTTGTGAAGTAACTTTTCTTCCTGTATGATTAGGACAGGTTGTGTGTAGTAATAGGACAGCAACCATTTTATTTCTCCTAATGATTAGTCCTGAGACAAAATGAGCCATTATAACTAATGAAAGGTATTTGGAAATGTTTATAATGAAGCAATATTTAAGTATTTTCATTTTCTTAATTCCTGGAGAACCCCTTTAACTGTTGCCAATAACTGCACTTAAACTGGTGGTACATCCAGTGGTGGCAAATTTTATGTTTTGTATGAACTAAAAAACTGTTATATGTTCACATTTGGCCTCATTCTTCAAACTACATTTCCACTGCACTGATCCTCAGGAGCCAAAGCCTGAGGGAATAACTGAATCTCTCATTAGGGCCACTACCACTCCCATCTTCTGTACCAGCTCCTCAGGGGCTCACTGCATGTACCAGTTTCCCCCAACAGGAACGTTAAGAGTAAGGCTGGAGTTCCCACCCACTTTTCCAAGTGGCAAGGGAGGTAGAAAGGAACAGAAAATGTTGACAAAAATGGCACTAGCACCCAAACTGATGCAGAGTTAAAGGGTCTGTCCCACAAAAAATATTCTGCAGTTTTCAAACCAGCCCCTGGATCTGAATACTTTTGTAATTGCATGTAATTAAAAATTTTGTATAACTACTGAGTTATTCAATAAAATGAATCTGTATAGGACCACTTAATTTCTTTGACCTATACACTGAGCAGGCCGCACATGCTCAGTTTCAACTTTTAACTGCCTCCTGAGCTGTGATAAGGAGAGCATGGACACACCCCCTGAGCTGTGATAGGGAGAGCTGAGACACACCCCCTGAGCTGCAGCAGAAAAGACACTCCCCTTGAGCTGCCAACCTGATATAAATCTAGCAGAGCAATGAATGAGGAGATCTCTGGATCCATGTGCGGTACAGGGCTGGTTCTAGCTTTGTAAGAGATTGATGATAATGATGATAAAACCAGGAGGTAACCACAGAACTGCTGTCCTATATTAACTGGCATCACATGCCAACTGGTTTAGGCCCCATTCACACAACTATCTTATGGTCTGCATCTTTTGCAGATTGGATGCAGACCCATTCATTACAATGGGTCCACAAGTGCCGACCACAAGATACATAAGGCCATGTGAATCCACCTTCATGTGGGGACCATCATTTTAACTGATGTTCCATACCTGGACTTTTTTTTTTTATAAACCGGGTTAGCAACTACATTAGAATTCAGTCCAGCAATTGTCTCCTTTGAGGATACCCAAGATCCAGTCAAGTATTCTAGGATATCAATACTGCAACCAGAGTGCTTATTTACATTGTGCATCACATGTCTAAGGCTACGTTCAGTTTTTTGGTGTGGATTCTATGCCAAGTACACAGATCTTCCCTATTGACTTCACAAGGTGAGGTAGCTTGTGATCACTGACCTACAGAGAATAAAGTCAGACCCATTCCCATGTGGACACCTCCGCTTCCTATTTTTTGGAAATAAATGGATTGTCTTAAGGACCTCCAACATCTAAAGACTGGCTAGGATTCTGCACCCCCCAATACAAGTGCCACCTGTAGAAGTCAAGAAAACCAGGACTGGTCCATATTAGTTTATAGGTCCTATTCCTTACGTAGGGATGAGAAGGTATCATTTTCATTAGACCTTTATTCAGTAAGAAGTCTAGAGCAAGGCTTTTACTCACAGATTCCCACAGCACAAGTCATCTCCTTCCTCACAGTGACTTTCTTTCCATCATCTTGTTTTTTGGTGAGCCCAAGAGTCAACACAAAATGGGTGTCCTGAAAATTTAAGAGAGGGATAAGTGACATTCCAGGCTCCGATATCTGCATAGCATCATTTTACCAGCAAGGACCTAGACATTACTAACTTCCTAGCCCATTAAGCAAGATTTGAGAATGGTGGCCGATACTAAAAAGTTACCGCCATCACCGAAGACTGCAGAATACAAAGACCCTCAAAAAAAATCCATGTTCTGGAGCTATAGGCACCATATTATGCCCTAGCAGCGATGCTTGTAGGAGAAGATACCTCCATTGTGCTGTAGCACATGCCATATCTCTCACCGGTTCCTTTAACTGTTGGCACTTTGTGGAGCCATCACAAGGTCCATAGATTAATCCTCCATATACTTACTGTTTGAGAGACATAGCAGCCATCATAAGAAATTCCAATGATTGCAGAACCATCATTTTTCTGGGTCACCCAAATACCACAAGATGGATCATTTCTCAGAGGCTCCATTTTTCCATGTTTATCTAAATAAAGCACAGGGCAACATGGGTGAGAAGGTGGAATCAGCACTACAGAAAGTTCTATGAAACCATGCTATAATGTCAGATGTGGCTATTTGTGTTGCCAGAACTGACCTGTTCTCTGGTGCCAAAATGCTTAGACCCAACATGATTTAATTCTTGCTCCTGCTATTGGGAAACCTTTCTAATCCCTCCCTTGTGCCAGAGGTTGCCCAGACCAAATCCATAGGGCAGGCCATCATTATCAAATCCATGGAGGATATCCAGGACAGCCATAACAAGAGTATGGTGCAGTAGGTGCTTGACTATGAAGGGGACATGACAGATTTTGATGTTAACTGTGTGCCCACCCATGGAGTGTGTGGTACATGTCACTAAGTGACCATCTACACTGTACAGGAGTGGGATACTGGGTGCACAGAGCAGAGGACTCAGTCTCCTGGCTCCACATACACTGGCGGTTTCTCGGAGGGTTATGCAGGGACCTGGGTTCTGAGGGATTAGTATAGTCTTTTCTTTACAAGGAGCCTCGTAGAAACCTCAGAAGAATGTCAAATGATTGCACCACAAAACAGACATTGATAAATCTCACACTATGGTGTGGTGGTTTACAGAGACCAGCTTTTTATGCTAGTTTTTGGTTTACAATTTGAATTATGACGAGTCAGGCACCCCTTTAGCAGTCCACACACCTACTGGAAAAACAAACCCTTGGCTAAAGTGGTTTTTAAAAACCAGCTGAAAATCGTGAAGGTACCACACCAGCCTCAGCACCAAAGTTTCATGAACTATTACAAAAAGGTGCAAACTAGTAATTTCTTAGCTATTAAAACATAACTTAATAAATTGTTTAAAAAAATCGATATACCCTTAGAATATAGAGATACAAGCACACAAAGAAACGGTTTAAAGGTGCTCAGCAGTAAAAACCATTAAATCCTACCGCACCAGTTGGATATTCAAGATAGCCGACAGGTATCAGTTCATGGACGGTGGACTTGTCAGGCTGCAATTAAATCCATGGAGGAAATGGATGGGGTCTGGAAAACCTTTCCCTAATAAGGCCCGCGGGGGGGCAGTGTAAACTAGAATAGATATGCCTTGAAGGCTAAGGGCAAAGCTCAATATACTAAGATGGCATCAGTATATGGCTATCTGAATAAAGGGTGGGGGGACAGATAAAGCCCCACTCTGGACTGCTGGCAGGTGAAGATGAAACACTTGCAGGCATCAGCACAATGGCTCCATGGGTAGGTCTTCAGGGCCACAGTAGCACCCCCCCCCCCCCAGGGCTTTATCAGGAAAAGATGGCCATTGATGGCAAATCACCTTCACATGAGGTCTTCTCTGCTCAAATACACTGCCCCTGCCCTTGAAATGGTGGGATTTAAGTGCAGGTTCAGTGTATTTGAACACAGAAACCACCACATGGAAGAGATTTGCCTGGTCACATGACCCTCCATCAGCAGCCATCTCATGGACAGGCCCTCTGTGTGGGCAACACAGAAGATTTACCAAACAAGGGGACAAAGCTTATGAAATGGCACATAACAATGGCTATATTACCAATTGCAATAGTCATCTCACATACACATTGGTCACCAGTGGCCAGAAAGTGGCCAGCCTCTTTAAGATGTTACATTCAGACCCTCACTGTACAAGGACTATTACAAGCCCTGTTGGATGGACAATGGGCCATCAAGGTGTGGGACCTGGTTACCTCCAGTACCCCTAAAGATGCATCAACAATCTTCTGTGATAACTGGGGTTTCACATCTTTCCCATCCCAGTCTATAGGTCACCCACAAGGTGCATACAGACCAGTACAAGTCAGTGGGTCATCACAAACTCATAATACAAGGCACATTAGACACACCAAACACTTACTTAAAACCTTCATCTTGTAATGTCCCTTCAGGTGCTGGGGTACTGTGATCTGCATGTTCTCCTCCCCACATTGTACCTCTGGAAGTTCTTGGAGGCCATGGCTGCTGTCAGCTAAAGCCCTCAGTATCTGAGCAGCTATCAACACCAACCTCCACCACTCCATCCTGACCTCATGCCTAAGCTCCTGCTATGAGCTCTTATATAGTGATGGGATCAGCCTCAGCCCCACCTGTGCGTCCATTAACCCTTTCATAGTTGTCTCATCTAAGGAGGATTTCAGCTGCAGCTTCACCTTTTTTTTTAATTCACCTCTATACAAACACATTTGGATATTCAAGGGAATTCGAATATATTTTTTGCAGTTCCATCTATTTTAGTCATGGGACCCCATTGGGGATACATTAGGTTTGATATCACATCACATATTACGCCAGGGCCACATGTCGCTTGCCATAAGTGTGATAGTTAGGGGCACTGCATGTGTACGTGATACAATGAATTCATAAGGGGAGATTTACCAAAACTGGTGTAAAGGAAACCTGGCTTAGTTGCCCATAGCAACCAATCAGATTCCAGCTTTCATTTTTCAGAGCTCCTTTGGAACATGAAAGGTGGAATCGAATTGGTTGCTATGGGCAACTAAGTCACTTCTCATTAACACTAGTTTTGATAAATCTCCCCCATAACGTTTTTCCTTCCCCACAGTCCCTGCAAGCAAGTTTGTGCGGAGTTCTTCCATGAGATTGCATCATAAACCATGTCATTGTGGATTTCAGTACGTGAGGCCTCGTTCAGATTTTCGTTTGATGTCCATGGAACAATCCGATCCTGTGTCATCCATGAATGATCCATGTTTGGTCCATAGGTCAACCATAATCAGTAGACACTGCTCAGTTGAAAATTAATTTCCGGATCATCTCCCACCAGTAATCATCGAAAAACAGACTATACAAAGATGCCCTCCGTGTTGTGTCAGTGGTTTTTCACTGACCTAGGTCCGCAAAAAATGCGGATTATGTCCATGTGCATGCTGTATTTTGCGGAACACAACAGCTGCTCCCTAATTGAACAGTCCTATCCTTGTTCGTAATGCGAACAATAATAGGACATGTTCTATTTTTTAGCGGAACAGAAATATGGACATACGGAAATGGAATGCACACGGAGTAGCTTCCTTTTTTTTTTTGCAGACCCATTAAAATGAATAGTTCCGCATACGGTCCGAAAAAAAAAACGGAACGGACACAGAAATAAAATACGTTTGTGTGCATGAGCCCTTATATTTTCCAAGTATGTGTTTTAAAGGTTTTTTTTTTTTTTTTTTCATACGAGCGCTGCCTTCTCTGTTCTGTTTATCTGCTCATCACTACAATTGCTGCAGCAAGCAGGTGAATAGAGCAGAGAAAGCATCTCTCATAGTGCTGCCTGTAAATGTTGGATCAATCTGGCAGGTTATAGCAACCATGCCCTCCTGCTTTTGTCTTGCATTGCTATGGCCAATGGCATTAATTTGGGTGCAGACCCTTTAAGAGTCTTTGTCAAGATCTGAGGCAGTGTTATTCTAAATACAGGTCCTGGAAACCTTATCAAGATGGCGGTGCACCTTCACTTCTGGTGGGGTCCGGCTGGTTTTTCCTTACCTCCAGGGACTTTTATCAAGCACTATAGTTCCAGTAGGTGGGCTTTGGCTTCAGCAGAGTAAGCAGGCCATTTAATTTCCCTCAGATTCCTCAATCTTTGTGTGCTTGGTGGGCTGGTGCGCAGCTTCAATTCAGTGACAGCAAGCGAGATGAGTGTCAGTAACTACAATAACACGTCTGCAGCACAGTGTGGCTGGTGAATCTACACATCTTTTCATGCCAGAATAACAACTTTGGTCAATCTGTAGGACACAGAGGAAAGGAACCTGTTCGTGATTGCAAAATAACTGCAGCAGGCGGCCCGTAGTTCCTGCCCTATCAAGTTCAGTGAGCACAAGATGCTCTAGGAGACTGTTTAGACTGCAACCAAAATGCTGTGTGCCCTCACTGAGAGACTGCAACCAATAAAGTATGTGTCCTTTAAAGAGGGACTTTCACCACTCCTGACATGCCTGTTTTAATATCTTCATGCATTCCCCATGTAATAACAGTTCTGGAACATCTATTTTTATGTCTGTATGTTGTGCCATTCCTTTATTATTTGCACTAGAAGTTATAAATGAATTGCTATTTGTCTTCAGTAAGGGAACAGAGGGGAGGTGACCAGTTGGGGGTGTGTACCTGCACAATCTGAACATGGCAGCACTGATTGGCTAGAGTCAGACTGTGCAGGTACACACCCCCAACTGGTTACCTCCCCTCTGTACCCTTACTGAAGACAAATAGCAATTCATTCATAACTTCTAGTGCAAATAATAAAGGAATGGCACAACATACAGACATAAAAATAGATGTTCCAGAACTGTTATTACATGGGGAATGCATGAAGATATTAAAACAGGCCTGTCAGGAGTGGTGAAAGGTCCTCTTTAAGACAGACTGTAACCAAAATGCTGTGTGCCCTCTAATAGACTGATCTGTTGCCAATAGTACCATCCAAGCTCTGTGCCTTTAATAGAAAATGTAACTGCCAGGCCTTGAACCTATTTCGACTGCAACCATCAAGCGCAGTGCCTTCTGTTCGAGTAAAGCTTAATAAAAATTCACTGCCACATGGCTGCCTCTTCTCTCTGCCACCTTCAGTGGTGTCCAGTGTTATGATCAAGGGCCACACACACCTGACTGTCTTACATAAGTGCTTCCTTTATGTTTTCCATTCTTATGAATAATGTTATGTGTGACTCCAGCCTTAAAGGGGTTGGCTGTCCAACAAAATACAAGGGGGGGGGGGCGCTGGATAGTGTTTAAAACAACAACAAAAAGGTTTCAATGTCGCGGCTCTCATCCCCATTGGATAACATTCCATATACAGTATACACATATGACTGCTGCCAGCCAATCAATGGTCTCCGCGGTAACGTGTGCACGGACTGCGGTAATAGCAGAGGCCATTGATTGTCCGGCAGAAGTACCACGAGAACGTCATCACTTCCAATGTGGCAGGATGAGGAGCCATGGTCCTGGAACCATCAAAAGGTGACTGCTTCCATGTCGGAGTTTTAAACACGGTCTAGCCGCCCTCTCATTTTTAATGGATGACGGACAACCCCTTCAGACTTTCAGAAAAACACAATGAGGTACATCTATTAAGACCGGCGTTTTAGACCGCCGAAGTTATGAAGAGGCACCGGCATCCTAGCTGTTTTAGGCTGCAAAAAATACCCTAATAGAACAGTCCTATCCTTTTTGCGGAACGGAAATACAGACTTACGGAAACGGAATGCAAACGGAGTATCTACCGTTTTTTTGCGGACCCATTTAAATGAATGGTTCCGCATACGGTCTGCAAAAAAAACCGGAACGGACACGGAAAGAAAATACGTTTGTGTGCATGAGCCCTTACATTTAGACATTTTTCTACGCCTGAAACAGGCATAGAATATGGTAAATGAGACGGGCCTGCCTTCCCCGCCCACAATTTTGGACTTGGTGCGAGCGGGGAAAAGTTGTAGATGGCGGCACAACAGTTGCACCGCCATCTGCGCCTGAAATAAGCCTAATATAGGTATATTTCAGAATAATAAATGACCCCCAATGTTTTTTGGAGAAAAAAAAAAAACAAGCCCATTTTTCCCCCAAAGGCTCTTCACTATTGGACTTGAAAAACAACAGTAAAAAACATATTTAAAAAAGTCATGAAGAGGAATGCCACCAAATATAATACAAACCAGCCAACCTGGTCTCCTACATCTTCATAATCTACATCTGGGACAAAACTAGAAGTATGACTGCAGGATGATCCACTAAGGCGCAAGAGCTTCAAGTTCCGGCGCTCATCTTCAGTTTAGGTTTGTATTAGGCCCCTTTCACACGAGCAAGTTTTCCGCGCAGGTGCAATGCGTGTTTCACGGATGGTCGCTAAGAGATGTTGTTTGTAAACCTTCAGTTTTTATCACGCGCGTGAAAAAGGCATCAAAGCGTATTGCACCCGCACGGAAAAAACTGAACATCTGAACGCAATAGCAGACAAAACTGACTGAACTTGCTTGCAAAATGGTGCGAGTTTTCCAGATCCGCGACGCTCGTGTGAAAGAGGCCTTACAACAACAGATTATCTGACCAATATCTGTCCAATAGTTGGTGTGCATAATAAAAGATCTGTGTGTAATCGGCCATCTGACCAACGATTGGTCAGATAATCTGTTGGTGTAATACAGGCCTTAGTTTTTCAGAAATTAAAAAAAGAAAGGTTGGCAACTATGCCTTGGGGTTCCTTCACACACAGTTATCTACCTGGCATTTTTTGGCCAGACTTTATCAGTGTTTTTTGTAGCAATTCTTAGGCGATCCCCCCATATAGTGTGTTTAGCACCCTGTGTTTTATGAACGCCTGACACTTTTTATTTTTTTACTAGGAAAGTATGTCCCTCTCATGATGTCTCTTCATCTGTAAACCTATATTGGAAAAAAGACCCTTAAAAACACTGGACATGCCCTTTATGAAGCAAAAAACAAAACAAAAACAATTGAGGTCTATGGCAGGAAAACACCATGCTGAGACTTGGCCCAAAAGCAGGATCTCGGGGTGAAAAAAATGCCACCACAAAAAAAGCCTGTCTTTCCATGCAACATGTGAAGCTGGCTTTCTTTGGCTACATAAATGTACAAAAAGAAAACACAAAACAAAAACCAACAGTGGTCAGTATTTCAGTGGGGATGGTGGCGATCATACAGCCAGAACCTCACTGTGTAAGGTGCAAGCTCAGGCCGTGAGCCTACTCCACAAACTCCCTGATCGCGGACGTAGTACCTGCACGCCATTTTGAACAAAGGTGTTAAGACTCACTCCTCTTTTTTTTTCATTTTAGCTTTATTAGGTTAAAGAAAAGCCACCACTTTTCAAAGCTAATCTGTTCCAGTGCCGAGGCTCTCGTCTCCATGGACCGGAACTGATGACATTCCATCCGTGGTCATGTCCCACTGCAGGAGCCATTCACTGGCCTCAGTGGTGATGTGTCTCCATGTGGCATGTGACCACAGAGGCTCAGAAGTCCACATGGTCATCACAACATGGACGTCAGGAAACAGGAAGTGTTAAAGGGAGTCTTTCACCTGTATAACTAACAGCACTGCCCCACAGAAGATTGCATACACATCCCAGACATACCTGTGTGCACTGTGTGTCTGTATTACATGTCACATCCCAGACATACCTGTGTGCACTGTGTGTCTGTATTACATGTCACATCCCAGACATACCTGTGTGCACTGTGTGTCTGTATTACATGTCACATCCCAGACATACCTGTGTGCACTGTGTGTCTATTACATGTCACATCCCAGACATACCTGTGTGCACTGTGTGTGTATTACATATCACATCCCAGAAATACCTGTGTGCACTGTGTGTCTGTATTACATGTCACATCCCAGACATACCTGTGAGCACTGTGTGTCTGTATTACATGTCACATCCCAGACATACCTGTGAGCACTGTGTGTCTGTATTACATGCCACATCCCAGACATACCTGTGAGCACTGTGTGTGTGTATTACATGTCACATCCCAGACATACCTGTGAGCACTGTGTGTCTGTATTACATGCCACATCCCAGACATACCTGTGTGCACTGTGTGTCTGTATTACATGTCACATCCCAGACATACCTGTGTGCACTGTGTGTGTGTATTACATGTCACATCCCAGACATACCTGTGTGCACTGTGTGTGTGTATTACATGTCACATCCCAGACATACCTGTGTGCACTGTGTGTCTGTATTACATGCCACATCCCAGACATACCTGTGTGCACTGTGTGTCTGTATTACATGCCACATCCCAGACATACCTGTGAGCACTGTGTGTCTGTATTACATGTCACATCCGAGACATACCTTTGTGCACTGTGTGTGTGTGTATTACATGTCACATCCCAGACATACCTGTGTGCACTGTGTGTCTGTATTACATGCCACATCCCAGACATACCTGTGGGCACTGTGTGTCTGTATTACATGTCACATCCCAGACATACCTGTGTGCACTGTGTGTCTGTATTACATGTCACATCCCAGACATACCTGTGTGCACTGTGTGTGTGTATTACATGTCACATCCCAGACATACCTGTGCGCACTGTGTGTCTGTATTACAAGTCACATCCCAGACATACCTGTGTGCACTGTGTGTCTATATTACATGTCACATCCCAGACATACCTGTGTGCACTGTGTGTCTGTATTACATGTCACATCCCAGACATACCTGTGTGCACTGTGTGTCTGTATTACATGTCCCATCCCAGACATACCTGTGTGCACTGTGTGTATTACATGTCCCATCCCAGACATACATGTGTGCACTGTGTGTGTATTACATGTCCCATCCCAGACATACCTGTGTGTGTATTACATATCACATCCAGACATATCCGTGTGCGCTGTGTGTGTATTACATGTCACATCCCAGACATACCTGTGTGCACTGTGTGTGTGTGTATTACATGTCACATCCCAGACATACCTGTGTGCACTGTGTGTGTGTATTACATGTCACATCCCAGACATACCTGTGTGCACTGTGTGTCTGTATTACATGTCACATCCCAGACATACCTGTGTGCACTGTGTGTCTGTATTACATGTCACATCCCAGACATACCTGTGTGCACTGTGTGTGTGTATTACATGTCACATCCCAGACATACCTGTGTGCACTGTGTGTGTGTATTACATGTCACATCCCAGATATACCTGTGTGCACTGTGTGTGTGTATTACATGTCACATCCCAGACATACCTGTGTGCACTGTGTGTGTGTATTACATGTCACATCCCAGACATACCTGTGTGCACTGTGTGTGTGTATTACATGTCACATCCCAGACATACCTGTGTGCACTGTGTGTGTGTATTACATGTTATATCCCAGACATACCTGTGTGCACTGTGTGTGTGTATTACATGTCACATCCCAGACATACCTGTGTGCTCCCAGCTCCCAAGTGCCCAGCTGAATGTGAAAGTAAAAACAGCTTTCTAACAGCTCTATCTTCTTATATACTGGATATAATGCTGTGATTTTGGTATAATTTGAAAGCTTGGAATGTCAGCTTTCAAAGACGGTCAGAACTCATTTTTCTATCTGCTACAATCCCAAGATATGAGCAGCTAAAACAGCCCTCCCCTCTTCAGTCTGGTTTGCTTTGGGCACTTGCAGCAGCAGTGCACACAGGTATGTCTGGGATGTGACATGTAATACACACACAGTGCACACAGGTATGTCTGGGATGTGACATGTAATACAGACACACAGTGCACACAGGTATGTCTGGGATGTGACATGTAATACAGACACACAGTGCACACAGGTATGTCTGGGATGTGACATGTAATACAGACACACAGTGCACACAGGTATGTCTGGGATGTGACATGTAATACACACACAGTGCACACAGGTATGTCTGGGATGTGACATGTAATACACACACACAGTGCACACAGGTATGTCTGGGATGTGACATGTAATACAGACACAGTGCACACAGGTATGTCTGGGATGTGACATGTAATACAGACACACAGTGCACACAGATATGTCTGGGATGTGACATGTAATACAGACACACAGTGCACATAGGTATGTCTGGGATGTGACATGTAATACAGACACACAGTGCACACAGGTATGTCTGGGATGTGACATGTAATATACACACACAGTGCACACAGGTATGTCTGGGATGTGACATGTAATATACACACAGTGCACACAGGTATGTCTGGGATATGACATGTAATACACACACAGTGCACACAGGTATGTCTGGGATGTGACATGTAATATACACACAGTGCACACAGGTATGTCTGGGATGTGACATGTAATAGACACACAGTGCACACAGGTATGTCTGGGATGTGTCTGCAATCTTCTGTGGGGCACTGCTCTTAGTTATATTGGTGAAAAACAAGTGAAAGACTCCCTTTAGGCCCCTTTCACACGACCGTATGCCCTCCGAGACATACGGTCCGTGAGCGGGCCATATGTCCCGGAGCGGCATCAATCGTGCGCACAGGAGCGCACAGCATGATAGATTACAATGATGTTGTGCACGTTGGGCGGCCCCTGGGACTATTGTCCCGCACTCATAAAATCATATGAGAGCAGGACAATAGTTCCGCGGGCAGCCCAATGTGCACAACATCATTGTAATCCATGATGCTGTGCGCTCCCGTGCGCACGATCGATGCCGCTCCGGGACCTACGGCCCGCATGTCTCGGAGGGCATACGGTGGTGTGACAGGGGCCTTAAAGAGAATGTGCAAGAATGAGGGTGAAGGGGAGGTATTGGCCAACCCTTCCACTTAACCAGAGCTGTAGGGAAGCCTACTGACCTGCTTCTTGGGGCTGGTTCCCCGCTCCTTCTCCTCCTGGCCTGCGATGCCCCTCTGGGCTCACTTGCTAAAAACATCTGGTTTGAAATGGCTGCAGCCAATCACTGGCTGAAGCGGTGACCGGATCCCCTTGTGTCATGTCACCATTGGTCATGACGTAAGGGGAGCCGGTCACCGCTGAGGCCAGTGATGTAAAACCCAAAGTTTTCAACAAGGGAGCCTAGAGGAGCATCTCAGGCTAGGAGGAGAAGGAGCCGTGAGCCAACACCAAACCCCCCCCATTTTGCACAACCCCTTTAAGGGTTGTTCAGGGTAAACATAAGGTTCCACAAGGTTCCTATTATAAAAGAGATGCAAGCAGGTGACATATTAGTCGCTATGTATTGATGTAGTCTTCTGCTGTGAGCAGCCACCTGAGGTTTCCTCAGACACATCGTCATTCCCATACTATAGACACATAGCATGCAGAGGTCCAGACATGTACATAGAAAGTGACAACTGCAAGGACGTTCATTATTGCAGGCGGATGGCGGCTAGGTCCAATAATCCGCTATTTCAAACAGGTAGTGGTACATGTCGGTGCGCCGGGCGATCTCATAAGCCGTCTCCCCCAACTTATTGGTCAGTTGGGGTTTGATGTAGCGGTTCATGAGGAGGAGCTCCAGGAGCTGCCGGCAGTCCCTGTTGGCGGCGGCCAGGTGCAGCGGCGTTAGGGAGCCCTTAGTCTGCGCGTTGATGTCTGCCCCGTGCTGGAGCAGGAAGGAGGCGACCGCGGTGTTATTCCACTTGCAGGCGCTGTGCAGCGGGGTCCACCCATCTAGCGTCACCGCGTGAACATCCGCCTCCTTCGCGATCAGCTCCCGCACTATCGCCAGGTGGCCGTTGTACGAGGCTCTGTGCAGCGGGGTGTAATGGTCTTCATCCGTCACGTTGACGAGATCCGGGTGGAGCGATAGGATTCTTTGAGTGGTTTGTAGCTGTATGGAGAGAATAACCAAAATATGAATAAGGATGCATTCACACGACTGTATTTCTGGGTCTGCCTCTGTTTCGTAATTTTGCAGAACGGGTGCGGACCAATGCATTTCAATGAGGCCTCAAAAGATGAGGACAGCACATCCGTAGTTCTGTTCCGCGGCCCCGCAAAAAAGATAGAGTATGTCCTATTCTTGTCCGCAATCAGCAGGCACCCTCAGCTAATGTCTGCAATCAGCGGTAATGCCAATGTCGGACATTTAACCTCTCAGATGCCGTGGTGAAATGTGACCACGGCATCTGAGAAGCCTTAACCCTTTGACTCTGCAGCCAGTTTTGGCCTTCGTGACCAGGCCATATTTTTTAAATCTGACCTATGTCACTTTATGTGATAATAACTTTGGAATGGTTTAAGTTATCCATGTGATTTTGAGATTGTTTTTTGGTAAAACATTTTACTTCATGTTAGTGGTATATTTTGGTTGATATGCTTTTAGTTTTTTTTAAAAAAAATAGGAAATTTGGTGAAAATTCGTAAAAAATGGCTATTTTCAAAGTTTAATAATTTCTGCTTTTTTTAAATAAAAGTGTATATATGTATATAGATCTATGGGGTTTTATACAATACAATGAATGGTTTGTACAGCGCTACGAAATTAATAAAGATTTTTTTATGGATGAAATGTAGTGATTTATTGATGAAATGTAGTGATTTATTGAAATTAATAGAGAGAACCCTATCTAAACTGTATAACTAATCTACCTAAACTACCTAGACTAACTAAACTACCTAAAACTACCTTCCTACACTGACTGCCCTACACCAGCTATGGGGAGGTGAAGGGGTTAATGATTTTTTAAAGTTTTATGACTTAACAATTCTGTCACTGTGTGACAGAAACTGCTGCAGCTGCCTGGGGCTTTGATCTTTCTTCCTCTCTGCTCTGCTCCTCCTGCTCTGAGCGCTGAAGCAGGCGTGAGCAGCGCTTGCAGCCCAGGCTCATATCGGGGCTGGCTGCGGACAGAAAAACCAGCGATCCTGCTGGTAAGTACCCGCCCCTCCTGCCCACACTGCCGGTGCTTCTATTAGCACCCGGCACTTCCAGAAAATGCTGCGCTGAGAAGCGCTAGCATTGCTTTTTCCAGTCCACGTAAATTAACGGGCTGCAGGTTTAAGGACCAGCCCTGCAGCCCGTTAATTTACGTGGGCTGGTCTTCAAGAGGTTAAACCTGGAAGCGCATGCTTCATGGGCAGGAATGCCTACCCCTGGCGGAGATACCCCTAAAAATAAATTAATAAAAGTTATTTACTACACTATATACCCCAAAATGGTTCCTAAAAAACTCCCAAAAATCCTGCAAAAAAAAACAAAAATAAAATAAATAAAAAGAATTTAGAAGAAAATATTAAAAAGTTATGACTGCTGGAACACAAAGGGGGAAAATATTATTGGTCCTTAAGGGTTGTCTCACGCCAGAAAATTGCATTTATCATGTACAGAAAGCCACTTACTAATGTATTGCGATTCTCCATATTGTCTCCCTTGCTGGCTGGATTAATTTTTCAATCACATTATACACTACTCGTTTCCATGGTTACGACCACCCTGCAATCCAGCAGTGGTGGTTGTGCTTGCACACTACAGGAAAAAGCGACGGCCTTTCTGGTGGCCGGGACTGTAGGAGTTCACATAGGCTGGTACCATAGGAACAAATCACTCTCTTTGTTGCCCATGGCAACCAATCACAGCACAGCGTTCATTTTGCAACCTGCTGTCGAAACATGAAAGCAGCACTGTGATTGGTTGCCCTTGGTTGGTCTGCCGCCATTTACCACTGTATGAACTTACTCTGTTATTTTCCGCAGCAAAAAGTATTAACTCCTTGTGGTTGTCCTTCAGGTTCTCCTCCTGGGTCTGGTACCACTCCTCGCTCTTCTCCTCCTCGTCTTCCTCAGACTCCCCCGGCCAATGGCTCTGTGTTCCTGTAGGAATCAGATGTCGGTGGGTTTCCAGTAGATCCAGCTGGTTGAAGTCATCTGGAAAGTAGTCGAGTTTTTCTTGCAGTTCAATCTCGTCCTCGGTCGTGTTGTCCGTGCCCTGATCCTGAGGGGAAGCGTCCTTCTCCTGCAAGGTGGTCATCTGAAAGACACTAAACATAAGGACGGGCAACACGGGGTCTGTGGGCGCCCTGGGGCGACCGCCCACCCTGGGGGATCCCCCCTTCCCTCAGGCAACCCGGGTGTGGCTGAACCAGCCCCCTCTGGGCAATCCTGGGGTCTGGGAGCGCCCCCCCTGGGCACTGGGAGCCCCTCAGGGAATGAGGGGTTCCCAGCCCTTCATGGACTCTAGCCTGCATTTTTAAAGGGGTATTCAACAGACAATCTTAGCAAGCATGGATGGATCTAGAGATGGGTTAGGGGCCCATCCCTGGGGGACACTAACCAACCAGATTTAGGTTTTGTCCATGGATCTCAGTATAACCCCCATACAACTCACCTGTCACTGCTGGGAATTCTGCAAAAATCCCAGCGTGCATTCGCATTAATTCATAAGAGCCGACATCAATCATCTATCATCAATTAGACTGCCCACACATGACCTAACACAGACAGAACCCATCAGCTTCCCATGCAGGACCACCTCCTCACCTTTCTGATTGTGCAGCGCCCCTTTTCCACAGAGCATTATGGTAAAAACTACACTTCCCAGCATGCCTTGCTCTTCTTACGTCCTACGACGGCCCCGTGCGCCCTCCAATAAGGTACGCTCGCTAGAGCCCAAACTCACCCGACGACGCCATTTTGTTGTAGTACAAGTAGGCAGAACGCAGTAAGTCCGTGCACGGAATTCTGGGATTTGTAGTTTTGCCGGCAACTCCCAGCATGCATAGATTTTCCCGCGAGCTTGCAGTGACGGAGTGAGGTGGGTATTGCAGCAGAGTTGGGTTTAGTCACTGTGTGTACTGTTACTTGTATAAACATGCCTGTTATTACTTACAGTTATGGAGTATGCTTAGTATTGTGTAGTATTATGTCATGGACCGGGGTAATGGAGGCTGTGGTGGCCGGTCAGCATGCTGGGCAGGGGTCTACCTCACAGTCTTGTCTACTGCACTCATAATTGTGATAGATCCAAATTGTCTGTGATTGTAGATGTTATCAATCTCAAATTCCCCATAACAGTGTGTCATCCACAGATCCCCCATAACAGTGTGTCATCCGCAGATCCCCCATAACAGTGTGTCATCCGCAGATCCCCCATAACAGTGTGTCATCCGCAGATCCCCCATAACAGTGTCATCCACAGATCCCCCATAACCACAGATCCCCCATAACAGTGTCATCCACAGATCCCCCATAACAGTGTCATCCACAGATCCCCCATAACAGTGTCATCCACAGATCCCCCATAACAGTGTCATCCACAGATCCCCCATAACAGTGTCATCCACAGATCCCCCATAACAGTGTCATCCACAGATCCCCCATAACAGTGTCATCCACAGATCCCCCATAACAGTGTCCATCCACAGATCCCCCATAACAGTGTCATCCACAGATCCCCCATAACAGTGTCATCCACAGATCCCCCATAACAGTGTCATCCACAGATCCCCATAACAGTGTCATCCACAGATCCCCCATAACAGTGTCATCCACAGATCCCCCATAACAGTGTCATCCACAGATCCCCCATAACAGTGTCATCCACAGATCCCCCATAACAGTGTCATCCACAGATCCCCCATAACAGTGTCATCCACAGATCCCCCATAAACAGTGTCATCCACAGATCCCCCATAACAGTGTCATCCACAGATCCCCCATAACAGTGTCATCCACAGATCCCCCATAACAGTGTGTCATCCACAGATCCCCCATAACAGTGTGTCATCCACAGATCCCCCATAACAGTGTCATCCACAGATACTCATAACAGTGTCATCCACAGATCCCCCATAACAGTGTCATCCACAGATCCCCCATAACAGTGTCATCCACAGATCCCCCATAACAGTGTCATCCACAGATCCCCCATAACAGTGTCATCCACAGATCCCCCATAACAGTGTCATCCACAGATCCCCCATAACAGTGTCATCCACAGATCCCCCATAACAGTGTCATCCACAGATCCCCATAACAGTGTGTCATCCACAGATCCCCCATAACAGTGTCATCCACAGATCCCCCATAACAGTGTCATCCACAGATCCCCCATAACAGTGTCATCCACAGATCCCCCATAACAGTGTCATCCACAGATCCCCCATAACAGTGTCATCCACAGATACTCATAACAGTGTCATCCACAGATCCCCCATAACAGTGTCATCCACAGATCCCCCATAACAGTGTCATCCACAGATACTCATAACAGTGTCATCCACAGATCCCCCATAACAGTGTCATCCACAGATACTCATAACAGTGTCATCCACAGATCCCCCATAACAGTGTCATCCACAGATCCCCCATAACAGTGTCATCCACAGATACTCATAACAGTGTCATCCACAGATCCCCCATAACAGTGTGTCATCCACAGATCCCCCATAACAGTGTGTCATCCGCAGATCCCCCATAACAGTGTGTCATCCGCAGATCCCCCATAACAGTGTGTCATCCGCAGATCCCCCATAACAGTGTCATCCGCAGATCCTCCATAACAGTGTGTCATCCGCAGATCCCCCATAACAGTGTGTCATCCACAGATCCCCCATAACAGTGTCATCCACAGATCCTCCATAACAGTGTGTCATCCACAGATCCCCCATAACAGTGTCATCCACAGATCCCCCATAACAGTGTCATCCACAGATCTCCCATAAACAGTGTCCTCCACAGATCCCCCATAACAGTGTCATCCACAGATCCCCCATAACAGTGTCATCCACAGATCCCCCATAACAGTGTCATCCACAGATCCCCCATAACAGTGACATCCACAGATCCCCCATAACAGTGTGTCATCCACAGATCCCCCCTTTACAGTGTAAACTAAGATTGATCGTCACTCCTAGTGATAGTTGTTGGTGCTCAGTGGTAAGAAATGTACAGATTTTTGTAAAGGCACTCCAGACTTGGTTCAAAGCTTATAGTTATTTATTTTCCATCCATCCAGAGTAATATGTATATGGACTTGGGCCAACGTTTCAGTCTCATCCAAGACCTTGTTCACGGCCTAATATTAAGTAGTAATTAGTCATATCAAGATAAATGGCATAGACGGAGATGGTACAAAAACAATATTAAATAATAATAGTATTAAATAATCACACATTTTGAAGAATGTGTCATGTGAAAGTAGCATAAAGTCTCCATTGAGGAGCAAAAGTCAATCGAGTGTCCTCCACCTGTAGGTGATGTTCTTCAGGTAAGAGGTAGGTGGACACCAGGCAGTCTTGTAGATGTCTCCTCTGATGAAGTCGACAAATCATTTTTTTTTTTTTTTGAGGAGAATTTTTTCAGATCAGGAGGTCCAGAGACTGACCCATGTTCTACTTAGGGGTTCAAGTTGAAGTCCAGCCCCAAAAAATTAGACTCCTGGTGGTAACTGTAGTCTGTGTGGTACTTCACATCGGCCTTGTCATTGGTGTTTATGTTCATGAAGTTGGATGGTGACCAAGATGGAGTCTTCCCATAGGTTGGGTTACGAAAAGCAAATATAGATATAGATATGAACTGATGTAGCAGAGCTTAAAGGGTATTCCGGTGCAATGAAAAGCTGGTCTGATGAGCTACTCATCTCAAAAAACAGTCAAGGATGTTACTCACCTCCCCGATCTGAAGATACTCAGACCATGCTGCTCTCCACCTCCTGCTTGTGTACTCGACATGGCAGGAAATGGGTGGAAATGCCATTCTGCCAGTCATTGGATGATGGGAGTCATTGCTGCAGCCAGTGATTGGTGGAGCGACATTACCATCTATTTCCTGCCGTGTCGAGTCCACAAGCAGGAAGTGGAGGCAGCGGGGCCCGGGCACCGTCAGACCAGGAGCCACAAGGTAATAGAGTAATATCCTTTATTGTTCGCAGACATTCTCAGCCCATCAGACCGGCTTCTCATGGCTCCGGAATACCCCTTTAATTCCTTATTGAGGTCTTTGTGGCTGCAGGGTTATAACGCTCTGTGTCAGGACGTCTGTGGATCTTTTCTATCACAGTGTGAAATATTTATGGAGGGAAATGTCTTTAATCTACCATTAGATTTGGTGGGAAAATGATGGAAGTAGGCTGCATATCTCTATTCATTTCATATAGTGGGGGAAAAAAGTATTTAGTCAGCCACCAATTGTGCAAGTTCTCCCACTTAAAAAGATGAGGTCGGCCTGTAACTGACATCATAGGTAGACCTCAACTATGAGAGACAAAATGAGAAAACAAATCCAGAAAATCACATTGTCTGATTTTTAAAGAATTTATTTGCAAATTATGGTGGAAAATAAGTATTTGGTCAATAACAAAAGTTCATCTCAATACTTTGTTATAGATCCTTTGTTGGCAATGACAGAGGTCAAACGTTTTCTGTAAGTCTTCACAAGGTTGGCACACACTGTTGTTGGTATGTCGGCCCATTCCTCCATGCAGATCTCCTCTAGAGCAGTGATGTTTTGGGGCTGTCGCTGGGCAACACGGACTTTCAATTCTCTCCAAAGGTTTTCTATGGGGTTGAGATCTGGATACTGGCTAGGTCACTCCAGGACCTTGAAATGCTTCTTACGAAGCCACTCGTTCGTTGCCCTGGCTGTGTGCTTGGGATCACTGACATGCTGAAACACCCAGCTACGTTTCATCTTCAATGCCCTTGCTGATGAAAGGAGGTTTGCACTCAAAATCTCACGATACATAGCCCCATTCATTCTTTCATGTACACGGATCAGTCGTCTTGGTCCCTTTGCAGAGAAACAGCCCCAAAGCATGATGTTGCCACCCCCATACTTCACAGTAGGTATGGTGTTCTTTGGATACAACTCAACATTCACTCTCCTCCAAACACGACGAGTTGTGTTTCTACCAAACAGTTCTACTTTGGTTTCATCTGACCATATGATGTTCTCCCAATACTCTTCTGGAACATCCAAATGCTCACTAGCAAACTTCAGACGGGCTCGGATATGTACTGGCTTAAGCAGGAGGACACGTCTGGCACTGCAGCATCTGAGTCTCTGGCGGCGTAGTGTGTTACTGACGGATGCCTTTGTTACGTTGGTCCCAGCTTTCTGCAGGTCATTCACTAGGTCCGCCGTGTGGTTCTGGGATTTTTGCTCACAGTTCTTGTGATCATTTTGACCACACGGTGAGATCTTGCATGGAGCCCCTGATTGAGGGAGATTATCAGTGCTCTTGTATGTCTTCCATTTTCTAATTATTGCTCCCACAGTTGATTTCTTCACACCAAGCTGCTTGCCTATTGCAGATTCAGTCTTCCCAGCCTGGTGCAGGCCTACAATTTTGTTTCTGGTGTCCTTCGACAGCTCTTTGGTCTTCACCATAGTGGAGTTTGGAGTGTGACTGTTTGAGGTTGTGGACAGGTGTCTTTTATACTGATAACAAACAGGTGCCATTACTACAGGTAATGAGTGGAGGACAGAGGAGCCTCTCAAAGAAGAAGTTACAGGTCTGTGAGGGCCAGAAATCCTGCTTGTTTGTAGGTGACCAAATACTTATTTTCCACCATAATTTGCAAATAAATTCTTTAAAAATCAGACAATGTGATTTTCTGGATTTGTTTTCTTATTTTGTCTCTCATAGTTGAGGTCTGCCTATGATGCCAATTACAGGCCGACCTCATCTTTTTAAGTGGGAGAACTTGCACAATTGGTGGCTGACTAAATACTTTTTTTCCCCACTGTATGAAATTAATAGAGATATGCAGCTTATGGGAGTCTAATAAATACAGGCAGATAGCTGACGTGCTGTAGAAGAACCAGCGCTGGGAGACTAAGTCCCAAGTCACGCGCAGTAACCCTTAATGGAGAGAAAAATCTCTAAGTCGGTGCGCGGAAGCTCAGTGGCTAGCGAGGGAGCCGGGGAGACTTTGAAATGACGAAACAGGAGGGCGGAATGGTAAGTGAGTGGCAGCGTATTGGGACAAGTCTTACAAGGCATTTGGGAGCAGATAAGAGAGAGAGGTAGCGCTAATGGCCGCATGAGTTATGAAGTCACAATCCGACCTGTTAAATGATGGTCTCCGCCCCCAACAGACATCCCTGCCCGATCCCTTGAGGATGCCGATTCAGCGGTGAAACATAACGGGTGGCGAGTTTATGTTTGCCTAGCGCAGTAGCTGTTCAATACCCCTCGATTACTCAGAAGGATATAAAAGAGATATATAGGTCAGAGCATGCACTGACAAAGTGCCCACCATATAGGTGTGAATAACATAGGGCTGCTGGGAGAGACTGAACAGTGACACATCAGATAGTAATCCTTTCAGCCCCGGAGGGTTTTTTTTTTTTTCCCGTTTTCGTTTTGCGCTCCCTGGCTTTATACAGCCATAACTTTTTTATTTTTCTGTTCACATAGCTGTATGAGGGCTTGGACAAGTTGTACTTTCCAACGCCACCATTTAATATTGCATATGATGTAGTGGGAAGCGGGAAAAAAAATCCCAAACTGGGTGAAATTGCAAAAAAAACCCTGCAATTTTGCTACAGTTTTAGTTTTTTTTCTATTTACGGCGTTCGATGTTCATTAAAACTGACCAGTTACTTTCATTTTACTGGTCAGTACGAATCCGGCAATATCTAATATGTATAGTTTTTTTGAGTTTTGATAGTGATAAAATAATTATAAAGTTGGAATTTTTTTTTGTCATATCTTGACCCCTATAACTTTTTGGTATTTATGTGTACGGAGCTGTATGGGGGCTCATTTTTTGCGGGGCGATCTGGGGTGTGTATGACTTTTTGATCGCTTTCTATTTAATTTTTTTTTTGAAAAAAAGCGACAAAAAAATGGCGAATCGGCCATTTTGACGCCTTTTTCCGTTTAGCTGTTTTCCGTATGGGAAAGAAATTTTTATATTGTTATAATATGGGCGTTTTCGCACGTGTCAATACCCATGATGTGTATTTTTTACATTTTTTTACTACTTTTATTTTTATTTTGTGAAAAGGGGGGTGATTTGAACTTTTATGTGTTTTTAATTTTTTTTTAAAAACTTTATTTAATTTTTTTTACACTTTTTTTATAGTTCCCATAGGGAACTATAAGAAGCAATCATTTGATTGCTTATATCATAGACTCCAATTCATTAGCATTGGAGTCTATGAGGATTTCAATACTTTCCTATGGAGCCCTATTACACAGAAGGGCTCCATAGGAAAGTCATAGTCAATGACAGGAGGCTGCTGCATACATACTCTGGTTCCCCCGATCGCCACACGGGGGAGGCAGAGTAACACCGGATGCGCGCGCTTCCGGTGTTTTAAGCCCTTGGGTGCCATGGTCAGGATTGACCGTGGCATCCGAAGGGTTAAATGTCCACGATCGCCATTACTGCCGGTCGCGGACATTAGCCGCGGGTGTCTGCTGTATAAATCAGCAGTTCACCCGCGGCCATGACACCTGCTCCATTCAGGAGTGGGCACCATCTTTAAACAGTTGAGGGGATGAACTAAAAACTACTGAGAGTTTTATGAGAGAGTCTCATGTTCCTTGTGTTTATAGAATATTTAACTAGGAAGATAATAATAAGTTAAAGGGTTTCTACAGTTTTTAAAAACTGATGATCTATCCTCTGACTAGATCATCAGCATCTGAGCGGCGGGGGTCCGACACCCGGGGCCCCCACCGATTAGCTGTTTGAGAAGGCAGCGGCGCTGCAGGAGCGCCACGGCCTTCTCTGTGTTTACCGCAGGCCCAGTGACGTCACGACTACTATCACTGGCCTGGGCGGGGCTAAGCTCTGTTCACATGAATGGAAAATATGTGGTCTGCAAGGTGTAGGGGAGACCTCCTGGGTGGCTGTATCTCCCTGGTCCTGCGGCTTGGTGGTATGGGCCGAGGAAGGTGGAACACAGGGGTGGTGGGCTCAGCACTCTCCCGGCTGCTCTCCCCAGATGGTCGGCAGTCTTGGGCCGGCGCAGATGTTACTGGAGATCGTCTCCTCTCCCTGGCTGATGGTATTTGCCGAGGTGGAACTCTGATCCTGGAGACGTGAGGATGTTGTCTGTCTCTCCCAGATGTTCTCGGAGCCGATCTCAAACGTTCTTGGAGGATATTCTGACCTAAAAAGAGCGAAGAAATGAAGAAGAATGGAAGTATTTACAGTATATGATTGACATAGAGTACTACAGACCATAGACACAATGGTCAGGAGGAGACCTCACTGACTTCTATGGAAGAGTCTTCTAGGCATGCTCTGTGACCTGTGCAGAGGTCATTGTACAGGGAAGGAAGAGATAAGCTCTGACAATCGCCTATTGTGACTGGTGGATCCTGTCTTATCTGTCATCCTAATCCTGCCTGTAATGATATCACATATATGTACAGATAAGCAGATAACTGCAGTAAAGTGATCTGTACAGACCAAGAAGTGGCGCCTTTTATGAGGCTTAGTGTCCTGTGCGAAAACTGCAGGATTTTTTTGGTTTTTGCTAAAGTTTAGATATTAACATAGACATGTAAAAAATAATATCATCAACATTTTAAATTTTTTTAAAAAAAATTTAAATAATAGGTCATTTTCTGGAGACCCATTTCCTTGAAGTCTAACATTTCTGTCTTGATATGTTCCTCTACTTTCTGCAACTCCCCTTCCCTGGAGTGAGTCTGAGACATTTTTGGGACTGTTTATAAAGTCTCCATTGATGATTGTGGCTTAAATCAGCTAGACAGGCTAATCATGTCACCCACTTTACATATCTGTAGTTAGTAGTGGTGTAAAAATGCAAAATGTCCCAGAATTCTGGCGTGGACCTCCCCTCCCCTTTCAGTTTCCCCTTTCAACATCTAACATCTCCAACCCCTTTAACATCTCAGTTATCACCAGATGACATAGTTGCACTCATGTGTCCTGTTGGAGTTTAGACTAGTTGTCCCCACTACAGATAATGAAAGCAAAGACTGCCGAACTCTTCTTCAGAGTGTCACTTACCCTGTTTCTCGGGGCGGTGGAGCCAGGCGTCATTTTCGGCATTCAGCCGTCGTAGTTCCCTGGATCCCATCGCTGGTTTCCAGGGACGTTCCTCTGTAGATGAGGAAAATTCCCTCAAATGGCCCCGGTGTTATTGGGCCTTGAGGACGAAATTGATAGAAAAAGGAAGCAAATACTAGAAAAAATCTTCTAGCTCACTCTTCCTGAGCCAAAATTAAGTTATCACTGAGGTGGGGACTCAAGAAAATGGCGCTGTATGGTGCTCTGTGGGGTCCACAGAGAATACATTGGTTATATGGCACCCAGTGGGGCGTGCCGACATTTATATACATTGGATTGAATGGGCGACCCCTTTATGCTGCACACTGCAGGGCGCTGACATAGGAAATCCACCCCTCCCCCATCTCTTAGTGCCGCTCACCCGTTCTCGGCTCCTCGCACAGATTCTGGGTGTAAACAGTTGTCTCCAGCATCACGTCCATAGCAGTGAAAATGGCAGTTGGCAGCATTCAGCGCATGTGCAGACACGCAGCAGGACCCCTGTATCTGCGCATGCGCTGAATGCTCTCTGAGCCGGCACAGAAGAGGACACAGTCGGGCACACGGGTAAATGACGTGACCTCCGCCATCTTGATTGCTGTAGACGCTGCTGGTGACCACTGTTTGCACACGGAGTCCATGGACGGCAGGTTTACCAGCACCTGGATCTGAACACTTTTGCAATTACATGTCATTAAAAATTTTGTATAGCTACTGAGTTATTCAATAACATGTATCTGTATAGGACCACTTAATTTCTTATTTCTTTGACCTATTCACTGAGGTGGCCGCACATGCTCAGTTTCAACTTTTAACTGCCTCCTGAGCTGTGATAGGGAGAGCATGGACACACCCCCTGAGCTGCAGCAGAAAAGACAGTCCTCTTGAGCGTTCAGCTTGATATAAATCTAGCAGAGCAATGAATGAGGAGATCTCTGATTTTCATTTTTTACATTATTCGTGGGATAACCCCTTTGAGACAACTTATCTGCTATCCAAAGTATAGGTTTCTGATCATTGGCTTCCGACTGCTGGGGCCCCTTCTGATCACGAGAATGGGGGCCAGCTCTTCCCATTTGAATGGAGCAATAGTCTAGTACAGAGTTCAGCAACCTCCGACAACTCCCAGCATGCATACCTACTCTGTCATTCTCTGAACTCCCATAGAAATGAAGGGAGCATGCTGGGAGTTGTAGTTTCACAGCAGCTGGAATGCCGAAGGTTGCTGATCCCTGGTCTAGTATGTTAGTCCTCTGCTCCATTCATGTCTGTGGGATCCTGGAGATAGTGGAGTACAAACGCTCAGCCATATCCAGGGGCTCCATAGGGACGAATGAAGAGGCAGTATGCATATGTGACCGCTGCTCCATTCCTCTTGGGAGCACAGGCCCTCATATTCTCGTGATCGGCAAGCTGCCAGACCCCCAGCGAATCAGACACATCCTCTGATCCCCACATTTTCCTGATTATGGAGGGAACGCTCCCACTTTCTGCTGTTATTAAAGGGGTTGTCCCACGAAAAATATTCTACAGTTTTCAAACCAGCACCTCGATCTGAATACTTTTGTAATTGGATGTAATTAAAAATTTTGTACAGCTACTGAGTTATTCACTAAAATGTATCTGCAGAGGACCACTTAATTTCTTATTTCTTTGACCTGCTCACTGAAAAGGCCGCACATGCTCAGTTTCAACTTTTAACTGTCTCCTGAGCTGTGATAGGGAGAGATGAGACACACCTCCTGAGCTGTGATAGGGGGAGCTGAGACACGCCCACTGAACTGTAATAGGGAGAGATGAGACACGCCCACTGAACTGTAATAGGGAGAGATGAGACACGCCTCCTGAGCTGCAGTAGAAAAGACACTCCCCTTGAGCTGTCAGCTTGATATATATCTTGCAGAGCAGTGAATGTGGAGATCTCTGGATCCATATGAGGTACAGAGCTGGTTCTAGCTTTGTTAAAAAGAGATTGTCCTGTACTATCTGTCCTGTCTGATTTTCATTTTTTACATTATTCGTGGGATAACCCCTTTAAATAATGAGTAGCTGCAGTAGAAAGGCTCCTGGTTCTCGCTCTTCCCAGTTGGTCCGGGGTCTTTGGTCAGGGAAGATCTTAATGGAGAGCGACTTTTGTCCTGGTGGCCGCGGAGGTCCTCTGACTTGTCTCCCAGAGACATTATAATGACTTCTGTCTCTCTCAGGTCTTCTTTGAGCAGATCTTAGTCTTTCCACAACAGTACTGAGGCCACCTAATATAACCAAGTCTACAAAAAACTGAGAACTAGATGAGTCGGCAAATCATAATGAGGTCGTTAACATGGGGGGACTCAACTACCGAGATTTGGACTGGGTTATGTGACCTCCATCAGCATGATGCTGATTCCCAGAGACCCAGCCACCCTCCATTTTCTGCTTTGGTTCCAAGAACAGCTAAGCTCTGGCTTGGCTATTTCGGGCAGTCCCATAACTTTCATAACTTGTACTCCATTCGCTGCTGAGGCACTTCTAAAGTAGCCAAGCTGACCGGCTTGAATATTTTTGGAAGTCCTACAGCCATGAATGGAAAGAACTTTGCATTTCTGTGATGAGCTCTCCTTCGCTCCTTTCTGACATTTGCGGCATATCTTAACGATGTGCCACATATGTTGAGATGTTAAAATCCCATTTCACAATAGCCAAGCTCGTTGGCTCGAATATTTTTGAAAGTTCCAGAGCAGCAAATGGAGAGGACATCGCATTTGTGCCATTTGCGCCCCTTCACTTCAGATGCCCAGTTCTCGAGATAGGAGTTGGTCCCTGAGGTGAGGCCCTCACCGGTCTGACTTTTGTAGTAGGGCTGAAAGGATTACTCGATTGAATCGAGTAATTCGACACAAAAAATTCTTGATGCAAATTTTTTGCATAGAGGATTCGTTTGTGTCATGTGACCACAGAGCGGGAGTGAAGCGCTTGCTATAACTCACTGCTCTGTGGTCACCACCGGCCTGCACCGTGCTGCACTTTCAGCCCTGACACATCGTCAGAACATAGTGCACGTAAGCGTGACGTCTGGAGCTGTGGAGGGGCAGCCCTACAGAAGAGGTAAGTATTTTGTTTCACTGGCTCTGGGGAGATGGTGGCACTGAGGGGGAAAGCTGGTGGCACTGAAGGGGCAGCTGATATCACTGGGGGGCAAGCTGGTGGCACTCGGGCACGTGGTGGCACTGGGGGACAAGTGATGGCACTGGGGGCGTAAGCTGGGGTCACGGGGGTGCCTATAAAATTGGGGGTGGAGGGGTGTCATTCTATCTGTTAGGGTCTTGAGTAATGAGCCGATAAAGCAAGTTGATTGACGCTTGTTTAAACGGGTTCTCTGGGAATTAAGAAAATGAAAATACTTAAATATTACTTCATTATAAATATATTCTCATATATTACATTATTTATAATGGCTCGTTTTGTCTGAGGAGCAATCATTAGCAAAAATAAAATGGCCACCATCCTACCAGTCCACACAAAACCTGTCCTAATCACACAGGAGGACAAGTTTAAAGAGCTGCGCCATCTTCCTCTCTTATTTGTCAGGGATTATGATCCTGAATATGGTTTAACCCCTTCACCCCCGGAGCTTTTTTCGGTTCTGCATTTTCGTTTTGCGCTCCCTGCCTTCAAACAGCCATAACTCTTTTATTTTTCTGTTCACATAGCTGTATGAGGGCTTGTTTTTTGCGGGACAAGTTGTACTTTCCAACGCCACCATTTAATATTGCATACGGTGTAGTGGGAAGCGGGAAAAAAATTCCAAACCGGGTGAAATTGCAAAGAAAACGCTATTCCGCTACAGTTCTACGGGTTTCTTATTTACAGCGTTCGATGTGCATTAAAACTGACCCATTACTTTCATTCTACTGGTCAGTACGAATCCGGCAATACCTAATATGTATAGTTTTTCCTGCGTTTTCATAGTGATAAAATAATTAGAAAGTTGCCCTTTTTTTTTTTTCCTTGTCAAATCTTGACCCCTATAACTTTTTGGTATTTATGTGTACAGAGCTGTATGGGGGCTCATTTTTTGCGGGACGATCTGAAGTTTTTATTGATACCATTCTGGGGTGTGTATGACTTTTTGATCACTTTTTATTTAATTTTTTTTAGAAAAAAAAAGCGACAAAAAACGGCAAATCGCCATTTGGACGCTTTTTTCCGCCACACAATTCGCCGTATTGGAATTATTTTTTATATTTTAAAAGTACGGGCGTTTTTGGTCACAGTGATACCCATGATGTCTATATTTATTGTTATTTAGGTATTTATTTTTTACTTATACGGAAAGGGGGGTGATTTGAACTTTTACATCTTTTTTATTTTTTTATATATTTTTTAACATTTTTTTTTAATTTTTTTTTTACTATTAGAAAGCTCAAATATGAGCTTATATATTGTGGCTTTTTTTTTCTTTATGAGCAATTATGGATTTTATAGACTCAGAAATCCATGAGTTGCTCATTTCTTATCCTGGCCTGCCATCTAGTGGCCAGAATAAGAATTGCACTTTGAAAACTGTAATCCTCACCAGCGAGGATTACAGTTTTCATATGGTGTACAGACACCCCGATTGGCCACACGGGGTGTCTGTACACCACCCGGAAGCGAATGCTTCCGGGTTGAAACGCAACTAGATGCCGTGATCACGTGTGATCACGGCATCTAATCAACCAGGAAGACGCCGCCGATGGCGGTAAGTAGCGGCAAGTCTCTGCTGTTAGAAACAGCAGAGACTTGCCGGCCATGACGCCCGCCGCACCCGCGAGCGGGCGCCATGTGCCCACATCGCCCCAGCGCCGTACATGTACGGCGCTGGGCGCGAAGGGGTCAATATGATCTTCAGATGAATCTCTGTAGGAATGGAGTTCATGAGGAGACATGAAGTACAGAGAGGAGGTGGAGATGTGGCTGAAGAGCAGCAGCACTTGTATGCAGTCTCCATTATCACAGTCTGTCCTGTCCATCCTCCATGTCTCCTCATGAACTCCATTCCCACAGAGATTCATCTGAAGATGATATTAAACTGTATTCAGGATTATAATCCCTGAGAAGCAGACCAGAGAGGAGGATGAGGAAGCTCTTTACCTCAGTGTTGTGAAGTAACTTGTCCTCCTGTGTGATTAGGGTTAGTTCTGTGTGTACTAATAGGACGGCGGCCATTTTATTTCTCCTAATGATTGCTCCCTAGACAAAATGGACCATTATAGCTAATGAAATGCATTTGGGAATATATTTATACTAAAGTAATATATAAGTATTTTCATTTTCTTAATTCCCAGAGAACCTCTTTAAGGACCTTTTACACAAGAAGATAATTGAGTAAATGAACGTCCAGATGATGAGGAACACATCTGCCCATGTAAAAGCGCCGGTTGACTGTGGATCGTCGCTCGTTACGGGCAGAAATCTGCCTGTGTGAAAGGGCCCTTGCCAGGAAATTCTGCCCTTTACATGGATGAGATAATTGCATCCCTGATTGTCGGAGTGATTTCACAGCATCTTGTGTTTAGCATAAAAATGGCAGAATTGCACAGTCTCATCTCTTCTATCTTGTAGTGGCTCCTCAGACAATTGTGCAATCAGCTCCTTAGCATGTGTATAACAGAGGACACTTCCTCCAAAACTCTCATTTTTTTTTTCTCCCTATCTTTGGTCGGCGAGATGCAATTGATATCATTGTAGAGCTATAATTCGTTCTCCTTCATCACTGCATCTTCTTTATGAGGCACAAGATGACATTTATGCTGGAAATGACAATAACACCGTGCAGTATGATCACTGTGTGTATTTCTCCTCCAGGCTTTGGGCAATTTGCATGTTCCATCTGAAATTTGTGCTATACGGCTAAAGTATAGACATGAGTTCGTCTGGTAACTCCCTGTAAGTAATCTTTTTTTTTTTTTTCATTTTTTTAAGTAGCATTGTGAACAATAATGCTGTTCCTTTTTTACAAAACTATAACTACTATAATACTACCTCCTATGTACAAGAATATAACTACTATAATACTGCTCCTATGTACAAGAATATAACTACTATAATACTGCTATTATGTACAAGAATATAACTACTATAATACTGCCTCCTATGTACAAGAATATAACTACTATAATACTGCCCCCTATGTACTGATGTTATATTATTGTCACCTTCCAGTGGTTTTAATGTTATGAATATTGTAGACCAGAGCAGCAGTTATAAGCTCTATTATATATATATAGTACCGTTGCAATATATTTATATCATGTGATGGGCGGCATTAAACCATCTCTCCTTGTTCTGGTTTCTCATTGTCAGCGATGACGAGGACACATTTAAAATCCTTGTGGCGACTGACATTCACTTGGGCTACATGGAAAAAGACGCCGTGCGAGGAAATGACAGTTTTGTGACTTTCGACGAGATCCTGCGGCTGGCCAAGGATAATGAAGTAAGTGCTCTGTAATTGCTCTTGATAGCTTCTGACCACCGTGGAGAAGCCGGTCCATGCTGTCACCGGTGGCAGGATTTCACTGTAATCAAATGCCTATAGACCCAGAGGACGAAGAAAATAATGGTCTCAAGACTTCAAGTACATCTGTATATGAGATGAAGTGCCGGTCTGGACTGACAAGCTGCTCCTTAAAGTAATAACATACACTTGGATATGACATCTCTTTATGGTCGGTGAATATGAATGAGAATCGGTGTCCGCCATTGTCATGTTGTTAAGTTGAGAATTCTGATTATTTTCTAAATGTCTCCACACGCCCACTGTGATGTAGTAATATGACGTGATTATGCTATAATACACAAGTCAGGTCTAATCACACTAAATGGGGGACCTCAAATGGAGTGGCCTGCACTTTCTCCAGACATGAATCCCATTGAAAACCTATGGGATCAGCTGAGTCACAGTGTAGAGGCTAGTAACTCTGTACCCCAGAACCTCAATGACCTGAGGACTGCCCTTCAAGAAGACTAGGATGCCGTGCCTCTCAGCCAATAAGTCGACTTGTGAACAGCAGGAGACGTTGTTGTCAAGCTGTTATTGATGCTCAAGGCCACATGACAAGTTATTGAGACACTGACATATTTGTGGGGGTATACCCAGCACTGGTGTTGGCTTTTGTTTCAATAAATTGTTTGAGATGAGGAAATCACCATTGCTGCTTCTATTACTTACCCCCCCCCCCATATCAGCCATTCATGTCAGAACCCCATCAGCCCTCCATGTCAGACCCCCATCAGACCTCAGATCATGCCCCATATCAGCCCATTGTGCCCTCATATCAGCCCACTGTTCCCCATCAGACCTTAGATCAGCCCACTATGCCCCTATCAGACCCCATATCAGCCCACTCTGCCCTCATATCAGCCCACTCTGCCCTCATATCAGCCCACTCTGCCCTCATATCAGCCCACTCTGCCCCCATCGTACCTCAGATCAGCCCACTCTGCCCCATCAGCCCCCATATCAGCCCACTGTGCCCCCTTCAGACCCCATATCAGCCACTGTGCCCCCATATCAGCCCACTGTGCCCCCATATCAGCCCACTGTGCCCCCATATCAGCCCACTCTGCCCCCATATCATCCCACTCTGCCCCCATATCAGCCCACTGTTCCCCCCATCAGACCTCAGATCAGCCCACTATGCCCCTATCAGACCCCATATCAGCCCACTGTGCCCCCATATCACCCCACTGTGCCCACATATCACCCCACTGTGCCCCCATAACAGCCCACTGTTCCCCCATCAGACCTCAGATCAGCTCACTGTTCCCCCATCAGACCTCAGATCAGCCCACTATGCCCCTATCAGACCTTAGATCAGCCCACTATGCCCCTATCAGACCCCATATCAGCCCACTCTGCCCTCATATCAGCCCACTCTGCCCTCATATCAGCCCACTCTGCCCCCATCGTACCTCAGATCAGCCCACTCTGCCCCATCAGCCCCCATATCAGCCCACTGTGCCCCCTTCAGACCCCATAATCAGCCCACTGTGCCCCCATATCAGCCCACTGTGCCCCATATCAGCCCACTGTGCCCCCATATCAGCCCACTCTGCCCCCATATCATCCCACTCTGCCCCCATATCAGCCCACTGTTCCCCCATCAGACCTCAGATCAGCCCACTATGCCCCTATCAGACCCCATATCAGCCCACTGTGCCCCCATATCACCCCACTGTGCCCACATATCACCCCACTGTGCCCCCATAACAGCCCACTGTTCCCCCATCAGACCTCAGATCAGCCCACTGTTCCCCCATCAGACCTCAGATCAGCCCACTATGCCCCTATCAGACCTTAGATCAGCCCACTATGCCCCTATCAGACCCCATATCAGCCCACTCTGCCCTCATATCAGCCCACTCTGCCCTCATATCAGCCCACTCTGCCCCCATCGTACCTCAGATCAGCCCACTCTGCCCCATCAGCCCCCATATCAGCCCACTGTGCCCCCTTCAGACCCCCATATCAGCCCACTGTGCCCCCATATCAGCCCACTGTGCCCCCATATCAGCCCACTGTGCCCCCATATCAGCCCACTCTGCCCCCATATCATCCCACTCTGCCCCCATATCAGCCCACTGTTCCCCATCAGACCTCAGATCAGCCCACTATGCCCCTATCAGACCCCATATCAGCCCACTGTGCCCCCATATCACCCCACTGTGCCCTCATATCAGCCCACTCTGCCCTCATATCAGCCCACTCTGCCCTCATATCAGCCCACTCTGCCCCATCGTACCTCAGATCAGCCCACTCTGCCCCATCAGCCCCCATATCAGCCCACTGTGCCCCCTTCAGACCCCATATCAGCCCACTGTGCCCCCATATCAGCCCACTGTGCCCCCATATCAGCCCACTGTGCCCCCATATCAGCCCACTCTGCCCCCATATCATCCCACTCTGCCCCCATATCAGCCCACTGTTCCCCCATCAGACCTCAGATCAGCCCACTATGCCCCTATCAGACCCCATATCAGCCCACTGTGCCCCCATATCACCCCACTGTGCCCACATATCACCCCCACTGTGCCCCCATAACAGCCCACTGTTCCCCCATCAGACCTCAGATCAGCCCACTGTTCCCCCATCAGACCTCAGATCAGCCCACTATGCCCCTATCAGACCTTAGATCAGCCCACTATGCCCCTATCAGACCCCATATCAGCCCACTCTGCCCTCATATCAGCCCACTCTGCCCTCATATCAGCCCACTCTGCCCCCATCGTACCTCAGATCAGCCCACTCTGCCCCATCAGCCCCCATATCAGCCCACTGTGCCCCCTTCAGACCCCATATCAGCCCACTGTGCCCCCATATCAGCCCACTGTGCCCCCATATCAGCCCACTGTGCCCCCATATCAGCCCACTCTGCCCCCATATCATCCCACTCTGCCCCCATATCAGCCCACTGTTCCCCCATCAGACCTCAGATCAGCCCACTATGCCCCTATCAGACCCCATATCAGCCCACTGTGCCCCCATATCACCCCACTGTGCCCACATATCACCCCACTGTGCCCCCATAACAGCCCACTGTTCCCCCATCAGACCTCAGATCAGCCCACTGTTCCCCCATCAGACCTCAGATCAGCCCACTATGCCCCTATCAGACCTTAGATCAGCCCATCAGCCCACTGTGCCCCCAATATCAGCTCACTCTGCCCCCATCAGACCTCAGATCAGCACATAAGAATAAAATAAAAAACTCTCTCACCTCTCCTGCGCCACGGCTCCTCTCTGGGTCCGGCGCTCCTCTGTCTTCTCTGCCACCGCTGCACTGTCACCTGACTATGTGCAGAGTCAGGTTATAGTGCACGCACTACGTCCGGACGCTGTACGTGGTCAGCTGATGCTGTACGCGGTCAGGACAGTGGAGCGCTCCCGCCAGAGAAGACAGTGGAGTGCAGGAACTGGAGGGGAGCTGCAGCGCAGGAGGGTGAGTATGTTTCCCTGCTCCTGGGACCTAATACATACTAGTGAGCACTTCCATAATGGAAGTTTCGCTTTATAAGACGCACGGCAATTTCCCCCCTACTTTTTTTGGGGAAAAAGTGCGTCTTATAAAGCGAAAAATACGGTAATTGCTAAGCTGAGCGTGCTTCACCGTGAATAGGCCAGCAATAATTTTTGTCATTTTTTATTTTTCTTTTAAAGGAGAATTCCCATTGTGGACATTGATGGAATATTTCTCAGATAGGCCATCAGTGTCAGATAGGTGCAGTCCCATCTCTAGGACCCCCTGCTTTCTAGAGAACGGGGCCCCCGAAGTGAAAGAGAACAGCCACACATGTATAGCGTCCTCTCCAGTCATCGATATGGAAGTCCCGAAAGTAGCCGAGCGAGAGGCCTGATTGTTGTTTTCCTCTGTTTTGCAGCCTTTGTACTTTTTGTTTCGTCTGCTTGTTTATTGCACCGTACATTAGTTATCATGGTGTCTGTGCTTGACACATATATATAGAGATGTGAATCAAACTGCAGTACTGGCGCTGCCAGGCGGCATGACTCCTCTATTCTAGATGAGGAGCGGTATGAAGAAGAAATGCTGAATTTAGATGTTAGGACAAAATGTTGCTGAGAATTTTTTGGAGCTGTAGATGGAGATTTCATCTATTACTCATTTTGAAGTTCTTAAAGGATCAGAAAGCCTAAGGTTCTGTTCACATGGAGTTTTTCGGCTCTGATTTTGGCGCATTTTCGAAATCCGTGGCAAAAAATAACTCTCATTTATTTTAATGGGAAGCATCACAGGAAAAAGAAGCAGCACGCCGTATTTGGCCTACCATCCGTGCAGAATCTCCCATTGAATTGAATGGAAAGTGGAAAAACGTGCTGCCTGCATATTTTTTTGCAGGTGTGAGCAGAAAATGCAGTTTTGCATTGACGTACTGAATTTTTCACTTTATAAGACGCACTTTTTCCCCCAAAAGTAGGGGGAAAATTGCAGTGCGTCTTATCAAGCGAATACTAGTGAGCGCTTCCATTATGGAAGCACTCACTAGTATATAATAGGTGCCGGGAGCGGGAAACACACTCACCTTCCTGTGCTGCATCTCTGCTCCGGGTCTGGCGCTCCTCTGTCTTTTCTTGCCGGCGCTGCACTGTCCTGACCGCGTACAGCAGTGCCGGCAGGAGATGACAGAGGAGCTCTGGCCCTGAGCGGACCAGTGACGCAGGAGAGGTAAGAGAGGGCTGATCTGAGGTCTGATGGGACACAGTGGGCTGATCTGAGGTCTGATGGAGACAGAGGAGGCTAATATGGGGGCACAGTGGGCTGATCTGAGGTCTGATGGGGGCACAGTGGGCTGATATGGGGGCTGTACTGAGGCCTGATGGGGGCACAATGGGCTAATATGGGGGCACAGTGGGCTGATCTGAGGTCTGATGGGGCCCCAGTGGGCTGATCTGAGGTCTGATGGGGGCACAGTTGGCGGGGATGATGGACTTATCTGAGGTCTGATGGGGGCACAGTGGGCTGATATGGGGACTGATCTGAGGTCTGATGGGGGCACAGTGGGCTGATATGGGGGCACAGTTGGCTGATCTGAGGTCTGATGGGGGCAGAGTGGGCTGATACGGGGGCTGATCTGAGGTCTGATGGGGGGCTGATATGGGGGTCTGATGTGATGTCCTGAAATTTATGGGGGGGTCTGATATGAGGTCTGATGAAAAATCTGTGTTAAAACAGTTTTCAAAATCAGCGCGGGTTCTGCTTTGTTTTTTGAGGTGGGTTTTCAAAATCCATGGTGTGAATGTACCTTAAAACGTACGTCACAGCTGAAAAATGTTTGTTTGCCAAGGAAAATCTTATATTTTTAAGGGATTGTCCAGGAACAGAAAAAACATGGCTACTTTCTTCAGAAAGCAGCACCACCCCTGTCCACAGGTCGTCCGCAGTATTGCACCTTTGCCCTATTGACTCCAGTGGAGCTGCAGTACCAGACACAGCCATCGGCTGTGCTGTTTTTTGAAGAAAGCAGCCATGTTTTTCTGCTCTTGGACAACCCTATTAAAGGGGTTGTCCAGGTGTTTAATAGTGATGACCTATTCTCAGGAACCCCTGGCATCCCCACCGATCAGCTGTTTAAAGAAGCGCCGGCACTGCCGTGAGCACCTCCTCGCAGCTTACCAAGCATGAAGCCACACTTTAGATAGTGGCTGTGCTTGGTATTGCAACTTGAATGGGACTGAGAGACGTATAGCCCACGTGGACGATGAACGTGACCTCACTGGTCTAGGGAGTGGTCTGTATCAGTAGACCACCACTCCCTGGGATCAAGGGGCACCTCAGGTGCTTATGGGGTCATCATCTCTGTTTTCTAGTGGGTTTATAATACCATATAGCGCCCAATCTCTTCAGTGAAAACAAGTACCCTTGGATCTTAGACTTTGACATCTCATCCATCCAACCTGTACCCTACTCTTTACTGACGAGGGACAAGAACCCCAAACTAGCTGTCTACAGTTGGGTGTCTTATCCTTTCGGTGGAGCCTCTGGTTTGACTTCCTTGTGGAGGAGAGCTACAGATGGGTATTTAGCCTTTTACATAAGGCTGTAGATCAGACTAATGGCTACAGTACGTGACTTGCAGGAGCACAAGGCTATCATCTCCACCCCTGAGTAGTCTCTTGAAGCTTTTAGCGCATCATTACAGAACCTTCATCGTGACTCTGATATAACTTAATGGACCCGTAGCATCCGATGAATGCGGCTACTGAAGATGGAGCCCCCGCGTGAGGAATGTTAAGAATATCAGTGGTTGGATGCACTTTCTATTGTGCCTCCACTTTTCAGACGTCTCGTCCATATCTCAGCGCTCTGTTAAGTGCCCCTGTCTAATGTTTGCATTAGGCCTTTAGTCGTTCCCGCTTGTATTTTTTGTAGGTCCTGTGTCTCCCAGCTCTGATATAGTTATTGAGTAATTCACAATGCTGTTTATAAGCTCTTTATTAAGTTTATATGTACAAACAGCTATTCAAGCGGCATCCTGAGGGAATAATTCAAATTGAAATCAGGTCAAAGCGACTTATAACAAACCATCATTACTCACCGATCCCCCGCCGCTGCTTCAGGGTCTGCCGCCGGACCAGAAGAAGAATTAGAATTTAGCCTATTGGGACGTCCACCAATCAGTTACTGATGGTCTCTCCTAAGGATAGGAAATAAATATAAAGAACCCGGAAAACCATTGGAGCCCCAAAAATGGCCTGGTCCTTATCGATTTAAAGGGGTTGTCCTGGGTTAGAGAAAAGGGCCTGCTGTTGTCTACAACAGTGTTCCTCAACTCCAGTCCTCAGGGCCGATCTGCCAGTCATGTTTTCAGAATTTCCTTAGTATTGACCAGTTGATATCATTAGTGTCAGTTTATCAGGACTTACTAGGGGTATTCATTCTTTGGGTATTCCCAAATCATGACCGGCAGGTGGGCCCTAAGTATTGTGTCCTGCACCCCACCCTCTTTGGATCCCTGGGTCATGCTCCCTAAGGCTCTCTAAGGATTGCTGTAGACCATACACTTGTATCAGGATTACATGGAGGGTCCCTTTTAAGGGTTTATGCCATGATTGATGTAAAAAAATGAATATCAGACATCATATAGTACATGACAACCTCTTTCTAACAAAGCTAGAACCAGCCCTGTACCTCACATGGATCCAGAGATCTCCACATTCATTGCTCCAGTTGTTCTGCTAGATTTATTTCAAACTGGCAGCCCAAGGGGAGAGTCCTTTCTGCTTCTGCTCTTTCCCTGTAACGATCAGAGCTTCAAACAGTAAATGTGGCTAGTGACAGTTGAAGATTTAAACTGAGCACGTGCGACCACCTCAGTAAGGTGGACAAGAAATAAGGAAAAGAACAAACAGCAGGTGGAGCTATACAGATACATTTTATTGAACAACTCACTGGCTATACTAAATTCTTAATTACATTCAATTACAAAAGGATTCAGATCCATTGCTGCTTTGAAAGATTTTGAATATTTTTCATGGCACAACCCCTTTTTATCACCGCCAACTGATAGCACCCAATTGTCAATTTATTTGTAAGCGTTCAGGAGCAGGGGTGCTCCTAGCCTTTCTGCTGCCTGAGGCAAAAACTGAAACGGCCCCCCCAATGCCAATTTCTTAACCTAACCCCTTTGCCACAATGAAAGCGCTCATTGCCCATGGCCCTTCTGCTGCCCCCCTCTTTCCCCTACCTGGTGGCTTCACTTGGCCTCATTGGTGGTGCCCCCCCTGTTCAGGAGGAACAACAAAGGAATGACACAATGCACCCGAATATAAACGCCACAAGTTTCCTTGTGGCGTTGGCCTCAGTTCCCCATTTAGTTCATGCAGTACATAGCAAGCGGAGCCAGTGTCAGACCGGTCCAGCCGACGACAGCCCACGCTCTGAGCTGACAAGCACTCCGGCTCCGTCCCATCTTGCCACGTTAATTACATTTTGGAGAACCTCTTGTTTGCAATGGTCACTTTCTCGGCGCCCTCCAGTTACGATGTCCTCCCTGTCTTGCACCGGCTGGAGCCACGTGCGCGGCTCGG